>CATIWC010001194.1:0-436442 GCA_948472305.1 Vicia faba | reverse complement strand
TATAATATATATATATATATATATATATATATATATATATATTAAAAAAGGTTTTTAAAATAGAAATAAAAAAGAAAAATGTCAACTATGTTCAAATTTATTAAGAAATAATAAGTAAGACCATAGAAAAATCAGAAAAGGACTCAAATATTTTTATAAAATTTTTGGTAACTTTTTAAAGTCAGAAACTATTTTTAAAAATTAAAAGAAATGAGTAAAATAAACCAAAAATGATAAAAAATAACAAAGTCAGAAATAAAAAATAAATGAGGTCACCAATATTTGTCACAATATCATTGGATCATTCCATATTTTTTTTCAGAATTTAAAAATGCATAAAAGTATTTTTAAATACTTAAAACAATTGAAATAAAGTGAAAATTTATAAAAAAATATAAAATTGTGAAAAAATGAAAATCAGAAAGAGAAAAATCAAAAGTATTTTTCATAATTTTCTCAGATTTTTTTGGACTAAAAATGAATTTTCTATGAATTTTTTAAGTTTAAAACAATTAAAATAAAAATAAGAAAATAAAATAAAAACAAAAAAGATGTGGACCAATGGATGAGAGTCAAAACGTGTTAGTAATCAAATCCAAGGGATCTGGCGTGCTGTGTATGTCATGGTCATTAGTGAATAAAACACTGGATAACTTATTAAATAAGAAATTCAAAAAAAAAAAACAAGTGGCACGCCATCATTGGTTGGAAGATGACACATTGATCATCTTCAACCTCCAGCCAGTCCCAAAACCAGGTTGCTCAAACTGTAAAATTAGAGCACGAGACCTATGTTATTCGCTTCGTCTCTTCAAGATGAAGACAACCACACTTTCGCGACAAATTTATATAAATTGTAGCTCAAGCAATTTGGAAGGAAAGTTTTGAAAAGGGATTTGAAATTTCATGGTCAGAATGTGTTTCCAGATAAAAGCAAGTCTTGTGACTAGAACCAGGGCAATGAATGCTTCACAATGATATTAAAGTTTTAAAGAATTGATGGAGAAATCTACCTATTGAAATTGAGTTGCAGAGCTCTCAAAATGGACTTCTATGGATCAATATAGGTCACGATTCTTGAAGGTAATTGTATGGTTAGCTTCAGGGAAGATCAAGGAAGGTGAATTGATAGAAAAATTGGATTGAAAAAGGCTTAAACACTGATTTCAAAGTTGCAAAAAAATAAGTTATGGAGCAAGTTTGGCAGGGTGATTCTCGCTGTTCAAGCTTGACGAAATGAATGAGGGATGACCCTCTACTTATAGGGAATCAAATGGAATGTTCAAGCGTGTGAAATGATGAAGTTTGGAGGGAAATCATGTGAAGTTGCAAACAAGAAAAGTGTGACTTCTATTTTGATCAAAACTCATCCAAAACGCGTGTTTTGCTGTGCTAATCACTTCTGGGTGTTCACTAAATATGTTTAAAATAAAAAACGAGCAGAAACAAAGTGTTTAGAAGCTAAATCAAGGATTTCAAATTCTGACTTTTGAAGAAACTTCAGTTCCAAGTTACCAAGTTTAAAACAATGGCATTCTCAGCTCAAGGGGTCTTAGGGCCTGATTCTTGATGCTTTAGAAAGATGAGACTACAAGCTTTGTAATGGGAAAAAATGAAATCAAATGGATGTTTGAGCTGAAAGTTGCAATGAGTCAAAGTTGGGAAAAAGAAGTTGACTTTCCATACTTGAAATATTTTAAGTTTTTCTTCAAAATGACCTATAATATTTTGCATCCAAACATGGCCTTCCACTTGGAATTTTCTCTTGACCAAAAAAGATGGCATGGAATAGACCTCTTGAATGAAATTTTGAGACTTGAACCATTCAAAATCTCCAAAAATTGAGAGAGTTATGAATTGTAGAATTTGGCAAAAAATCATTAAATGACCTATAATATTTTGCATCCTTAGGGAATCTTCCATCAATTTTATAACTTTGCATATAAAATAAGGAATAAAGTTAACATCCTCAAGATCATTGTGGAAAAAGAGTGGGCTCAAGGTGATAAAAATTGACCAAGTTAAGATCATTTGAAGTCACACATGGGAAATTGGGGGTTCATCTGGAGTACTTGTAATCTTTCTTCATCATCAAGTTTCTTCCACATGAAAACTCCTTAAAATTTTTGAAGTGATTTGTTAATAAACCTTTGAAGAGAAGGATGTATTTGGAATCACTAAAAAATACCAAAAGATGAGCAAGATATACTTCTTTGAAGTTCAAAACCCTAGCTCCTAGATCAAGAAAATGCTTTGAGGAACTTTGACAATTTTGAACAACCTTCTTGTACCAACACTTTTCCTTTTTAAATAGAAGTTGTTGAGAATGATAATGAGAACTCATAGAAACCAAAACCACTTCCACATCTTGATAATTGAGAGAAATATGCACTTATGACCAATGGGAACAAGGCCTTGTCCAACCATGACAACTTCTTCAATCAACCCCTTGTACTTTTGAATCAATCTTGATAACTTTGAAATGTGGTGAACCAAGATAAACCTTGCCATGCCATTTCTTCCAAAATAACTTCAATGGTGAGGTTTGAACTTCTCAAGCTTTATTGACTAGGGCATGGAAATAAACTCATGAACCCATGGATCAACTTGCTAAGCCACATTGCCTTTACCTACATTATTAGTAAGACAAACTAACATTGCATTTTATTAATTAGAAAGAAAGTCAAACAAAACATGCATGATCACAAAAGAAAAATAAGTCAATGTGCTTGGTGATTCCTCAAAGAGCAAAGCTAAAGATAGGGAGGAGAACCAAAAGCCCTAATATGACCTTGTTGTGGATGAATCAATATGGTATAATGAAGGAATCTTAGGGGGAAAAATTGGGGTACAACAACAAAACTACATTTGAGAGCCAAGTTGTGTACTGGATTCAGAAATAAAATGTGCCTCTAGGAGGTCTTTTACAACTAGTTCTGCAGCCTTTGCTTTCTCGGACGACTGCTTTCTTATGCGTTGTGCGACCTCCTTGATGGCAGGATCAATGGTCAAGTGGTGGCATGCGACCTCTGGATCTAAACTAGGTATCTTGGCCACACTCCAGGCGAATAGATCAACATTTTCCCTTAGGAAATCTTTGAGTTGCTTTTTCGTCAGGTCGGGGAGGTCTGCTCCGATCTTTACTCCTCTTGTGGGGTCTTCTCCAAGGAGAACTAGCTCGAAGTCACCGTCTGGGATAGTCCATACATGACTTGAGAGTTCGTCGCGATCAGTAAAGGAGGTCGACCCTTTGTATTCAACCATAGGCTCCTTTCTTTTCCTTATTTTCTCGACACGGTCTTCCATGGAGAAGCGACTATCAAGGTCAACGATGTCGACCCTCAGTAGCGGCTTGACTTCCTAGGAAGTGGAGGGCAGTGTGGCTCCAATGGTCGTTCGAGGTTGGGTGTTGATGGAACTGAGGGCTTTGGCCAAAGCTTCGAAGCACCTTCTGGATGCTTGGATGTCCCCGTGGAGGGTGGCCACCAAGCCTTCGGCGGTGTAATACTTCATCTTGTGATGAACGATAGAAGGACCGCAGTGAGTTCAACGAGAGTGGGTCTCTCGAAGATGCACTGATAGAGATACGGGAAATCTACCACCAAGAATTAGGACTTAATGGCTCGGGCCGTTACCCCTCTCCTGAATGTGACGATCAGTTCTACATATCCCCAGGGTTTCGTGCTGGCTCCATTGAAGCCCTGGAGATCACATCCCACGTATGGGGTTAGGTGGCTCTTGTTCAGCTGCAAGGTGGTGAATAGATAGGCGTACATGATGTCCACCAAACTTCCTTGGTCGACTAGAATGTGACGCACATTAAAGTTATCCATTCGAGCTCTCACGAGTAGTGGGATGCTCGAATTCATGGTCTCGCCGACAATTCTTCCTTGTAGAAGGCGAGGGGACAAGAGCCTCCTCAGAATTTATCGAGCGTGGCATCCATATCTGAGTTGGCTTCAATGAGTTGGTCGAATCTCCTCTTCACCGATCCAACTGTGTGCCTGTTGAACCCTCCGCAGGAGATGACCATGGTTGCAGGGAAGGATTCCCAAGGACAGTGGGAGGATAAGTACACGGCGAAATTCTCTATGTCTATATAATAGAAGTCTTCTGGCCGTGAGATGCTCATGGAGAACAGAATAAGGTCAAGGTCGTTTGATTTATTCCATTCCTCGACGTTTTTGGTTTCTGGTACTTTGTCACGAGTGTCATACCCCAAATTTTCCCTACCTATGCGATCATATTTTTCAAGAAGATATCTTAATTAGGGATGGTTCAGCAATATCTGATGGCTCATTCTTAAATCTAAGACAACCATGGGGTGTATTTTAATTCAGGAGAGTGGGGCTTTCTAAATCAAAAAGACTCATGTCTCCGTAGATCTATTTGCGAAGCATGTTGGCCAATGGCCCATGAGATTCGAATATGGAAAATTAGTTTAGGAAAAAATTATTAAGTTATAGTAATAAAGCCCATTTAGGTTGTTGTTAGTAAAAAGAGAGGTGAGATTGCAATATACTAGTCTATTTTAGTTGGCCCACTTCCATTTTCGTTATCCTAATAGCAAAGGGTGGGGTATGAGTATAAATTACAAGCCTATTAAAATTCATAAGGCCCATTTCATTTTTAATAAGCAAAGATTGGAGATAGTATGCCCATTAGGCAGCTTCCAAATTGGCCCATTTGGCATTTGTGAACAAATTTTTATCTGTTTCTTATTGCTATTATGTTTCCTATTTATTAATTAATTTATTTTACAAACTGGTAGTAGATTTAATGAAGTGTTTTGCTTTGGAATAAAGTCCGTTGGTTTGATATGCAAGGGCCAATTAGGCCCGACCCGGAAATTATTTATGGTGAAATAATAAATATGTTGTTGGACCTAAAAAAAGTACGAGGCCCAATTCAAATAAAGAAGTACAAGGACCAATTTAGTAACAAGCGCAGGCCCAAAATTCAGTTAACAGTTACAGTACCAATTGACCAAAGATTGTGCACGTTTTATCAGTTCACATGTACTATTTAGATTTTATAAAATTTATATCTTTCTTTACAACAACATTAAACAAATCAAATCTTTCTTTTTATAGTCAAAACCCATAATTCTTGAAGACGAAAATATCATCAGATACAGCAAATCAAATGCTTATCAGTACAAATCTCAAAAAATTATAAAATCAAATCTGAATCTAAAACAAAAAAACAAAATCATAAAAATTACATCAAGAATACTAAATCAAATCTCTAAAAATCAAACTACAATATCAATTACAGAGATTACAATAAATCCTTAATTGTTCTAAATCGTAAATCTAAGCAATTGTAACGAAAATTCACAAGCTCCAAATCCTAACCCTATAAATACCGAGCTAATATACAGAAACAAGGGGAAAAATACAGAAGAAAGATTAAAGAACGGATTCACGAGCTCGAATACAGGAACAATGAAAAGAAATTGAAGAAGAGGAACCCAAAGAAACTCACTCACTGTTAAAGACCAAAGAAGGAAGCAGTTAGGGTTTTAACATCTGAAACCCTAACCGCCGTTGACCATCTCCAAGCTTCGCCTTTGTTTCAACCTCATCATCACCTTTAAACACCACGAAGATCTGTGAACAAGAAGAAAAAGGGTATTAGCATCAGATTAGACGACTACTCAAAGTCATAAAGCAAGAACGCGAGGGGTAACAGACTCAACTTTTCTTATTTTTGGTTGTGATTTTGTTGGGTGGTCGTAATTAGGTTTAGGGCATTACGCCGCTGCGGTGGTGCGTAGTAGGGTTTGGAGGCAAGGTTTAAGAAGAAGAAGAAAGGGTTTGGAAGAGAGAGAGGGACAATGCTGTAAAATAAGAAATTGAATTGTAAAAATGTATTAAAACTAAATTTTACTCTGTTGTATCCTGTGCATGCGCGCCTACAATAACCAGCATGTACCCTTAATTCTATCCATACGATTATTATCAGACGGCCATAGGCCAAGTATCTACCGTAATGCCATGCACCCTCGCCACACCCAATACTTCGGCCTTCAAAAAATCTGTTGTGGGCTTAGCCCAATTGCGAAACATACCCCCATTCCTTGTTTTGCTAAAACATAAAACAACACACCCCCTTCAGAATTCCCATTTGGGCCCAGCCCAGCCTGATTATTAACACCCTTATCCTCTTACTGTCAAACTAAAACTGCACCCCCCTGAACTAAAATATATTTAATTTATTTGTTTATATCTATTTTTCATTTATAATTATCGTTATTATTATTTTTTATTATCATTGGTATTTATTTATAATAATTTTTACTATTATTAATTGTTATTTGTTTATATATATATATATATATATATATATATATATATATATATATATATATATATATATATATATATATATATATATATATATATATATATATATATATATATATATATATATATATATATATATATATATATATATATATATATATATATATATATATATATATATATATATATATATATATATTATCATTTAAATGATTATTTTATATAAAAACTCATATATTATATTTTTATACATTACATTAAAATATTTTTTAACCATGCATTAATTAAGAAGTTTTGCAATTAATACGATAAAAAATATTAACAAATCTCAAACTATTTTTCGCAATAAACTAATCTAAACAACTAATTTTTACAAAAAGGGTTTCAAATATATTTTGAGCAATTGCGCATTTAGTCCAAATCTCCACAATCACTACACCCGGTCAAATGCTAGGCGATTCAAAATACATTTGCAACCCCTAAAAAATACAAACCCCATACGAACTACAAATTGGGACTATGATTCCTCATAAGAGCATACATAGGCATACGATCAAAAATCATAGTGAGTTCCCCTATTAAAAATTAAAACCCTTTCCCCTATTAAAAATTTAAACCTTTCCCCTATTAAAAATTAAAACTCTTTTCCCTTAATAAAACTTAAAACCCTATTTTACCCAAACCTAAACCTAAAGCCTAGTGTCCTTGTGAACAAGGTAGATGAAAGGTGCCTAACACATTCCTTTCGTCTAATGAAGTCCGAAACCTAGAATCTCTGTCTGAGAATTAGGGTTTTCTGTTAGATTCCCTTCCTTAGGGTAAAAACTAATAGTGGTGGCTCTGATTAAAAATCCAGTCGCAACAGCTGGAGACTCTGCTGGGGAGTTCAACTTTAGGTTTTAGGGTTTTTACTTTGGGGTTTTTATTTATTTATTTATCTATTGCATTATTTATTTATTACATTATTTATTTATTGGATTTATTTATTTATTGTCAATTCTTTTTATCATATATTTACTACGTGGCAGGAATTTTTATTTCAAAAAAAAATATTTTCGATAACCCTTAGAAAGAAGGTTCGTCTAATAGCTTAGGGGGTACATCATCCCTGCGAGTTTATGTGACGACTTCGCCTAGAGTCGGTGAACTTCTGAAAAAGGAATACTTATCAAGAGATATCCTCTTGACGAGTAGGACTTTGGAAGGTCACCCATGACTCTTTGTAACGACCTTAACCTAAAATCTCATGACGAGACCTTTCATGACTTTGAGACAAAAGTTTCGGTCCATAAAGAGGCTCCACCTAAGGGAGGCCCTGTGCCTTTTCTCTCTGGTGTTATTCATAATCCCTTTAAGGAAACCACCTTTTGGGAGGGTAGACTAACTGTAGGTCAAAATTAAGGAGCCTACCTTCTAAGGGTACTTATCACAAAAACCCCGTCACTGAACCATACATCCCTACCTTATAGAGGTACTTATTACAAAAATCCTGTCACTAAACCCTACACCTATGCATTCATACATTTCATATATTCGTCATACACGTCACATATTCATCATTTGTTTCTCTTATCTGTCTTATTCATAGGGTTCAAAACAAATAACAATAAAATCAAGATCTCGGTAACTGTCTTTAAAAAAAATGGATACCAGAGGGAAAAAAATTGTCTGCGTCAATGCGTTCCGGTCTGACATTTCTGAAATTAAAACTATAAAGGGAAAATCATCTGAGAGAGCCCTGAAGGTGTACGCTCTCCTCTATGGAGATACCCTTGACTTAACCAGAGTAGAGGTTCAAATGGACGCTGTTTCTGCCCTCATTTAGTTTTACGATCCTCCACTGAGATGTTTTACCTTCCAAGACTTCCAGCTAACACCGGCTCTGGAAGAATTTGACAGAATTCTGAATTTTTCCAAAGAGAAGGCCTACGTAGGTATCGGACAAACTGTTAAAGTCAAAGTTTTGGCAAAAGGCTTAGGGATCCCTTACCCTGAGTTAATGCAAAATTACCAAAGAGAAGGTCCAATACAAGGAATCAAAAGGATATACTTGGAAGCTAAGGCACTCGAATTTGCTAATTATAAAGAACGAGAATCTTGTGTCGATTGTTTAGGGCTACTGGTATTTGGTGTAATCTTATTTCCTCGGACTGTGGACTATATTGACCCTGCGACAATTAGCATATTCTGGGGTGCGAAAGTCTTTAATACGAATCCAACTACCGCTTTGCTTGCTGACGTTTATTACACCTTGCATACGATGTACTAAAAGAGAAAAGGAACACTAAATTGTTGCATCCCACTTTTATATACTTAGTTCATGACTCATCTTTACAAAGAAGGCTATATGATTCCGAACTTGACCAGACGCGAGTGGCTACAAAAATTAAGGTCTCTCACTACAAACTCGGTATTATGGTATGCCAGGAAGCTGGATATTAGGGACATCACTATTAGCTGTGGGGACTTTACTAATGCCCCGTTGATCGGATCTCGAGGCTGTATTAATTATAACCCTACTTTGGCCCTACGACAGTTAGGATATCCTTTGGAAGACAAACCATCAGACGAACAACTCCAACCATTGATCATACATGACATGGGTATTGTACCCCAAAATTTTCCCTCTCATTTCTCAAGGATTTTCTCACAAGATCTTCTATGACATCAAGTTTGCAGCACTGATACATCAATTTAGGCTTGGAATTGGCAAAAGGGCAAAATGGTCAATTGCATACTAGAAAGTCAAACTTTGACTTTTTGGTCAACATTACATTCCAAAGATCAAATTTCATCAAGACATTCAAGAATATCAAGCTTGATCATCAAGAAGTCAATAAAGTCAAAAGTCAACTTGAAAAGTCAAGATTTCCAAGACTTAGGAATTTTCTAAGTGTCTTTATACATGATAATTTCGTCATTTCATGCCATTCTTTCACTAAGATGCAAGACAGTTCAAGGGAAACTTTCAACATGAAAGTTGTAGATCTCCATGATATCTATAACATTTCTTTACATAACTTCTCCTAAATATGCTTGGATCTCAAGTTATAAGTTCATGAAGTCATAGCATTTTCATTAAACACTTAGAGAAATTTTTAGCAGTTTTGGTCAGGTTTTTATCCCAACTTCTTGGCCAATTTTCATCAAGTTCCAGTTTAATTTAACAAAAGTGGTCAACATGAAAGTTTTAGAGGGTGTTTCAAGCTTTCCAAAACATCCAAGAGCATGAATTTATCATATTTGAGCTAGGAGATTCAAGGGCTTGAAGTTGGGCATTCATTCTTGAATTGCAAGCCATCTTTGTTGAAAAACACATAATCCAATTGGCATGATGTGCTGCATAATCTTACTTTGCAGGCCTTATGACTTGCAAATCTTACCATAATTTAATGCTTACACAAACTTTTAAGCTATGGTCCATTTGGTTTAAGCATTGTCCAAGTGATCTTTCCATTTTTGGCACAAAGGCACCATTGCCATTCTTGCAAAGTTCACTTTAATCACAAAGTCAATTTCTTGAGCCTCTAACTTGTTGTTCTAATCACACTCAACATAAAAAATCAGAAGGGCATTCTTAAAGTGTCCAACATCTCTATGCAACAAAGTACAAAGCATTAGAACTATAATCTTCAAGCTTGCTTCATGTATAATCTAACCTAGCCATAACATGTGATCCAAAATCTGAGTTTGTTCAAGTCTCAAACCTTCTCTATAAATAGAGAGGCCAATCACAAGAGAAAATAGTTAGAAAAAAATAGAGAGAAAAAGCCAGAAGTTTCATTGATAAACCCTTAAAATCTCATATTCGCAAAAAAGCCATAACAGTCCATAAAACTTCCACTCTTGAGTTTTAAAATCCAAATATCCAGAACTCTCACACTTTGCAAACTCTATCCAAGCATTTAAGAACCTCACATACATCACCTAGAAATTGTCCAAACTCAAGAACAAGCTTCTACAACACCTCTGCTTTCTTTTCCAAAGTTCAAGAACAGTCAAAACAAAAAATCAAACTCAAAATATAAGATCCAGCTCCAAGGTAAGTTTCTTGACTTTAGTTCTTCATTTCAAGCATCATTAGTAATTCCTTTTTTGGAGACAAAGTGTAGTAACCATTGTCCTTGAAGCTAACCTTTTGTTTATATTCCATTCTTTTCATTATGTGTTGAGAACTAACCCATGTATGCAGCAAAACAATGTTGAAATAGAAAAAATGACAGTATGAGTCGACACATAGTTGTATGAGTTGATACATATTGCTTTACAGGCCCAAAACAGAAGGAAAAAACAGTGTATGAGTCGACACAAAGCACGTATGAGTCGACACATTCAGTGTATGAGTCGATACATACCATTATGTATCGACTCATACTGAGTTGATTTGGCAATACAGGGGGCAAGGAAAGTTATGTGTCGATGCATGTGAGCTCGTGTCGACACATAATGGTTCAAAATGCATTTTCCTTCTTTTTACACTGTTTTTACATTTCCTTCATTATTATTCAATATGGTTGTAATATTTAAGTTCCTATTCCATCCTCATTTGTAAATTGTACCCCATCCCCTAAACGATGTAATAGCATAATAATTTTACTTTCCGCAATTTATCGCTTTAATATAAATGTTAGTAATTAGGGTTTGTATGGCAAGACTAAAATCAACAATTAGTAAACCCTAATTCAAGATAAACAATGCATGAAAATCAATACACTTGCACACAAGCACCCCTAGGGTAAAATCCACTTGGTTGCCTTTTAAATGGCCATATTACGCATGTGAGGTATCTTAGCAAAAACAAGCAAAAATACAAGATCATAGTCCCTCGATGATGCTATCTAAGTTGCCTTTCAAAATGATCTTGGTCCCTCAAAAATCCTAAGATACTTTGCAATATTGCTAATCATGGTTATACGATGACCCACGCCCGTCCCGTTTACATCCAAAGATAGGGTTGTTTACCAAATCGATGGTAAGACAACAATGTCAAAAGAATAGAAAATGAACAAGAAAGACATTTTAGTAGGTAGATTGCTTCTAGTTACTTGCTCTATTTTCAAACAATTATCCTTGCTATTTTCCAAAACCAACACACACATTTCAAAAAACATCTTACAAACAATAAAAACATTTTCAAAAAGACAAACATCTTTGTATACATTCTTACGAACGAGAATCATTACAAAGATTGCCTAAACAATGGCCTCTTTTACAAAATACATTCAAAACCACACAAAGTACAATTTCAAAACAAAAAAAGCAAGTGATCTAGCAAGTAACTAAGAGCCCATGGAAAACCATGGATGAAAAGGGTGCTAATACCTTCCCTTTTCATAATCTACCCACCAAACTCAAGAAACAATCTCAAAGGTCTTTCCTGTGATTTTTCACCTTTCCTTTTGGATAAAAGAAAAGTCGGTGGCGACTCTTGCTAACCGAAACATTTGCGATAAAAGGAAAAACCCTCAAGTCAGTTCTCCCACCGTACCACAATGGGTATAGAAGACCAAGGGTTGTTTAATAAGGTTATTCGGGCTTGGAACAAGGATAGCAAAAGGAAATCTGAAAGAAAGAATGCCATAGCGAGAGAACCCTACATCAGATGGGTCCAAGATAGGATACAAATTATCAAGCTGCCATTCGATATAGACCCAGAATATAAGTCAGAGGTCCCAGAGATTATGCCTATAACCTTGGAAGAAGTCGACAATCTGAAGAGTTCACTAAAGCAAGCTCAAAGGGAAAAGAAGAGCTAGAACTCAACCTTCTCAATCTGACCAAAGAGAAGAAGCAGATGCAGCTTATACTCGAGTCAAAGGACCAATAAATTGAGAGGGATCAAAAGGCATTGGAGAAAGAGAGTCTCAAAAAGAAGCGTACAACTGAAGGGCTGTTGAGTGTGACATTCAACTTAGACTCCCACAACCAAAAGTTAGAGGAGGTTGCTACTGAAATTGGAAGGCTAACCAAATGGTATGAAAAGGCAACACACGACAAAAAGGTGCTAGAGGAAAATCTAAGAGCCCAGATCCAAAGTTTGGTGCAAGCTTCCTTAGATAAATAAGAACAAGTAAAGTACCTCACCACTGAACTTCAAGACAGCCAAGAATCAGAGGTCAAAGCACACCTTGAAAGGGTAGAGGCAGAAAGACTTCTGATTCAGAGAACTCAAGAATATGAGCATGTATGTCTAGATCTACAGGGCCTCCAAAAGGATTTCCTCATTCAGTGGAGAATTTATACGGAAATGAGGGGTAAAAAGATGTATTGGGAAGAGCAGTATACCAAGATCGCCCAAGCAGGGAGATATAACCATAAGATAATCCCGCATCTTTATCAAGAGTATTGGTATTATAAGGACATACATGAAAAGCTTGCCTTCTTAGCCAACAATCTCATTGAAGATATCCCTCAAAGTTTGAGAGACGCTGAAAGTGTAATGGTCCCTCTTCCAAAGGACGTTGAAGACTTTCTCCAGCTTTGTTGAGCAACGGTTGATGGTTTCAGAGCACACATCCGCAAGCGTGCCTAGAAGATTTATTTCCCTTTATTTATGTTTATGCAAACAAGTTTTGGTTTAAAGTTGTAATATTTTTCAATATATGAACAATGTTACCTTCAGTAAAGGCATTTTATTTCCCTATCTCATTGGCGTGTCTATTTTTTTTTAAAAAGCTGGTCACTGAATAAAAAAAGCGAACAATGAACGCACACCCAAATGAATAAGACATTTAAAACAAGAAACCATTTCATGTTCTTACACATCCATCTGCATATGAGCATTCATAAACTCCTGCATCGAAACTCATCTTTTTTTTATAAAAAAAAATCTCTCCAGTTAAACCATTGGTAGAAGAAGATCTCCACCTCCTTGGCCTCCATATCAAACCAGGGCCTACCAACAAAAAGTAATGGAGAAAATCGAGGAAACTCAGGCTGCATTCAAAGAGGATCTCGACCAAGTAAAGGGGGATGTCACTTCAATGAAAGGAGATCTGATTCAAGTTCTCCTATATTTGAAGAACATCATTGACAGGCAAGACCAGATTCCTAGGGTAGCTTTCGAAGAAGTAGCCCAAACAATTGGTGCATCAAGCGATCACCAACCAAGGTAAGATCTAGAAGCAGGACTCCAAAAGTCCTTCATGGCCCAACAAGAAGCTGAAACTGAAGGGTTTGTCCCACCTCCACCAAAAGAAAGGGAATCACATACCCTACAGATTCCAACCAATAATGCAGACAACTACTTGGACCTGCAATACAGAGACCACGACCCAGAGGATGCCAACAAAGCACCCTTAAAGACGACTGGGTACTCATGCTATTGATAATCCACTGATAATGAATAAATACAAAGCTCTGGAGGAAAGATTAAAAGTTGTGGAGGGTTTGGACACTTTCGAAGTAGACGCTCTCGAAATGGGCCTAGTTCCTGATGTGATGATTCCACCAAAGTTCAAAGTACATGACTTTGAAAAATAAAAAGGGCTCACTTGTCCAAGAAATCATCTGCGCGTGTATTGCAAGAAGATGCATGCCCATGCCCACGATCAGAAGTTGATGATTCATTGTTTCCAAGATAGCTTGAGTGGGGCATCTTTAGACTGGTACATGCAATTGGAGCGAATACATATTCGAACCTGGGCATATCTTGCTAATTATTTTTAAAGCATTACAAATATAACTTGGACATGGCACCTACCCGCATGCAACTCCAGAATCTCTCCCAGAAAAAAGAAGAATCCTTCAAAGAGTATGCTCAGAGACGGAGGGAAATGGCATCCCGCATGCAAACCCCACTGCTAGAAAAGGAATTAGTAGACATGTTCATGGGAACTTTGCAGGGGCTTTTGTTGTACCCCAATTTTTCCCCCTAAGATCCCTTCATCATATCACATTGTTTAAATCACCATAAAATCACATTAGGGATTTTGGTTCTTCTCCCTATCTTTAGCTTTGCTCTTTGAGAAGTTACCAAGCACCTTGATTTGTTTGCTTTTGTGATCATAGATATTGTACTTTTATTTTTCTATCTAATTAATAAAATGCAATATTGGTTTGTCTTACTTGTTGATAATGTAGGTAAAAGCAATGAGGTTTAGCAAGTTGCTTCATGAGTTCATGAGTTTATTTCCATGCCCTAGTCAAAAGCTTGAGAGATTCAAACCTCACCATTGAAGTTGTTTTGAAATTGAT
The DNA here is from genome assembly GCA_948472305.1 of Vicia faba. Taxonomy (NCBI): domain Eukaryota; kingdom Viridiplantae; phylum Streptophyta; class Magnoliopsida; order Fabales; family Fabaceae; genus Vicia; species Vicia faba. Next base: position 421,938 of record CATIWC010001194.1, on the reverse strand, counting down.
ATGAAATTGGTTTTGGTGGACATAGGTCCTCATCATCATACTCAACAATTTCTATTCACAAAGGAAGAATATTGGCACAAAAAGTTTGTTCAAACTTGGCAAAATTCCACCAAGCATTCTCTTGATCTAGAGGCTAGGGTTTTGGACTTCAAAGAGGCATATCTTGCTCATCTTTTGTCATTTTTGAGTGATTCCAAAAAACATTCCTCTCTTTAAAGAGTTACCAACAAATCACTTCAAAAGCTCCAAAGAGTTTTCATGTGGAAGGAACTTGGTGAAGAAGAAAGATCACAAGTCATCCAGTTGAATCCCTAATTTTTCATATGTGACTTCAAATTGTCATAACTTGGTCAATTTTTATCACCTTGAGCCCATTTTTTCCATGATGATCTTAAGGATGTGTACTTCATGCCTTCTTTTATGTGCAAAGTAAAAAAATGGATGGAAGTTTCCTTAAGAATGCAAAAGATTATAGGTCATTTCATGATTTTTGGCCAACTTCAACAAGTCATAACTTGATCAATTTTTGGAGATTTTGAGTGGTTCAAATTGAAAAATGTCATTAAAGAGATCTACTTCATTCCATATTTTTGCGTCAAGAGCAAATTCTAAGTGGAAAGCCATGTTTGGATACAAGAGATTATAGGTCATTTTTAAAGAAGAATTTGAAATATTTCTAAGTATGGAAAGTTAACTCTTTTTCTCCAACTTTGACTCCATGTAATTTTCAGCTCAAGCCTCCAATTGATTCCATTCTTTTTCCATTGCAAAGTTTGTTACCTCATCTTTCCAAAGCATCAGGAATCATGCCTTAAGACTCCCTAAGATGGAAATGTCATTGTTTCAAAAGTGGTAACTTGGAATTGAAGTTTCCCTGCAAGTCAGAATTTGAATTTCATGTTACAACCTCTAAACCTCAAATTAGCACGTGTTTTGGGTCTAAACATGATTAGCCAACTTTCCCAAGTGGATTAGTGCATCAAAACGCAAGAATTGGATGAGTTTTGGTGAAGTTTGGATCACACTTCACTCGTGCATTAGGTTTGCACGAATTCCCTCCAAAATGCATCATTCACTCTTCCTTTTGATCCCATTTGCTTCTCCTATATATACATGTACTATCCCATTCATTTTCTCAAGCTTAGATAGCCACAATCACCCTGCCAAACTTGCTTCACAACTCAGAATTCAGCTACTTCAAAACCTATTCTCAAGCCTTTTTCAATCCATTTTCTCCATCAATCCACCTTCCTTGATCTTCCCTGAAGCTAACCATACCATTACATTAAAGAATCGTGCCCTATATTGCTCCATAGAAGTCCAGTTTCAGAGCTCTGTAACTCAACTTCAATAGGTAGATTCCTTCATCAATTCTTAAAAACTTTGGTACCATTGTGTTTCTCTCATTGCCTGGTTCTAGTCGCAACACTTACTTTTATCTGGAAACACGTTTTGACCATGAATTTTCAAATCCCCTTTCAAAACTTTCTTTCCAAATTGCTTGAGTTACAGTTTATATAAAAATGGCGCGAGGGTATGGTTATCTTCGTCTTGAAGAGACGAAATGAATGTCATAGGTCTGAGCTTCTGATTTTACAATTTGAGAGACCTGTAATTCGTGAGGCTGGAGATTGAAGATGACCAACGTGTCACCTTCTAACCAATGAAAGCGTGCCATTTGTATTTTTAAAATTTTTGATTTTACATTTGATTCAGTGCTTTATTCAGTAAAGACCATGATATGCACAGTGCGCCAGATCCCTTGGATTTGATTACTAATGCGTTTTGACTCTCATCCAATGGTCCACATCTTTTTCTTTTATTTTCTTTTTCTGTTTTTTATATTTTAATTGTTTTAAATTTCAAAAAATCATAGAAAATTCATTTTTAGTGCAAAAAAATCCAAAAAAAATTATGAAAAATATTTTTGATTATTCTCTTTCTGAAATTTTATTTTTTCACAATTTAATTTTGTGTTTTGGTATTTTTTATGAATTTTGCACTTATTTGATTTATTTAAAATGTTTAAAAATACTTTTACACAATTTTAAATTTTGAAAAAATTATGGAATGATCCAATGACATTGTGACAAATATTGGTGAGTTTATTTTATTTTTGTTTCTGAATTTACTATTTTTTACTATTTTTGTTTATTTTACCCATTTATTTTAATTTTTAAAAATAGTTTCTGACTTTTAAAAATTCCCAAAAAAATTGTATAATTACTTGACCTATTTTCTGATTTTTCTGTGGTCTTATCTTTCATTTCTTGATTAATTTGAATATAATTGACTTTTTCCCCACTATTTTCCATTTTTTTATAACATTTTTTAAACCCTTTAATGCATATATTAAATATATTATTATTTTGTGAATATTTTATGGCTGTCTTGGGTTGATTTTTTTTATCATGGCTTTATTAACATCATTGGATCCATGGTGTTGAGTCTAACTCCACAAAAAATGGATGAATGATTTTAATAATAATTTGATTAAATATTAATTCAAATGTGGTTTTCTTTTTTACCCTAATTCCCCTTCATCTCATCCCCTTCTTATTGCACTAAGTGTTGATGGAGCATGATCTCTATATCATGTCTCAAAACGAATGGTGCATAGATTGCTATTGACCGGCCTCAAAATAGGTGTGACTTCTATATAAGTCCACTTACGATTGCTTAACATAGCGCTAAATTTTGTCCCGATTCGAATAAATGATCATTCGTGGCCCAAACTTATGATTGCAAGCCCAAATGTTAATTTGATCTCTTTGATCCAATAACCTTGAGATTCATTGTGTGGAGGCTTTGGTTCTACCAATCCTCTAATGGATCTACAACACCTTTGGTCAACGCGGATCACTTAAACATCGTTGATCATTAAATAGTACTTGTGAGAATTCCAAATGGATGATATACTTGACAAAAAGCAAATGCAACTTGTTGTGTGGAGGCTTTGGTTCTACCAATCCTCTAATGAGTTCCAAATGCAAGTTTCAAGATGGTCATCCAACTAACCACTAATTATTGACTTGTTTATTTCATGCTTTATTCTTTTTATGCTTTATGTACTATTTATTTTTTAGCATTTTACTTTTCATGCCTTTTTTTTATCTTTGCTCATTTGAGCATTTATTTATTCTTTGTCATTTTTACTTTGCTCACTTGAGCTTTTCTTTTGTTTTCTTTTCCTAAGATATTTAATAATCAACATAAACCCTAAAAAACTCTTAATGGTACTTGGACTATTTGGTTACTATCCTTGGCATTATGGAGCAGTGGACTTTTCTGGACTTAGGATTAGAAACCTTGGCCTATCTTAGAGACCTTGTGATCTTATCTGATTATTTTGTCTGGAGCTCTTGAGGTTTACCTCAAGACATTGGGTTGCTTGTTTTTTTGTGTGCAGGTTTTTGTGATTGCATCCTTGATTTGTAATATGGAATTCACCCGTATACAGCCGTTACTCTGCTCAATTTTTGTGAAGACTTAATACATTTGAAGAGGTCTAGTATATTTGCTTGCTTGGTTTCAATCCAAAGAATGGGAATTCTATCTTGACTCATAATGTCAAGTTTTTGTCTTCTTGTTGGTTAGATGGTCCTCATCCTTAACTTTTACCTTATGCTTTAGGATAATCTCTTCTTCTCCTCCCATCTTCTTTAATTTCAAAAATCTTATCCCTCCTTTTGAAAACTATTCTTGTTTTGAAACTTAAACACTTTCATAATAAACTTGGACTTAGGTCAATGCATTTTCAAAACATTTTCATAAATAAACCTCAATCGATATAATAATACTTTGACATTTTTTTTGATGAGAAGACTAAAAGTCAACCAATCTCATTTCAAACCATTTTTGCCACTTTGGATTTTACCCTTAAACTTTTTCTTAAAAGATTAGACTCTTGTCAATCCTTGTAGTGATGCAAACAACTATAATTCTACAATATGTAGTGAAGAGAGACATTTTCCACTTGGGTGTTGAGTGAGGTATTATTGATTTTAAAATCCAAGCCATATCCTTCACTTTAAGATGATGCAATTTCTCCTTTCTCATGATTGTGGGTAGTAAGTATGTTTTCCACACGGACAATGACGATGATGCCTTATCTCTTAAAATTAACCAACACACTTATGTTTCAAATAATTTAAAAGAGGAACTACGTGTACCCTGATCCCCTATTGCACGAAAGGTGGTACGTAGGCACTAAAGGTTCTCAACCGCGACGGGTGCAAAAATCATAAAAATATATTTCTTTTCTCACCTTCACCATCCATTTTATATACAACACATTTTTATAGCCAAAATATACAGATTTTACAAAGAGGCTCCTGCGGAGTACCATAGATGTTTAGGGTGATAATACCTTCCCTTTGCATAACCAACCCCCTTACCTTGAATCTTTCCCCTTTTTTTGGGTTATTCGCTCTTTTCCCATTCCTTTGGAAACAATAAAGCGCGGTGGAGATTGTTATTTTGATTTGTATAAAGTCTAGTCAATCCAATGGCTTAGTCTTGAACATTTCTACCGCTACAGAAAAATGGCGACTTCATTGGGGAAAGATTGACCTCTTGCTGGTCCATCCCTAAGTGGGTTAAGCCTATCTTTGTTTATATCTATATATGTGATATTGTTGTTTATGTGTTATAATTTGTATATATGTTTGTCTGGATTTTTCCTGGTTTTCAGGATGCTTGGTGATTACTCATAAGTCCTATACCCGGACTTGGGCAAACTTTAAGATAAGACGAGCGGTATAGTTATGTTAACTTTGAGGGAGTAATCCCAAAAAAGGAGGCATGAGATTCCCTTCTCAGTGGAGGCCCCTTTGACTGTAGTGTCGTTTACCGAGTAATCGAGAAGACGTACTGCTTTCGACCTGGGAGCCTGCTGAAACTGAGGACCGTAGAATACACCAAACCCATCTTGGCCTTTTAGGTGTAGTGCGAAAGATATGATGGAGTAATCCGGAAATAGTTGTCACGCGATACTACGGTCGGACGAGTCTTTCTTGAGAATATTACTAATTACCGAGTTAATCAGGAAGTTGGTAATATCCGAAGGAAGGATGTAGACTCTGGGAACCTCTAAAAACTTGTTCGGCAAGTGATGACTCTTAGACCAAAACCTTATGGGTAGTACCTTTGACCTCATGCTGGTGACGTTGAACCTATAAACCCTATATGTGTGATCTTATGTGTGATTGTTGCATCATTCATCCATGCACTCATAAGCATATTTTGAAGAAAACAATATTTAAAGGGATTTACAGGTTGACTATTTGTGAATATCTCAGGTACTTTTAACCATGGATTCTGGAAAGAGAAAGACCGGGAAATACAGTTTCCAGAATCCCAAGATAGATGAGCTGATTAGTATGATTCCAGAGATTGAGTGTCCTGCAGACTTTCGGAAGAAGTATGGATCCATTATTCCTCTCATGAAGCTGAAGATGAAGGAGGGTATTCTCTCGACTTTGGTCCATTTCTATGATCCGGTGTATCACTGCTTCACTTTTCTCGATTATCAGCTGATGCCTACACTGGAGGAGTATTCTTATCTATTGGATTTACCCGTTACCGATCATGTTCCTTTTACTGGTTTGGAGGGTGAACCAACACCACATGAGATTGCTGCTTTGATTGATCTGGGGAATTCTGAGGTGGAAGCTCATATGACTACTAAAGGAGGGATTATAGGATTACCAGCTCAGTTCTTATTGAAGAAAGCTCATTACTTTTCCCGGATGAAGAGTACAGTTGCTTTTGAGGCCATCTTTGCTTTACTTGCTTATGGCTTATTCTTATTTCCTAATGTGGACAAGTTTGTCGACATTAACCCTATCAGGATTTTCATTATTGGAAACCCGATTCCTGCACTGTTGGGTGATACTTATTACTCTGTTCATCTTCAGAGTTCTTATCATGGAGGAATGATTATCTGTTGCACGCCTTTGTTGTACCGATGGTTCCTCTTTCATATGCCTCAGTCTGATGCCTTTTGGGATGTCAAGAAGGAACCTCGTTGGGCTCCTAAGATCATGGCACTTACTCACTCGGATATTGATTGGTATCATCGAGATTATCATGATATAGAGATTGTTGACAGTTGTGGTAGTTTCCCCAATGTACCTCTTATTGGTACAAAGGGAGGAATTAACTATAACCCTGTTCTTGCACAATGTTGTACCCCAAAATTTACCCTATTTTCATACACGCATATTATTGGTTTTATGATTATGGAATAAAGGTATATTTATCAAGCTTCTTCGGGTTACAAGTGACGTTTATTTCGTCAATGGATATTCTCAGAGTATTTTCCGTGCTGAAGATCGGTTCGCCGTTTTGCAACGATTCAGGGTTCAAAGATTCACAAGTCCAACCCGGCGCGTCATATTCAGGTGTTCTTTCGCCAAGACATCTCTGATAACTTATTCTCAAATTCAGGTTCGGCTCAAGAGTCAATTCTTTAAAGAAGGTATCCGAATGTGTGATTTTTCTCGAAGAAATATGGTGAAAAAGTGTGCTGAAAGTGCCGTTTTTACGCGCTAAAAAATTCATAACTTGAAGATCGTGGCTCGTTTTGAACCCGTTTTGGTGGCCAAAATTCTGTCTTGACGTCATCTAGGTTTTCATCTCTCACGGCTGGAAGCCAATTTCGATCAGAAGGTCTTCAAAAATGCAGATTTATCAAGTATTTTCGTACAGAAAATTTGTGACAGAAATTTATTTGCGTCATGTTCAGAAAATCATAACTTGGTCGATTTTCATCGTATCGAGCTGGTTCCGGCAGCCAAATTTCAAAAATTGAGTTGGCTATGTTTTCACATGAGGAATTGAGTTCGAACAGTATTCAAAAGGCCTTCGTTTTTTGCTCAGAGTGCATGTGACGCGCCGAAAATCCTGAATGCTGAATATTATTTCATCTGTGCCGAAACTTCAAAAATTCATAACTCTGTCAATTTTCATCGGAATGGGCCCATCTTTTTACACAAGGTCACTGACCCAGAGATCTACAAGTTTTCTTCAAAAGTCGAGACCGGATTATGCTCCGATCAATACCAGTTTTTTATTGAAGAACGTGTCAGAGTCGACACTGGAGTCCAAAATAAGTTTGTCTGAGCTGAAACTTCAAAAATTCATAACTAATTCACCGATTATTCGATTGACCCATTTTCAGACAGGAGTTGGTTCTCGATGTTGGCTACATTTTGTTTTCACATTTCAACTTCAAAAATTGCACTTAAGCCCCTGCGATTATGCCTAGAATGTGACGAACTCAAGTGAATATTGGAGGCACAATTGCACATTCAAAGCCCATTTTTTCTCTCTAATTTCTATTATATAATCCCATTATTTTCACATAAACAAGGGAGAAAAAAATTAACTTTTGCCACAACACTGTCAAAATATCAAATTCTTTCAGGAACCCTAAAATCTTGAAATCCTTATTACAAATCCCCCTTTCACTACAAATAAGCCATCACGGTTACAAACCAACATCTCACTACTTCTTCAGTAAGGGTAAAGCTGACTTGATCTCCATGATCAAAAGGGCATAAAAGCATTCATCTCACTACTTCTCCAGTAAGGGTAAAGCTGGTTTGATCTCTATGATCAAAAGGGTATAATCATTCATACATGCCATATCGGTTTTAACATTAAAATTTTGCATATATTGGCTTTATTTGTATTTCATGATATATAGTAATTTATTTAATGTGTTCATGAGATTCAACACTGCAGATTTAGACAGGATCCCATGCAGGTTCATTACAGAACATTGAGGCCAAAACACAAATGGCCAAAAGAAACAACTTACACATGATACCAATACGTGGCGAGACAGACATCCTGAGGAGGTTAAGGAACGTTGAGGCCAAAACACAAATGGCCAAAAGTCAAAACACAAATGACCAAAACAGAACAGCTTACACATGTCACCAATACATGGCGAGGCAGACATCCTGTGAAGGTTAAGGGCGTGGATTCAACAACCACTCCTATTGGTTTTGATTTTCTTCCTTTTTATTTATCCGTTTACCTATTTTTATTCTTTCTGTTTAAAATCTTTTTTCATAAAACTTAACATTTTTCACAAACCTTTGATTTTTTATAATAAACTCGAATAATTAATTTTAGGTTTTAATTTAATTTTAGGTAACTTTAATTGTTTTGTAAATAAATTAAAATTAATTAGAACAATTAGGATTTTGTTACTAACTTAATTATATTTTTTTCCCTAAAATAACAAAAAAAACCAAAAATAGTCATTTAATTATTTTTACAGTTTAATCACTAATTAATTTTCATATTTAATTTAGAAAAAACTTAATTATTTTCTTTAAAAAATATTAAAAACAACAAATTTTTCTTCTTCTTTTAATTAGGTTAGAAGGGTCAAAATCCTAGTTTCTCGTTGATCTAATTCTCATCGCGCGCTTTGTTATTATTTTTATCCAATTATTGTATCTGCTCACAGTTTGTAATAGTTTTAATTAGGACTTTTACTTTTCATTTATCGCTTTATTCTTTACTTTTCAAAGGGTTTGTTTTTGGCTATGTAAATATCGGAAGCCTTGTAATAGCGTAGTTTATTTTCCGCATTTTAAATTCCGCAAATTATTAACTGTTAGATGTATGATAATAGGATGAATGACAAGAAGGTATGACTAATCTTAAAACAGTTAGATCACCCTAAATGTGCAAAGATAAATAATCTGAAATTGAATCACTCACACATACGCACTCCTAGGATACACTTCCACTTGGTTGCCTTCGGTAAACGGTCATTGAGTATAGGATATTTTAGTGGTCGTCCTTTTGTCCAAAGATCAAGTTGCCTTGGAAAAGTTGCCTCGGATATGGTAGCCTCGGGTAAATGATCTAAGACATTAGGGTTACTACTAAGACGTCCTAACATTGCTTTAGTGACCGTACGTCCCTTTCGAATTGACCCTCAAAACTCCAACGATAGTGCTACCTACTCACTAATAGTGGGATAGCGTTGTCTAAAGGAAATTAGAATAGAACGATTCTTTTTTCGAGTAGGTAGATTAGTTCTTAGATACTTGCTCATTCAAAACAAAACTTTTTCACACTTACACTTTTATAAACAAAGTTTTCAAAACACTTCATTACACTCCTGAGGACAGAAGCAAGAGTTAAATCGAAGTTAAAACAAAAAACTTTTCAAAGCATACAAACACAAAGAAAACAATTTTAAAAATGATGAGCAAGTACCTAAGAGCCCGTAGATAACTACGGATAAAAAGGATGCTAATACCTTCCCTTTCTTTAATCTACCCCCCGTACTCAGAAAATCTCGAAAAAGGAATTTTTCTATGTTTTTTTCCTTTCCTTGTTGGATAAAATAAAAGTCGGTGGCGACTCTTGCTTACCGTGACATTTTGCGAAAACAAACGCAAAACGCAAACCAGCATTCCAAAAACAGTCAGTTCTCCCACCGTATCATAGAACTGGCGACTTTGCTGGGGATATTTTATAAGTGGGGTGTACCTTAGGAATAGTTCATCATAATGTTTTCAATTGCTTGATTTGTATGCTTTATCTTTATGGGCTTGTATCGAAGTTACTATAGATCCTAACCCGGATCTGAGGGATACCTTTTAGGTAAGTAGCAATAGATTGTGATGGAACTGTACGGTATAGACCGATACGGTTGAAGTAATAGCTACGTTGGTGTGGAACTTTAGTTTGTACCGATATCCCTTGTGGTGGAACAAGGAGAATATGGGGCTGCTAAGGGGTCATTAAGCACCAACTGACCTTAGAACCTATAATTGACCAACTTGGCCATAGAAAAGTAGCAGTATGCTACACTCATTGAGACCAAACTCTCGCGATGATTCTGGCCGCAAGAAAAGGTTGCTAAACTGGAATTATGACCGATCGAGGGTGGTCAGTGATATTGAGATCCTCTAGAACCCAATTACTATTACTAGGACAGGTTGAACCAACTAAGCTAAAAGAGGGTAATACCTAAACTCCATGCCAACCTGAAATTTAAGGGCTATTGTGTGACTTGTGTGCTTTCAACTTGAACTACTTGCACATGTTTGTTATCTAACAACTTGAGTTCCTTACAGGTTTTGTTTATAGTCCTTATCCAATACCTTGGATTTCTTGCCGGATTGACTTATTTACATTACCTCATACTTTTGCTTAAACGTATAACTTACACATCATAACATCATGCCTTAATATTTCCTTAACCATTTCAAGGATCTCAAAGGTTTGTGATGCAGGTTATGGTAAATCAAATTTCTAGCAAGGGGCAAAGGGGATTTATTTTCCTCTAGCCAATGTCGTCTAGAGATCAAAACACGATGACTTGAGTCAGGGGCTATGACCCACTCTATATGGTGAGCTTGACTCTTGAAGAAGGACTCTTGACGACACGAAGTTCCTTCAATCAAAGCTACAAAATTTAAATTCTAACAGTTTCTTGTTTACCCCGCGAGATCCTTGAAAACATTGCATACATATATCATACATATCATTGCATAACAGGTCTCCCAATACAGGTCTCTCATGTTCCCGCTGTTTATTTCAACAATGGCTCTCCAACAAGACAACCAAGATCTTCATACTCAAGAGACTCAGTTCAAGGAAATCTTCCTAAACCTATCCAAGGGAAAGGAAGAGTTGAAAACACTCCTCATTGGGAACTTGGTCAAGAAAAGTCCTGAAGACAATAAGGACGAACGGTTGGAACAACTGTAAGCTGAGGTAGATGCTATAAGAACCCAAATGCTAGGGCAGATGACCCTTATCCAAGGCTTAGCCCAGGAACAAGAATAGTTGAGAACCATTATCAACCAGCTTCATCAAGACCGACACAACAGTATGAAGCAAATGGTCGAGGCCGGGGATCAAATCATTAAGCAGCCTCCAAGAAGATAAGAGTTTGGTTTGGGGAAGAATAGACCTATCCAAATTGCTACTACCTCACGGGTCCAACAACAAACTCGCCATAAATAACCAGTTAATAAGAGTAAGCCGGATAGGCCCAAGAGGCAGTTTACCAAGCTCAACATGCCGCTGTCCCAAGCTTTGCAACACCTGTTGAGATTGAATCTGGTGACGTTGGTAGAACCTCATCCAAATCCCAAGACTTCTTCACCTAACTACAACCCTGATGCAAGGTGTGCATACCATTCCAACAGCCCGGGGCATGATACTAACGACTTTTGGAAATTGAAGTACAAAATTCAAAACCTGATTGATGAAGGAGCATTGGAATTCACACAAGATGGTCAACTGGAATGTTTCTGTCAATCCTCCAAGGCTCACCATTTGAAGTGACAAGTTCTGACAAGAGAGGGCTTTTGTTCATTAGAATTTTCAATTTGTAATTTTCTTTTGATTGTTCGAATATTTTATTCATGTCAAACTTTGTTACTTTATCAATGCATTGCATATGTCTATTTTGAATAAATCCATTCGTATTCACTATATTTAAATTGCTTTCCTTTTTGTGATGTTCAACTCTCGATTAAAAAACTCTAAGCCTTTAGAGGGAGGATGACGAAAATGATATCAAAATCTCTACAGTATGCTTTTGAACAGACCCCGCTGACAATGTACAGGCGTTGTTTCAAATCCTAAACAGTGGAGTTATAAGGAAGATAATCCCTAGTCAACCCCTTTGAGCCAAAGAAGTTGGAGTTTTTCTTTTCACACAAATTAAAACCCTTAATCACAACCTGGGGCATGGTAGTTTTCTCAGTTAACTCATGTGCACAATGAATGGTTTCAAAGACGTCCTTCCAAGATGAAAGACAGTGATGGTTCCATATAACCGTCAAGACAGGCAATCATTATCTCTCGAAATAAAAGGCCATTAAGTCAAAACCTATGAAGGAGACTTAAGAAAAAAAACTGGGGCATCCCACTGACTGTAATCACAAAAGAAATAGTTCAGGCAAAAGACAGGGATAACAAAATCAAAAATAAAGAGGTCCTACAAACTCTCAACAAAATGACTGCCTGTTCAAAATAAACTGTCAGTATCCGAACCATCACTGGAATATCAGAGCAAAGACTCAAACGGGATCTAAATGCACAATTAGCTGAGTTTAGGATCGAAGAACATCACGAAGAACTGGTGGGTACAAATAAAATTTGAGCCTTTATCCTTTGTTTCTTAAACCGTGAACCAGGCCACGTTATAACCCTTAAAAGTCCTAGCTGAAGCATGGTTTAGTTCGAAAGCATACTGTTACGAAAGGTATCCTGACTCCTGTAGGGCTTGCTGTAAATCCTGAGTTGACATCACATTTTACAAAAATTCGCTTGTTTTTATTGAAAACTGCATTTTCAAAGAACTTTAAAACAGACATAAGCTTTGCATTCTTAAAATAACATTGTTTGCATATCACTATTTGCTCAACAGCAGAGAAATTCACACGACGAATATCTAGTGGACAAAAACCTTTTCAATAAAAAGGATCACCTCAAGTGGGAAAAAACACTTCTAACCAAGGGGCACGGCATGATCATTGTCCATCATCTGGGGCAGTCAAGTCAAGATTCAAGGAATCTCTCAAAGATGCCAAATAGCCAGGGGCAGATCTCCATCTGAATCACTTGGGGGCATTGGGCATGAATTCCAACAACGAATCTTGTATGATCAAACGAGCATCTTCTGGTATTATGGCAACACAACACTACCGACAATGACAACTCCCTACACCCTGAGAGCATGGACATAGTCAGAAAATACTGCGCATGAACAAAGACCCGCTAGGTTGACAGGCCTAGGAAAAAATAAGGGCATCCCGACGAACCAAAAGGGTTCGGGCAAAAATTAGGGATAAAAACAAAAAAGGATTTGTACACCCGATAAGTCGAAAACCTGAAAAGGCGGCTTGGGAAAGAAAGGGTATTCCGGTGGACTGAAAATCTGAAAAGACAGTCCAGGCAAAAGTTAGGGATTAAAGCGTATGACTATGTCTCGTCATCTCGTCACTTGCCTACCAGAAGAAGATTTGTCATTTCAATCGGCAATTACCAAGCACCTCATAGGTTGGAATAATACTCGATCCACAAGGCCTCCACAGGCACCTTCTCCCGCAGATACAATGGTAGAAAAGTCTCGATGCAAAGTCATTGTCATATCCTCAGCCCGCGTCCCAGTAACATCTACACTCCCCGCAAAGTAAGAAAAGGATAGTGGTGTTAGCTCTCCCCAACTGAGGCTCGCAACTGTGAATGAATCGGTAATATTCTCCCCAAGCAGAGTTTATCTACCATCAACACTAAAAAGTCTTATCATCCCTATCGGAGTATAAAATATCCCCAGTGGAGTTTGAAAGCTTTCCCCAGTGCAGTCTGAAAAAGCTTCCCCCAGTGGAGTATGGAGAATCATCCCTAGTAGACTTTGGAAGATTGTCCCCAGTAGAGTCTAAAAGGTTGTCCCCAGTGAAGTCGCAACTGGAAAATCATCCCCAGCGAAGTTCATCCCTTTCACAAACAGGAATTCAATCCCCAACAGGATTCGGTATCACCAGTAACAGTAATTCATCCCCATCTGAATTTATCAGTGGAATCCTCAACAGAGCATCTCTTCCCCACAGAGTAATCTCCTCATCAGTTTATTCCCCAGCGAAGTTATCCTCTCCTGCAGGTTTATCCTCACAATAATCTTCATTCGTTATCCCCAGCGGAAACGAAGAATTCAACTCTTTTCTCCGGCAGATATCCGAGATTTATTTTCCCCAGCTAAAAACATTACATTGCCATACATCATGACACGTGCATACACGCATCATACAATACAATCTCATTTATTTTGAGAATATCATTGACTGATACATATCATGCATTACATACAACTAACCTTTACCTTTCAGGAAGGATGCAGTTAAACTCTCACAAAATTCAAAGTTTTGAAGCTTGTTACCTCAGTCGAATTACTGACAAGTCCTTAAATCTCAACAGAGTTTTTCTCAGTTGAATTACAGACAAGGTCCTAAATCTCGACAAAGTTCCTCCGTCGAATTACAGACGAGTTCCTAAATCTCATCAGAGAAGTTTTCTCAGTTGAATTACGGGCGAGTTCTTAAATCTCGACGAAGATGTTTCCCCAAGTCGAATTACTGATGAGTTCTTAAATATCAACAGAGTTTTTCTCAGTTGAATTACAGACAAGGTCCTAAATCTCGACAAAGTTCCTCCGTCGAATTACAGACGAGTTCCTAAATCTCGGCAGAGAAGTTTTCTCAGTTGAATTACGGGCGAGTTCTTAAATCTCGATGAAGATGTTTCCCTCCAAGTCGAATTACTGACGAGTTCTTAAATATCAACAGAGATGTTTTCTCAGTTGAATTGTAGACAAGGTCCTAAATCTCGACAAAGTTCCTCCGTTGAATTAAAGACGAGTTCCCGAATCTCATCAGAGAAGTTTTTCTAAGTTGAATTATGGGCGAGTTCTTAAATCTCGACGAAGATGTTTCCCTAAGTCGAATTACTGACAAGTTCTTAAATCTCAGCAGAGATGTTTTTCTCAGTTGAATTACAGACAAGGTCCTAAATCTTGACAATGTTCCTCCGTTGAATTACAGACAGGTTCCTAAATCTCAGCAGAGAAGTTTTTCTCAGTTGAATTATGGGCAAGTTCTTAAATCTTGACGAAGATGTTTCCCACCAGTCAAATTACTGACAATTTCTTAAAACTCAACAGAGATGTTTTCTCAATTGAAGTACAGACAAGGTCCTAAATCTCGACAAAGTTCCTCCGTTGAATTACAGACAGGTTCCTAAATCTCAGCAGAGAAGTTTTTCTCAATTGAATTACGGGCAAGTTCTTAAATCTTGATGAAGATGTTTCCCTCCAGTCGAATTACTGACAAGTTCTTAAAACTCAGCAGATATGTTTTCTCAGTTGAAGTACATACAAGGTCCTAAATCTCGACAAAGTTCCTCCATTGAATTACAGACGAGTTCCTAAATCTCAGCAGAGAAGTTTTCTCAGTTGAATTACGGGCGAGTTCTTAAATCTAGATAAAGATGTTTCCCTCCAAGTCAAATTACTGACAAGTTCTTAAATCTCAACAGAGTTTTTCCTAGTTGAATTACAGACAAGGTCCTAAATCTCGACAAAGTTCCTCCGTTGAATTACATACAAGTTCCTAAATCTCAGCAGAGAAGTTTTCTCAGTTGAATTACGGGCGAGTTCTTAAATCTCGACGAAGATGTTTCCTCTAGTCGAATTACTGACAAGTTCTTAAATCTCAGCAGATTTGTTTTTCTCAGTTGAATTACAGACAAGGTCCTAAATCTCGACAAAGTTCCTCCGTTGAATTACAGACAAGTTACTAAATCTCATCAGAGAAGTTTTCTCAGTTGAATTACGGGCGAGTTCTTAAATCTCGACAAAGATGTTTCCCCAGTTGAATTACGGACGAGTTCCTAAATCTCAGCAGAGATGTTTTCTCAGTTGAAGTACAGGCGAGTTCCTAAATCTCAGCAAAAGTGTTCCTCCGTTGAAGTACATACAAGTTCCTAAATCTCAGCAGAGAAGTTGTCTCAGTTGAATTACGGGAAAGTTCTTAAAACTCGACGAAGATGTTTCCTCCGTTGAATTACAGACAAGTTCCTAAATCTCAGCAGAGAAGTTTTCTCAGTTGAATTACGGGTGAGTTCTTAAAACTCGACGAAGATGTTTCCCCTCAGTTGAATTACGGGCAAGTTCCTAAATCTCGACGCCTCAGTTGAATTACGGGCAAGTGCCTAAATCTCGACACATTAGTTGAATTACGAGCAAGTTCCTAAATCTCGACACCTCAGTTGAATTACGGGCAAGTCCCTAAATCTCGGCACCCTAGTTGAATTACGGGCAAGTTCCTAAATATCAACAGAGACGACTCACCAGCAGAATAACGGACAACCAAACCTCCTAAACTCTACTTCTCTCAACAGGGATCAACATTCCCTAGCGAAATCTTCCCCAACAACAGGTATACAAGCTCTCGCTAAGGAATCTCTTATGCGATCAACAATCCTTTAGATGGCATCTTTAAGCCCATCTCCCGTTAGCAATCTTCAAATGGCATCTGTAAGCCCATTCCTGACATTACAAGACAACTACCACTTCATGCGAGTGCAAATTTCTGGGCACTCTAGTGTTCAATCCTCTTCCATCTTCAGATCACGAAAGGCAGACGAGCCAATCTAAATCTTCAGGTTTAAGAAGATTGAACAGGGGCAGTTGTTGTACCCCAAAATTTGCCCTCTTTTCATACACGCATATTATTGGTTTTATGGTTATGGAATAAAGGTATATTTATCAAGCTTCTTCAGGTTACAAGTGACGTTTATTTCGTCAATGGATATTCTCAGAGTATTTTCCGTGCTGAAGATCGATTTGCTGTTTTGCAACGATTCGTGGTTCAAAGATTCACAAGGCCAACCCGGCGCGTCATATTCAGGTGTTCTTTCACCAAGATATCTCTGATAACGTATTCTCAAATTCAGGTTCGGCTCAAGAGTCAATTCTTTAAAGAAGGTATCCGAATGTGTGAGTTTTCTCGAAGAAATATGGTGAAAAAGTATGCTGAAAGTGCAGTTTTTACGCGCTAAAAAATTCATAACTTGAAGATCGTGGCTCATTTTGAACCCGTTCTGGTGGTCAAAATTCCGTGTTGACGTCATCTACGTTTTCATCTCTCACGGCTGGAAGCCAATTTTGATCAGAAGGTCTTCAAAAATGTGGATTTATCAAATATTTTAGTACAGAAAATTTGTGCAGAAATTTATTTGCGTCATGTTCAGAAAATCATAACTTGGTCTATTTTCATCGTATCGAGCTGGTTCCGGCGCCCAAATTTCAAAAATTGAGTTGGCTACGTTTTCACAGGAGGTATCAAGTTCGAACATTATTCAAAAGGCCTTCGTTATTCCCCTCAGAGTGCGTGTGACGCGCCGAAAATCCTGAATGCTGAATATTATTTCATCTGGGCCGAAACTTCGAAAATTCATAACTCGGTCAATTTTTATCGGATTGAGCCCATCTTTTTACACAAGGTCACTGACTCAGAGATCTACAACTTTTCTTCAAAAGTCGAGACCGTATTATGCTTCGATCAATACCAGTTTTTTTATTGAAGAACGTGTCAGAGTCGACATTGGAGTCCAAAATAAGTTTGTCTGAGCTGAAACTTCAAAAATTCATAACTAATTCACCGTTTATCTGATTGAGCCCATTTTTGGACAGGAGTTAGTTCTCGATGTCGGCTACATTTTGTTTTCATATTTCAACTTTAAAAATTTCACTTAAGCCCTTGCGATTTTGCCTAGAATGTGACGAAATCAAGTGAATATTGGAGGCCCAATTGTACATTCAAAGCCCATTTTTTCTCTCTAATTTCTATTATATAATCCCATTCTTTTCACACAAACAAGGGAAAAAAAATTAACTTTTGCCACAACGCTGTCAAAATATCAAATTCTTTCAGGAACCCTAAAACCTTGAAATCCTTATTACAAACCCCCCTCTCACTACAAACAAGCCATCCCGGTTACAAACCAACATCTCACTACTTCTCCAGTAAGGGTAATACTGACTTGATCTCCATGATCAAAAGGGCATAAAATCATTCATCTCACTACTTCTCCAGTAAGGGTAAGGCTGGTTTGATCTCCATGATCAAAAGGGTATAATCATTCATACATGCCATATCGGTTTTAACATTAAAATTTTGCATATATTGGCTTTATTTGTATTTAATGATATATAGTAATTTATTTAATGTGTTCATGAGATTCAACACTGTAGATTTAGACAGGATCCCATGCAGGTTCATTACAGAACATTGAGGCCAAAACACAAATGGCCAAAAGAAACAACTTACACATGATACCAATACGTGGCGAGACAGACATCCTGAGAAGGTTAAGGAACGTTGAGGCCAAAATACAAATGGCTAAAAGCCAAAACATAAATGGCCAAAACAGAACAGCTTACACATGACACCAAAACATGGCGAGGCAGACATCTTGTGAAGGTTAAGAGCGTGGGTTCAACAACCACTCCTATTGGTTTTGCTTTTCTCCCTTTCTATTTATCCGTTTACCTATTTTCATTCTTTCTGTTTAAAATATTTTTTCATAAAACTTAACATTTTTCACAAACCTTTGATTTTTTATAATAAACTCGAATAATTAATTTTAGGTTTTAATTTAATTTTAGGTAACTTTAATTGTTTTGTAAATAAATTAAAATTAATTAGAACAATTAGGATTTTGTTACTAACTTAATTTTATTTTATTTTATTTTCCTAAAATAACAAAAAAACCAAAAATAGTCATTTAATTATTTTTATGGTTTAATCACTAATTAATTTTCATATTTAATTTTGAAAAAACTTAATTATTTTCTTTAAAAAATATTAAAAACAACAAAAAAACATTTTTTCTTTTAATTAGGTTAGAAGGGTCAAAACCCTAGTTTCTCGTCGATCTAATTCTCATCGCACGCTTTGTTATTATTTTTATCCAATTATTATATCTGCTCACAGTTTGTAATAGTTTTAATTAGGACTTTTACTTTTCATTTCTCGCTTTATTCTTTACTTTTCAAAGGGTTTGTTTTTGGCTATGTAAATACCCGAAGCCTTGTAATAGCGTAGTTTAATTTCCATATTTTAAATTCCGCAAATTATTAATTGTTAGATGTATATAATAGGATGCATGACAAGAATGTATGACTAATCTTAAAACAGTTAGATCACCCTAAATGTGCAAAGATAAATAATCTGAAATTGAATCACTCGCACATGCGCACTCCTAGGGTACACTCCCACTTGGTTGCCTTCGGTAAACGGTCATTGAGTATAGGATATTTTAGTGGTCGTCCTTTTGTCCAAAGATCAAGTTGCCTCAGAAAAGTTGCCTCGGATATGGTTGCCTCGGATAAATGATCTAAGACATTAGGGTTACTACTAAGACATCCTAACATTGCTTTAGTGACCGTACGTCCCTTTCGAATTGACCCTAAAAACTCCAACGACAGTGCTACCTACTCACTAATAGTGGGATAACATTGTCTAAAGGAAACAAGCATAGAACAATTCCTTTTGCGAGTAGGTAGATTAGTTCTTAGATACTTGCTCATTCAAAACAAAACTTTTTCACACTTACACTTTTATAAACAATGTTTTCAAAATACTTCATTACACTCTTGAGGACAGAAGCAAGAGTTAAATCGAAGTTAAAACAAAAAACTTTTCAAAGCACACAAACACAAAGAAAACAATTTTAAAAATGATGAGCAAGTACCTAAGAGCCCGTAGATAACTACGGATAGAAAGGGTGCTAATACCTTCCCTTTCTATAATATACCCCCCGTACTAAGAAAATCTCGAAAAAGGAATTTTTCTGTGCTTTTTTCCTTTCTTTGTTGGATAAAATAAAAGTCGGTGGCGACTCTTGCTTACCGCGACATTTTGTGAAAACAAACGCAAAA
The DNA here is from genome assembly GCA_948472305.1 of Vicia faba. Lineage (NCBI taxonomy): Eukaryota > Viridiplantae > Streptophyta > Magnoliopsida > Fabales > Fabaceae > Vicia > Vicia faba. The sequence goes on along the minus strand of CATIWC010001194.1, from coordinate 402,446 downwards.
TGCAAACGAGCATTCCAAAAACAGTCAGTTCTCCCACCGTATCACACACGGCGACAACTTGGATATTCGATGAGAGATAAATCGAATAGTATTCATTTGAGTAGTTTCTTTCTGAAGGAGGGAGAAGACCACAAGGAAGCTAGGGAGCATATTGCGAAGGCCTGGCATCACATTCATAAGAAGAGTATGAAGGATTTAGGGCCTAGGGGTGCTATTTCTTTAGAACCATATCTTCAGTGGGTCCGATCGAGAGCCATTTAGTTGAAAATTCCGTATACTCGGGAGACACCCATGCCTGATTTATTTGTGAAGACCACTCCTCCTTTATTAGATGATCTTGAAGAACTGCAGCTCGCTTTGCTTAGGATGCAGCAAGAAAGGGATGCTTGGAAGAACAAGTTCCAGACTTTAGAAAGTTCCTATAGAGCAGACTTGAAGGAGAAAGATGATTTGATCAAGATCCTTGAGAGTCGAGCGGTGGAGTCTATGGAGAGGAAAGGGAATTTATTTTCCCCTAAGCCTCAAACAGGTGTTGATTACTGACTTCCTGCTTCAGATGATTGGAAGGAGGTTGCCATCAGACAAGTGGAGGAAAACCAGAGGTTGAGGGCTCAGATTTCCAGACTCACAGGGAAGCGCCGGCATACAGATTGATCTCTATCAGTTTCTTTCTCTTAGGATTTTTAGATTGTATTTTCATCTTGTACTTGGGATCATTGAAACTTGTGACCTATTTTGAAATTATTATAATAAAGAATTTTCAGTATTTCAAATGCGTTATTGTTTTGATGTTTGCAATATGTCTATAGATCTTAAATCCCTTGAAATATTAAAATGTTAGAATAAAAATAATCATGTGCATTGCATGACATGCATCATATTGCACATATTTCTTGCATTTGTTATGCATACCCAGGTGCCTTACCCAGCTCCTTTGCTTCATTCAGCAAACTGACTCATCACTACAACACTCAGGCTAACTTCAAAAAGAAGATGGACAATTTGGAACAGGAGAATTGCGAGCTGCACGAAGAAGTTTCTACTCTGAAGGCTGGCTTGGCCAATTTGACTACTCTGATGGAAGCTCTGGTGGCTGCTCAGAATCAGCCACCGAGTGTTCAAACTCAACCAACAAGGGTAAAGGCTGAAGTTCCTGCTGTTCCCATATCTGCTACTCCGACTGTTGTTCAGAACCGTATGCCTCAGGGTTATCCATGGGGAATGCCGGAGAATTTTGCACCTGAAGGTTTCAATTTGGGCCCCCAAGATGCTCCAGTGGTTCCAAATGTTGTTACTCCAGCACCTCCTGTGGTGCATACTGTTCCTGCTGCACCTCCTTCGATGAATTTGGTTCCATTTGAAGATGTGTGTCGTCCTTTCCCTCCGCCGAGTGAAGATTTGGGTCTTTATGACAGAATGGTTGATTTCCAAGAGCAGTTTGATAGAATGCAAAGAGAGATGAAGACTCTTAGGGGAAAAGAGTTATTTGGGAAGAACGTGAATGAGCTGTGTTTGGTCCCAAATGTTAAAGTGCCTGCTAAGTTCAAGGTCCCTGAGTTTGAGAAGTACAAAGGCAACACTTTCCCTCGTGCTCACTTGGTGATGTATGTAAGGAGAATGTCTACCCACATCGATGATCAGCGTCTGGTAATTCACTTTTTCCAGGATAGTCTAACCGGCGCAACATTGAAATGGTACATGAGTTTAAATAGCGCCAACATCCATACCTTTAATGATTTGGGAGAAGCATTCATAAAACAATACAAGTACAATGTGGACAGGCACCCGATCGTGACCAGCTTAGGGCCATGGTTCAGAAAGACAAAATCATTTAAAGAGTATGCGCAGAGATGGCGCGAAGTGGCTTCACAATTGATTACTCCCATGGAGGAAAAAGAAATGACTAAATTTTTTATGAAGACGCTGAGTGCCTTCTATTACGAAAGAATGGTAGAAAGTGCCCCTAGTGATTTTACAGAGATGGTAGGAATGGGTGTCCACCTAGAAGAGGAAGTAAGAGAAGGCCGTTTGACAAAGGGTGAAGGATCTTGAGGTATGAAGAAGCCAGCTTATGGGTTTACAAATAATAAAAAGGGGGGTACCAATGTTGTCATACAAGAGAGGAGAGTGAATGCTCCTAGAAGAAATTTTCAGCATCACCAGCAAGTTGCTTCAGTGACTCCTGTTATGAATGCCGCTCCAACTACCGTTGCTTATCAAAGACAATCCCAACAGGGGAACTAAGGGAATAATCAGAGAAGGGAGAACTATGAACCTATTCCCATGAGTTATGCAGAGCTACTACCAGCATTGATTCAGAAGAAGTTGGTCCAGAAACGACCACCTCCAGCAGTACCATCACCTTTGCCTTGGTATTACAAAGCAGACCAGACGTGCTCCTTTCATCAGGGAGCACCAGGGCATAGTGTTGAGAATTGCTATCCTTTGAGGACCGAAGTGCAAAGGTTGGTGAAGTCTAGAATTTTATCTTTTAAAGACATGGGACCTAATGTGAAAGACAATCCTCTACCCAAGAACGGGGGAGTGAATGTTGTGAATATGGTGGCCGGTTGTCCCAGTGATTTCCGTATTTTTGACATTAATCTGGTTAGAGGGGATTTGGTAAAGATGCATGCAGATCTATGTGAATTCAGTTATTATACGCATGACCATGCCGGTTGTGCTGTTTGCAGTACAAACATCCAGGGCTGCGAGAAGATAAAGGTTGATTTGCAGGAGATGATGGATGAAGGTTTAATCCATATAATCAGGCCTAGGGCAGAATATGAGGAGGAAGTGAATATGGTTTCTGGATGTCTGGGTGAATTCAGAATTTTTGAAGTAGAGCATTTGAATGAAGATCTCGTACAGTTGCATGCTACCTTTTGTCGTACTGCTGGTCAGGTGGAACACCAATATGGGTCTTGCATAGTTTGCTGTCGTGACCCCCGAGGATGTTCTATTGTGAGAGAGGGTGTTCAGCTGCTGTTAGACAACGGGACTATCGAGATTACAAGACAGAGAGATGTTTATCACGAGATTGATATGGTTGAAGTTTGTTTGATGGAAGAAGAGTCAGAGGAAGAATATGCCTTCGCGGATGAGTATTTTTCTTCAGACGAAGATTTGTTTGCCGGAAATGACCTTTTGAGGGCTGATTGTGTTGAGGAAGGTGTAAACGTCATTGTACCTTGTTTTGGTGCACCCGCTCATCTTGAGGTGGAGTACCATAGCAAACCAGCTGTTACCCCATTGGTAATTAGTCTGCCAGGTCCTGTTCCCTATAAATCGGATAAGGTCGTGCCTTACAAATACAACGCTACAATCTTAGAAGATGGGGTGGAGGTTCCCATCCAGCCAATGCCAGATGTTGGGAATATAGTTGATAATAGCAGGGTGACCCATAGTGGTCGTGTGTTTGCGCCAGTTATTCGAAAAGATGTTGTTACTGGAAAGAAAATTGCTGAGAACGATGAGCCTAAGAAGGCTGCAGGAGAGACTAGTGGAGCCACATTAGAGAAAGAAGTGGATGATATCCTGAAGGTAATTAAAATGAGCGACTACAAAATTGTAGATCAGCTATTGCAAACTCCTTAAAAGATATCCATCCTGGCATTACTGATGAATTCCTCCGCTCATAGGGAATCATTAATGAGAGTACTAGACCAAGCTTTTGTAGAGAAGGACATGCCATTGAATCAATTCAGCAGCGTAATTGGAAACATTATGTCATGTAACAACTTGAGTTTCTGTGATGATGAGTTACCAAATGAAGGGAGGAATCACAACTTGGCCCTCCACATATCCATGAACTGCAAGAATGAATCGTTATCTAATGTGCTAATTGATAATAGATCCGCGTTGAATGTTATACCAAGAAGTACCCTCATGAAGTTAAAGTATCAGGGAACACCTATGCGCCCGAGTGGCATCATTGTGAAGGCTTTTGATGGGTCGAGGAAATATGTCATCGGTGAAGTGGACTTGCCCATCCATATAGGACCACACTTGTTCTTGATAACTTTCTAGGTAATGGATATTATTCTCGCGTATAGTTGTTTGCTTGGACGACCATGGATACACGAAGCAGGGGCTGTCACTTCAACTCTGCATCAGAAGCTAAAGTTTGTGCGTGAAGGGAACGCAGTGATCATAAATGGGGTGCAGGCGTTTTTGATATCCCATCTATCCTCTTTCAGTATTGTAGAAGCGGATGAGGCTGCTGTTGGAACCCAGTTCCAAGCCCTATCCATTGACAACATAAGGAAGAATGAGAATTATGTGGTTTCTTTGAAGGATGCGCAGCAGGTTGTGTGCAATGGTCATAATGCAGTTTGGGGACGACTTGTGGATCCACCCGTGAACAAAAACAGAGCTGGTTTAGGTTTCTCTTCGAGGAATGGTAAAGGCGAAAGTTGGAAATCAAAATCTTCTGTGAACAGTTATCATGATGTTTTCCGCAGTGGGGGCTACCTCCATCCGATTGGTTCTGGAATTAATGTTGTTGAAGATGATGAAGCAGAGCAGGAAGCACCTAATTATGTGACGCATGGAGTCCGAGTTCAGAACTGGGTCACCATTGATGTTCCTTCTTGCATACATGTTTCAAAGTAATTTGTTTTGTTAATCTGTTTCTTTCTTTTGAAAAGCTTTCACTCTGCCCAAGGTGGAGGTATTAATGTTGTAGGGCTTATCTATTTTCTATAATTGATAAGATCATTAATAAAAGTTGTCTTTGCTTCCAAATTATGTCTTTTATTTTCTGCCTTTTTCTTGGGAAATGGTAATAAATACAAAAAACCCCTTTCAAAATAAATAATAACTGAAAATTAATCTGCATGATCACTTGTTATATGTGTCAGTTTCTAAAAGCAATCATAAATCACATGTGCAGATTAATTAAAAAACCCGTTGAATACAATGACCTTGCACCCTCTCCCAACTTTGATTGTCCTGTGTTTGGGGCCGAAGAAGAAGATTATGATGATATTCCAGATGAGGTCTCACGGTTGCTTGAGCACGAGGAGAATACCATTCAGCCTTATAAGGAGCTTTTGGAAGTGGTTAATTTGAGTTCAGAAGAAGATCCAAAGGAAGTTAAGATTGGAGCATCGTTACATCCTGATGTGAAGATAGGGTTGATTGAGCTGTTGAAAGAGTACGTGGATATTTTTGCTTGGTCTTATCAAGATATGCCTTGTCTAGATATAGACATTGTCGAGCATTGCTTGCCGTTGAAGCTAGAGTGTCCGCCAGTTAAACAAAAGTTGAGAAGAACCCATCCAGATATGGCAGTAAAGATCAAGGAGGAGGTCCTAAAGCAGATTAATGCTGGTTTTCTTGTGACATCAGTGTATCCTCAATGGATGGCCAATATTGTCCCTGTACCGAAAAAAGATGGAAAAGTCCGCATGTGCATAGATTACAGAGATCTAAATAAAGCTAGTCCAAAAGATGATTTTCCATTGCCTCACATTAACATGTTAGTGGATAGCACAACAAAATTCAAGGTATTCTCGTTCATGGACGGATTTTCCGAGTATAATCAAATAAGAATGGCTCTAGAGGACATGGAAAAAACAACATTTATCACACCCTGGGGAACATTCTGTTACAGAGTGATGCCCTTCGGGTTGAAGAATGCTGGTGCAACATACCAGAGGGCTATGACAACCCTATTCCATGATCTGATGCACAAGGAAATCGAAGTATATGTTGATGATATGATTGCCAAATCCCAAACTGAAGAAGGGCATATAGAAGATTTGTTGAAGTTGTTTCGACGTTTGAGGAAGTATCGTCTCCGCCTGAATCTAAATAAATGCACCTTCGGAGTTTGATCGGGGAAATTGTTGGGTTTTATTGTTAGCCAGAAAGGAATTGAAGTTGACCCTGACAAAGTCAAGGTAATTCAAGAAATGCCAGCGCCAAGAACTGAAAAGCAAGTCAGGGGTTTCCTCGGGCGTTTGAATTATATCTCCAGATTTATTTCCCACATGACTGCAACATGTGAACCAATCTTTAAGTTGTTAAAGAAAGATCAAGGTTGTGTGTGGACAGATGTCTGCCAAAGGGAATTTGAAAGTATTAAAGAGTATCAGATTGAACCTCCTATCTTGCTCCCTCTGGTAGAAGGAAGACCGTTGATTATGTATCTGATAGTGTTAGATAAATCCATGGGTTGTATTCTAGGACAACAAGATGAAACAGGAAAGAAAGAGTTCGCCATTTATTATCTCAGCAAAATGTTTGCTGATTGTGAGTTGCGGTATTCTATGCTAGAAAAAAACATGTTGTGCTTTGGCATGGGTGGAAAAGCATTTGCGACAGTATATGTTAAATCATACTACTTGGTTAATCTCCACAATGGATCCAATCAAGTATATTTTTGAAAATCCGGCTCTTACTGGGAGAATTTCCCGCTGGCAGATGTTGTTATCTGAATATGATATTGAATACCGCACTCAAAAAGCTATCAAAAACAGTGTGTTGGCAGATTATCTTGCTCACCAGCCGGTGGAAGATCATCTGTCTGCAGGATATGAATTCCCCGATGAAGATGTGATGTTCTTAAAAGTAAAATATTGTGATGAACCATTGCCTGAGGAGGGCCCCGACCCTGAATCTTGTTGGAGTATGGTACTTGATAGAGCTGTGAATGCTTATGGTAAAGGAATTGGTGCTGTGATTGTCACTCCTCATGGATCGCATATTCCTTTTACCGCGAGGTTAACATTTGATTGCACTAATAATATGGCGGAATATGAGGCTTGCATTATGGGTCTTGAGGAAGCTATTGATCTCAGAATCAAGATTTTAGATGTGTATGGTGATTCAGCTTTGGTAATAAATCATATTAAAGGAGAATGGGACACTCGTCACCCTGGATTGATCCCTTATAAAGTTTATGCTAGAAGATTACTACCCTTCTTCAATAAAGTTGAATTCCATCACATTCCTAGAGATGAAAACCAAATGGCAGATGCTCTGGCAACTCTGGCTTCCATGTACCAATTAAATGCTTGGAATGATATACCCCGAATTACAGTTCGACGGCTAGATAGGCCCGCTCATGTGTTTGCGAAAAAGGAGGTAGCAGATGAAAAACCTTGGTATTATGATATCAAACATTTTCTTCAGACTCAGGAATACCCGTTTGGTGCGTCAAAGAAAGATAGAAAGACACTGAGAAGATTGGCAGACAATTTCTTCCTCAGCGAAAATGTGTTATACAAGAGAAATTTTAACATGGTCTTGCTCAGATGCGTGGATAGACACGAAGCAAACATGTTGATGCATGAGATTCATGAAGGTTCATTTGGAACTCATGCTAATGGACATTCAATGGCTAAAAAGATGCTAAGGGCAGGATATTATTGGTTGACAATGGAATCCGATTGTTACAAATTTGCAAAGAAGTGCCATAAATGCCAGATTTATGCATATTAGATCCATGTGCCTCCGACACTTCTCAATGTGATTTCCTCCCCATGGCCTTTCTCTATGTGGGGTATTGACATGAACGGGATGATAGAACCCAAGGCTTCAAATGGACACCATTTCATCTTGGTAGCAATTGACTATTTTACCAAATGGGTAGAGGTTGCTTCATATGCCAATGTTACCAAACAAGTGGTGGTGCGTTTCATCAAAAACAATCTTATATGCCGATACAGTGTGCCAAGCAGAATCATCACTGACAATGGCTCAAATTTGAACAACAAGATAATGACGGAACTGTGTGAAGAATTTAAGATTTTCCATCATAATTCATCTCCATACAGGCCAAAGATGAATGGGGTTGTTGAAGCTGCTAATAAGAATATCAAGAGAATTATCCAGAAAATGGTTGTCACTTATAATGATTGGCATGAAATTCTCCCTTTTGCTCTGCATGGATATCGAACATCTGTTCGCACTTCAACAGGAGCGACCCCGTTTTCCCTAGTGTATGGAATGGAAGCTGTACTCCCTATCGAGGTAGAGATTCCCTCGCTGCGTGTAATAATGGAAGCCAAATTGACAGAGGCTGAATAGGTTCAGAATAAGTTTGACCAATTGAATTTGATTGAACAGAAGAGAATGACAGCTTTGTGTCATGGGCAGTTATATCAGAAAAGAATGAATAAAGCATTTGATAAAAAGGTCAAACCTCGTGAATTCAGAGAAGGCGACCTCGTACTCAGAAAGATCATGTCTTTCAACGCTGGTTCTAGGGGAAAGTGGACTCCCAATTTTGAAGGCCTGTATGTTATCAAGAAATCCTTCTCTGGTGGTGCATTAATTCTTGAAACTATGGATGGCGAGGAGTTCCCACGTCCCATGAATGCTGACGCAGTCAAGAAATACTTTTCCTAAAGAAATAAAAGAACAGCTCGCTAAGTTGATAACCCGAAAGGGCGGCTTAGGAAAAAAGGAGCGTCTCGGTAGGTCGAAAACCCAAAAGGGAGGTCTAGGCAAAAATTAGAGACATAAACAGAATAAATCTCCCTCTAAGTTGAAAACCCGCAAAGGCAGCTTAGGAAAAAGTTATGGACTTTCTTGGCAAGTAACTACGTCAGACGAAACTTGATCATCAAAGCAACAATCTTCTAAGATCCTCACCATACTTCAACGGAGGCTGCTGCTCAGGATTTCAAAAGTTGTTAGGGGGGATAGTAGTCATTGTATCTCAATGTATCTTTTCCATTATGTATTACCATTTCCCAAATTTTGTAGTCATCCATGGAGTCTCGCCATTCGCAGACTACCATTCTATTAATGAAATTCAAGCTTTTTCCCAATTCTTTGTATTCTTAATTTTATTTAGCTTGCAAAGACTTCATTTATTACTGATAATAACTTTTAAAGCAAAGAGATTAAAAAGAAAAATTGACTTTTCAAAAAAAAGTGATCTTTACAATTCAATTTACTTTGGGATTTGTGACGAAACAATGACAACAAAAATGGTGATCCCAGGGATGAACAAATTCTGGTTGCTTTAAGGAGATTTACTTCCTTCATAAAGGTTTTCTCAGGTCATTTTGCTGGTATGTGCGCAATCTTTGTGTGTTTCCCAGATAGTTAAAGACGGTATCAGTGGGTACAAAGTACAGTATTTGGGTTGGTGATCTCATTATCCCCAGTCAAGTCTTGATTCAATTTTGATTTTGGGTTTTCATGGTCAGAAGCCTTCGTCCCAGCTTCCCCAGCAAAGTCTTCCCTCATATGATGAAAGGTTTTATCCCCTTGGTGTGCTGAGGTGTCGCTCTTTTTACAGTATCGGCACTAGTGTTGACTTCTTGATCTCCCGGGAGGGTTATCCCAGGGCATCTCTTGTTGGAATGAGGGTTCGTGGTGAAAATTTTCAACCCGCAGTTTCTTTTCTCTTGGGAGGTAGGCTTGAATTCCCCAGTGAGGTTTGGTTGTTTCGACGTCAGTTTTCCTTATTTAAGGTTGATCTTGCAATCTCCAATAGGCATGTTACTTTTGGAAAATTGTTTCTCTGATGAACCCGGAAGCAAGGTGTTCTATCCCGGTGTCTGATACAGTCGGATTATGTTCTCCTCAGTGAAGTTAATGTAATAGGTTTGGTTTCTACAGTTGCTTTCACCTTTCCTGGATTGATATTTCTGATTGAAGCTTAGCTCAATGTTGTTAGTAACTGAGGTGGTTTCGTTTGTCTGCATTGATTATGTATCGTTTTTATCAGCATATGCACAATAGCACTCATACATTCATATATGCATCATACATTGCTAAAATCATCATTCATGGACATTGTGTTTCTGACCTTTACTACAACGCTCTTTGTTTGGTTGAATTTGGTCTTTCCTCTTGAGTTTATTTCTCAAAGGATGAATCCGCTTTGGCCGTCCTGCTCCGGTATTTTTATGAATTGGATTTGTGGTTGCATGACGATGTCGTGTATTATGGATTTCTGAAAACTTTGAATTTTTTCTTGTGCATTTATTTTGCACAAGGAGACTTTATCTCCTCAGCGGGAATATCATGACATTTCTCCGGGAAGTCATATTTCTATCCTTGGAAAGCCATTTTTCTTTACAGCTCCCTTTTGGTAATAAGTGGTAGTCTCTTTATTTGAGACTGGTTACATAGTACCCTTTCCAGGCAGATCTCCTTGGTTAAAGAAGAAGTCGAGACCCGTTCTTGGCAGAACACCAGAATTCTGGAAAACTATGATATTTTCTCTTTCTACCTTCAGTGAATGTTGGTAGTACATCGACAATGAACGTCAGTGTTTGTTATCTTTTTGCTATCTTCAGTGAACGTTGATAGTTCATCATCAGTGAACGGCGGTTGTATGATATTTTCTCTTTCTACCTTTAGTGAATGTTGGTAGTACATCAGCAGTGAATGTTGGTGTTTGTTATCTTTTTGCTATCTTCAGTGAACGTTGATAGTTCATCATCAATGAACGGTGGTGGTATGATATTTTCTCTTTCTACCTTCAGTGAATGTTGGTAGTACATCGGCAGTGAACGTCGGTGTTTGTTATCTTTTTGCTATCTTTAGTGAATGTTGATAGTTCATCGTCAGTGAACGACGGTGGTATGATATTTTCTCTTTCTACCTTTAGTGAACGTTGGTAGTACATTGGAAGTGAACGTCGGTGTTTGTTATCTTTTTGCTATCTTCAGTGAATGTTGATAGTTCATCGTCAGTGAATGGCGGTGGTATGATATTTTCTCTTTCTACCTTCAGTGAATGTTGGTAGTACATCGGCAGTGAATGTCGGTGTTTGTTATCTTTTTGCTATCTTTAGTGAACATTGATAGTTCATCGTCAGTGAACGGCGGTGGTATGATATTTTCTCTTTCTACCTTCAGTGAACGTTGGTAGTACATCGGCAGTGAACGTCGGTGTTTGTTATCTTTTTGCTATTTTTAGTGAATGTTGATAGTTCATCGTCAATGAACGGCGGTGGTATGATATATTCAGAGAACGCCGATAGTACATCGGTAGTGAACGTCGATGCTTGTTATCCTCCTCTCTGATTCTATTCTTGTGGTTTACCAGTGGTTTATTTTCCTGATGGGAGTGCTCTTTTGCTTCTGCATTTTGTGTTGCCTCCCCAATGATACTTGGTGTCTCTTCTGTTCATATGCATTCATAAGCATAAACATTTGCATGGCATCTTAGGGCCAAAAATATGGTTTGTTTTATATTTAAGTGTCTTCGATCACGTCAACACGAATATTTTTAACCTTCGTATCTCCAGATAGAAGAAACTTAAATAAGGGCAGCTGTTGTACCCCATTTTTTGCCCCTAAGATCCCTTCATCATACCGCATTGTTTCAATCACCACAAAATCACATTAGGGATTTTGGTTCTTCTCCCTATCTTTAGATTTGCTCTTTGAGAAGTTACCAAGCACCTTGATTTATTTGCTTTTGTGATCATAGATATTGTACTTTTATTTTTTCTATCTAATTAATAAAATGCAATATTGGTTTGTCTTACTTGTTGATAATGTAGGTAAAAGCAATGAGGTTTAGCAAGTTGCTTCATGGGTTCATGAGTTTATTTCCATGCCCTAGTCAAAAGCTTGAGAGATTAAAACCTCACCATTGAAGTTGTTTTGAAATTGATATGAAATTGGCTTTGGTGGCCATAGGTCCTCATCATCATCCTCAACAATTTCTATTCACAAAGGAAGAATATTGGCACAAAAAGTTTGTTCAAACTTGGCAAAATTCCACCAAGCATTCTCTTGATCTAAAGGCTAGGGTTTTGGACTTCAAAGAGGCATATCTTGCTCATCTTTTGTCATTTTTGAGTGATTCCAAAAAACATTCTTCTCTTAGAAGATTTACCAATAAATCACTTCAAAAGCTCCAAAGAGTTTTCATGTGGAAGGAACTTGGTGAAGAAGAAAGATCACAAGTCATCCAGTTGAATCCCTAATTTTCCATATGTGACTTCAAATTGTCATAAATTGGTCAATTTTTATCACCTTGAGCCCATTCTTTTTCCATGATGATCTTAAGGATGTATAATTCATGCCTTCTTTTATGTGCAAATTAAGAAAATGGATGGAAGTTGCCTTAAGAATGAAAAATATTATAGGTCATTTCATGATTTTTGGCCAACTTCAACAAGTCATAACTTTCTCAATTTTTGAAGATTTTGAGTGGTTCAAATTGCAAAATGTCATTCAAGAGATCTACTTCATTACATCTTTTTGGGTCAAGAACAAATTCTAAGTGGAAAGCCATGTTTGGATGCAAGAGATTATAGGTCATTTTTAAAGAAGAATTTGAAATATTTCTAAGTATGGAAAGTCAACTCTTTTTCTCCAACTTTGACTCCATGTAATTTTCAGCTCAAGCCTCCAATTGATTCCATTCTTTTTTCATTGCAAAGTTTGTTACCTCATATTTCCAAAGCATCAAGGATCATGCCTTAAGACTCCCTGAGATGGAAATGCCATTGTTTCAAAAGTGATAACTTGGAATTGAAATTTCCCTGCAAGTCAGAATTTGAATTTCATGTTACAACCTCTAAACCTCAAATTAGCACGCGTTTTGGGTATAAACATGATTAGTCAACTTTCCCAAGTGGATTGTGCATCAAAACGCAAGAATTGGATGGGTTTTGGTGAAGTTTGGATCACACTTCACTCGTGCATCAGGTTTGCACGAATTCCCTCCAAAACGCATCATTCACTCTTACTTTTGATCCCATTTGCTTCTCCTATAAATACATGTGCTATCCCATTCATTTTCTCAAGCTTAGATAGCCAAAATCACCCTGCCAAACTTGCTTCACAACTCAGAATTCAGCTACTTCGAATCCTATTCTCAAGCCTTTTTCAATCCATTTTCTCCATCAATTCACCTTCCTTGATCTTCCCTGAAGCTAACCATACCATTACATTAAACAATCGTGCCCTATATTGCTCCATAGAAGTCCAATTTCAGAGCTCTGCAACTCAACTTCAATAGGTAGATTCCTTCATCAATTATTCAAAACTTTGATACCATTGTGTTGCTCTCATTGCCCTGGTTCTAGTTGCAACACTTACTTTTATCTGGAAACACGTTTTGACCATGAATTTTCAAATTCCCTTTCAAAACTTTCTTTCCAAATTGCTTGAGTTATAGTTTATATAAAAATGGCGCGAGGGTATGGTTATCTTCGTCTTGAAGAGACGAAATGAATGGCATAGGTTTGAGCTTGTGATTTTACAGTTTGAGAGACCTGCAATTCGTGAGGCTGGAGGTTGAAGATGACCAACGTGTCACCTTCTAACCAATGAAAGCGTGACATTTGTATTTTTTAAATTTCTGATTTTACATTTGATTCAGTGCTTTATTCAGTAAAGACCATGATATGTACAGCGTGCCAGATCCCTTGGATTTGATTACTAATGTGTTTTGACTCTCATCCAATGGTCCACATGTTTTTCTTTTATTTTCTTTTTCTGATATTTATATTTTAATTGTTTTAAATTTCAAAAAATCATAGAAAATTCATTTTTAGTCCAAAAAATAAAAAAAAAATATGAAAAATATTTTTGATTATTCTCTTTCTGATTTTTATTTTTTCACAATTTAATTTTGTGTTTTGGTATTTTTTATGAATTTTGCACTTATTTGATTTATTTAAAATGTTTAAAAATACTTTTACACATTTTTAAATTCTGAAAAAATTATGGAATGATCCAATGATATTATGACAAATATTGGTGACTTTATTTTATTTTTGTTTCTGACTTTACTATTTTTTACTATTTTTGTTTATTTTACCCATTTATTTTAATTTTTAAAAATAGTTTCTGACTTTTAAAAATTCCAAAAAAAATTGTATAATTACTTGACCTATTTTCTGATTTTTCTATGGTCTTATCATTCATTTCTTGATTAATTTGAATATAATTGACTTTTTCCCCATTATTTTCCATTTTTTTAAAAACATTTTTTAAACCCTTTAATGCATATATTAAATATATTATTATTTTGTGAATATTTTCTAGCTGTCTTGGGTTAATTATTTTTGATCATGGCTTTATTAACATCATTGGATCCATGGTGTTGAGTCTAACTCCACAAAAAATGGATGAATGATTTTAGGCAAAATACTCATTTTGGTCCCTTAACTATACCCTTGGGTTCATATTAGTCCCTTAACTTTTTTTTGTGTCATTTTGGTCCCTTAACTTTCAAAAAGTTTCATTTTAGTCCTTTTTGTCTAAATTCGTAGCTAATTAGACAGAAAAACTTTGAAATCACCCGCTAAATTCGTAGCTAATTAGACAAAAAGGACTAAAATGAAACATTTTGAAAGTTAAGGGACCAAAATGACACGAAAAAAAGTTAAGGGACCAATGTGAACCCAAGGGTATAGTTAAGGGACCAAAATGAGTATTTTGCCATAATTTTAATAATAGTTTGATTAAATATTAATTAAAATGTGGTTTTCTTTTTTACCCTAATTCCCATTCATCTCATCCCCTTCTTATAGCACTAAGTGTTGATGGAGCATGATCTCTATATCATGTCTCAAAACAAATGGTGCATAGATTGCTATTGACCGACCTCAAAATAGGTGCGACTTCTATATACGTCCACTTACGATTGCTTAACATAGCACTAAATTTTGTCTCGATTCGAATAAATGATCATTCATGGCTCAAACTTATGATTGCAAGCCCAAGTATGTTAATTTGATCTCTTTGATCCAATAACCTTGAGATTCATTGTGTGGAGCGTTTGGTTCTACCAATCCTCTAATGGATCTACAACACCTTTGGTCAACGCGGATCACTTAAACATCATTGATAATTAAATAGTACTTGTGAGAATTCCAAATGGATGATATACTTGACAAAAAGCAAATGCAACTTGTTGTGTGGAGGCTTTGGTTCTACCAATCCTCTAATGAGTTCCAAATGCAAGTTTCAAGATGGTCATCCAACTAACCACTAATTATTGACTTGTTTATTTTATGCTTTATTCTTTTTATGCTTTATGTACTATTTATTTTTTAGCATTTTACATTTCATGCCATTTTTTTTATCTTTGCTCATTTGAGCATTTATTTATTCTTGTCATTTTTACTTTGCTCACTTGAGCTTTTCTTTTCTTTTCTTTTCCTAAGATACTTAATAATCAACATAAACCCTAAAAAACTCTTAATGGTACTTGGACTATTTGGTTACTATCCTTGGCATTATGGAGCAGTGGACTTTTCTGGACTTAGGATTAGAAACCTTGGCCTATCTTGGAGACCTTGTGATCTTATCTGATTATTTTGTCTGGAGCTCTTGAGGTTTACCTCAAGACATTAGGTTGCTTGTTTGATTTTTTGTGTGTGCAGGTTTTTGTGATTGCATCCTTGATTTGTAATATGGAATTCACCCATATACAACCGTTACTCTGCCCAATTTTTGTGAAGACTTAATACATTTGAAGAGGTCTAGTATCTTTGCTTGCTTGGTTTCAATTAAAAGAATTGGAATTCTATCTTGACTCATAATGTCAAGTTTTTGGCTTCTTGTTGGTTAGATGGTCTTTATCCTTAGCTTTTACCTTATGCTTTAGGATAGTCTCTTCTTCTCCTCCCATCTTATTTAATTTCAAAAATCTTCTCACTCCTTTTGAAAACTCTTCTTGTTTTGAAACTTAAACACTTTAATAATAAACTTGTATTTAGGTCCATGCATTTTCAAAACATTTTCATAAATAAACCTCAATCGATTTAATAATACTTTGACATTTTTTTTGATGAGAAGACTAAAAGTCAACCAATCTCATTTCAACCCATTTTTTCCACTTTGGCTTTTACCCTTAAACTTTTTCTTAAAAG
Source organism: Vicia faba (assembly GCA_948472305.1). Classification (NCBI taxonomy): domain Eukaryota; kingdom Viridiplantae; phylum Streptophyta; class Magnoliopsida; order Fabales; family Fabaceae; genus Vicia; species Vicia faba. The sequence goes on along the minus strand of CATIWC010001194.1, from coordinate 386,635 downwards.
ATTAGACTCTTGTCAATCCTTGTAGTGATGCAAACAACTATACTTCTACAATATGTAGTGAAGAGAGACATTTTCCACTTGGGTGTTGAGTGAGGTATTGTTGATTTTAAAATCCAATCCATATCCTTCACTTTGAGATGATGCAAATTCTCCTTTCTCATGATTGTGGGTAGTAAGTATGTTTTCCACACGGACAATGACGATGATGCCTTATCTCTTAAAATTAACCAACACATTTATGTTTCAAATATTTTAATAGAGGAACTACGTGTACCCTGATCCCCTATTGCACGAAAGGTGGTACGTAGGCACTAAAGATTCGCAACCGCGGCGGGTGCAAAAATCATAAAAATATATTTCTTTTCTCACCTCCACCATCCATTTTATATACAACACATTTTTATAGCCAAAATATACAGATTTTACAAAGAGGCTCCTGCGGAGTACCGTAGATGTGTAGGGTGCTAATACCTTCCCTTTGCATAACCAACCCCCTTACCTTGAATCTTTCCCCATTTTTTGGGTTATTCGCTCTTTTCCCATTCCTTTGGAAACAATAAAGCATGGTGGCAATTTTTATTTTGATTTGTATAAAGTCTAGTCAATCCAATGGCTTAGTCTTGATCATTTCTACCGCTACAGCTGTATTATGAGAAGATGGTAGGAAGTATCTCATCAGGATTCTTAGATCTAGTAACTATCGGAGAGAGAATCGAGACTGGAATAAAAAATGGGAAGATATCAGAGGGACCATCAAATACTCCCTATAATTCTAAAAAGCCTGCTTCAAATTTCCCAAATAGAAAAGAGGGAGAAATCAATGCGGTAACCTCATAACCAAGGGCGCCACAACCACTAATGATCCCACAAGGGCAGCAACAAGATAGATTTAAAAGGCCACAAAGAAGCTTTGATCCACTCCCTATGCCACCCAGCCAGTTATTACAACACTTGGTTAAGGCATCATTGGTGAAAATCAAACCTCTAGCTCCTCCAGTTGGCCCGCTCCCGCGTAGATACAATGCCGACGCCAGGTGCAAATACCATGCTAATTCTACGGGGCATACCATAGAGAAATGCTAGGCATTCAAACACAAGGTGCAGGATTTGTTGGAATCTCAGGAATCACTTTTGAGAAACCTAACATTAAATCAAACCTTATGCCTCCGCATGATGGGCCAACAATAAATGCAATTGAAGTAGTCACTGACCTTGGGGAAATCAGACAGGCAAAAACCCTAATCAACTTGTTGAAGGAACATCTGTTCAAATGTGGATTTTTGTTAGAGCATAATGAAGCCTTCGAAAGAACTCTGCAAAAGCTAGTGGACCAGACGATAGTCCAATTTGGACCATACCTTGAAGAAAAATATGTAGCCGCTATTGAAGGGAAGAAGCCACTGGTAATCCCCTGCCAAGGCCCAAATCTTAAAAAGAAAACTCTAGTGATCCTGTGGGAAGAATCAACAGAGACCACGGGAATGGCGCCCAAGAAGGCTCTCCTAATATCAGCAATCCCAAAAGCCACAATGGTAATTAAGGGACCATCACTTATCCTTTATGAAAATAATAAGGCAGTACCATGGAGTTACGACTCAATCGTGTATATTAATGGAGTGAAGCAAGAAAATAATCCCTCACCAAGTCAGGGACCTGCAATTTTAAATATAGTAGGGACATGAGTTATGATCCAAGTGGTCAAATTTTTGGAGCAAAACCATCAAAGAAGAAGGATGAGACTCTAACAAACGACAAGGGAAAAGCAGTAGTAGATACAAATCAAGAAACAGAACCTCCAAGCAAAAACTTTACTGATCAAGAGGCAGAAGAATTTCTGAAAATAATCAAAAGAAGTGATTACAGAGTGGTGGATCAACTTCACCAAACTCCAACGAAAATCTCCATACTCTCACAACTCATCAATTCTGAAGCGCACTGAGACTCTTTGATGAAGGTACTAAGTTCAGCTCACATCGTGGAAGAAATTTCAATAAATCAATTTGACAATGTCGTAGCAAACCTAACATCCGGATTATACCTAGGTTTCAGCAACAATGAATTGCCTCCACATGGTCGAGCCCATAACAAGGAACTCTACATTACTATGCAAATAGGTACTACCCATTTATCCAGGGCTCTCACTGATACCGGTACTGGCCTCAATGTGTTTCCAAAGTCTAGTCTTACAAAGTTAATAATAGATGACATTGTGATAAGGCCAAGTTCTATAATAGTGAAAGCATTCGACGGTTCTCGAAGCTCGATGTTATGAGAGGGGGATCTGCCAGTTAAGATTGGGCCGCCCATTTTCAATATCACTTTCTGGGTCATGGATATAGAACCAGCATACACTTGCTTACTGGGGAGACCTTGGATCCATGCATCAGGGGCAGTCACCTCGACCCTGCATCAAAAATTGAAGTTCCTAGTGGAAGGGAAATTGATCATAATCGACAGCGAGGAAAATATCTTCGTAAGCCACATTGAATCGTATAGATATATCAATGTTGATGAAGACTGTATTGCTACCCTGTTCCAAGCCTTGGAAATTGTTTCAATGGTGACTTTACCAGTTGAGAAGGGTAACAAGCCTAAAGTGACATCATGCAGAGATCTACAAGCAACTATGGGATGTGATGCCTCGAAAGGCTGAGGGAAGCTCCCAGAAACTCCTGAGAAGAAGAATCTCTTTGGCTTGAATTATGAATCATCGAAAGCTACTCTAAAAGGCAAAGCATGTTTCCCTCTGATCCGAGATACTTTTGGCAACAAAGGAAAAGAGCATGGCAGACATGTGGCGATGATATCGAGCAAAATCAATACCAAAAGGGCATCTGACTTCATTAGAGAAGGCGCCCCAAGAGAAGAACTCAAAGGATGGACTGCCATGGAGATTCCGGGGATATTTTTCTTTCCTAAGTAATGTTTCTTATTTTTGAAAGAACCTATGTCAAGCCTGAGGCATATGGGTTGCTTGTAAGGGTTTCCCCCATTTTGTTTTAGACAACATTTATAATTAATAAAAGTTATATTCTATTTTTAATTAAGATCCTTGTCTTTCTTTTGCATTTATCTCTTAAATTTAAAAAATGGAAATACTTTCTCTACATATGCATTTACAAAATCCCAGATACTAAAATATGCACCAAAACATGATAAACGTGCATATCCATGCCCAAAATTACCGATAATGTTACTGCTGTGACCCGATATAATTTTGATGCTCCTATCAACCAAGTCGAAGAGGAAGATGATGAAGATCTTGAATTCTCTGAGGAAATGGTGAGAGAAATAAAACGAAAGGCTGACATCATACAACTATATCAAGAGGCTATCGAGACCATTAATCTGGGCACAAGGGAAGATCCAAAAGAAATCAAGTTAGGGGCAATGTTGGAGCAGAGCGTCAAATACAAACTGATCAAGTTATTACATTAGTATGTGGATATATTCGCCTGGTCTTACAGGGACATGCTAGGGTTGGATACAAATATAATGGTGCACAGACTACCTCTCAAAGAAGGGTGTTCTCCAGTTAGGAAAAAACTCAAGAGAACTCGTCCAGATATGTCCAGCAAAATCCGAGAAGAGGTTCTTAAAAAATTTGACACAGGGTTCTTAGCAGTGGTAGATTATCCACCCTGGATAGCTAACATTGTGCCAGTACCCAAGAAAGACGGCAAGGTACGCATGTGTGTGGATTATCGAGATCTGAACAAAGCAAGCCCCAAAGAAGATTTCTCGTTACCCCACATAGATGTTCTAGTGGATAAAACGACTCAAGCCTCAGTATTCTCATTCACGGATGACTTCTCGGGCTATAATCAAATAAAAATGGCGCCCGAAGACATGGAAAAGACTACCTTCATGACACCTTGGGGAACTTTCTGCTACAAAGTAATGCCATTCGGTCTCAAGAATGCAGGGGCAACCTATCAAAGGGCAATGGTCACATTATTCCATGATATGATCCACAAAGAGGTTGAAGTGTATGTAGATGATATGATCGCTAAATCCCATAAGGAGGAGGAACACATCATACATTTACAAAAGCTATTTGAACGGCTACCCAAGTTCAAACTGAGGTTAAATTCGAACAAGTGTACATTTGGCGTCAGATTAGGAAAATGGTTGGGTTTCATTGTAAGCCAGCGGGGTATCAAAGTGGACCCCGACAAAGTGAAAGCTATACAAGGGATTCCAGCACCAAGGATAGAAAAGGAAGTGTGTGGTTTCTTAGGGCGATTGAATTACATCTTAAGGTTCATATCACATCTAACAGATACATGCGAGCCAATATTCAATTTATTATGAAAAGATCAGACGGTAGTATGGAATTATGATTGTCAAACTGCCTTCGAGATGATAAAACAGTATCTACAATCTTAATGCCTCCAGTCCCCGGAAGACCACTCATCATGTATCTGACAGTGCTCGAAGGATCAATGGGTTGTGTTTTGGGATAGTAGGATGAAACAGGCATAAATGAGCATGTGATCTATTACCTCAGCAAGAAATTCACTGACTAAGAAACCGGGTACTCACTCCTCGAGAAAACTTGTTGCGCATTGGCTTGGGATACCAAGAGGTTGAGGCAATATATGTTAAGCTACACTACATGGTTAATAGCAAGAATGAACCCTCTAAAGTACGTGTTTTAAAAGCCAGCTCTTTCCGGGAGAATCGCACGATGGCAGATGCTACTATCAGAATACAACATCCAATATGTCACTCAGAAGGCCATCAAGGATAGTATACTAGCTGATCATCTGGCTCACCAACCGCTGCCAGAATACCAGCCTATGAAGTTCGACTTTCCAGACGAAGACATCATGATTATAGCCGACTATAAAATACTAAGACCCGAGCCGAGGGCACATTGGACACTCACGTTCGACGGGGCTTCAAATGCACTAGGGAAAGACATAGGGTCATTTTTGACTTCTCCAAAAAACTATCATAAGCCATACACTACAAGATTGTGTTTCGACTGCACCAACAACATTGCCGAGTATGAAGCTTGCATACTAGGACTGAAAGTTGCCATTGATCTGAGAATAAAGAACCTCGAAGTATTTGGAGACTCTGCATTAGTCATATATCAGGTTAATGGCGAATGGGATGTAAAACTCCCAAAACTGATTCCATATCGAGATCATGTTTTGAAATTGTCCGAGGAGTTCCTTGAGATCGCTTTCAGCTACATCCCGTGAGAAGAAAATCAAATGGCAGACGCTCTGGCAACTCTATCAGCTATGTTCAAGGTAACCTGGCCAAATCATGAACCATGCATCACAATTAGACATTTCGAAGATCCCGCAGACTATCTTACTATTGAAGAAAGACCAGAAAACAAGCCTTGGTTCTACGAGCATAATATCGAGTATCAACCAACTTCGGACTGCACCAAAGCCGACTACGTCACTACTTCCTAATGGCCAAGTTGGTCAAATAAAGGTTCTAAAGTCAGTTAGTGCTTCATGACACCATACAACGGCCCCGTATTCTCCTTGAATAATCAAGTGCTACCGGTACCAACAAATGTGTCACACTAATGTAGCTATTGCTTAGACCATGTCGGTATACCCCGCACAATTTCCATAACTTATTGCTACTTACCTAAAAAGGTGTCCCAGATCCGGGTAGAGGATCAAAACAAGCCCAAACAAGGAACCATAATGTAAAGAAGGCAAGTCATACAATGAAAGCAAGTAAAGGTGATCTAGCCCTAAGGTAACCCCACTTTTTAGTACAATTCCCTAGCAGAGTTACCAGTTTTGTAAACGGTAGGAGAACTGACTTGGGATGTTTTGCGTGTGATTGCAATTGTTGCGGTGAGCAAGAGTCACCACCAACTTTTCTTTTATCCAAATAAAGGAAAGGGTGAAAAGAACAGGAAAGACCTTTGAGATTATTTCTTGAGTTTGGGGGGTAGATTATGAAAAAGGGAAGGTATTACCACCCTTTTCATCCATAGTTATCTACGAGCTCTTAGTTGCTTGCTAGATCACTTGCTTTGTTTGAAAATATGCTTTGTGGTGTGGTGATACGGTGGGAGAACTGACTTGGTTGTTTTGTATTTTATCGCAAATGTTGCGGTTAGCAAGAGTCGCCACCGACTTTTCTTTTATCCAAAAGGAAAGGTGAAAAAGCACAGGAAAGACCTTTGAGATTATTTCTTGAGTTTGGGGGGTAGATTATGAAAAGGGAAGGTATTAGCACCTTTTTCATCCATGGTTTTCCATGGGCTCTTAGTTACTTGCTAGATCAGTTGCTTTTGTTTGAAATCGTGCTTTGTGTGGTTTTGAAAGTATTTTTGAAAAGAAGTCATTTTTTAGGCAAACTTTGTAATGATTCTCATTCGTAAGAATGTATACAAAGTGTTTGATCTTTTGATAATGTTTTCAAGTTTTAAAAGATATTTTGAAAGTATTGGTGCTTGTTTTGAAAATAACAAGGATGTTTTTGTTTTGAAATGGAGCAAGTAACTAGGAACATTTTACCTATTCAAAAGTCTTTCATGTTCATTTCCTCTTTCCTTTGACATTGTCATCTTACCATTGATTTGGTAAGTAACCCTATCTTTGGATGTAAAAGAGATGGACGTGGGTCATCGTATAGCCATGATTAGCAATGTTGCAAGGTATCTTAGCATTTTTATTTAGGGACTAAGATCATTTTGAAAGGCAACTTTTGATAGCGTCGTCGAGAGACTATGATCTCCTATTTTGCTTGTCTTTGCTAAGATACCTCACATGCGTAATATGGTCATTTTTGTAAGGCAACCAAGTGGATTTACCCTAGGGGTGCTTGTGTGCAAGTGTGTTGATTTCATGCTTTGTTTTTGTCTTGATTAGGGTTTTCTATTTTGTTGGTTTTAGTCTTTCCATACAAAACACTAATTACTAGCATTTGTATATAAAGCGATAAATTGTAGAATTTAAAATTGCTACGCTATTACATCATTAGGGGAGGGGGTGTACAAATTTACAAATGGGGAATATTGCAAGAAAATTAAACCTAATTATCTATTACAACCATATTAAATATTGTACAAAATTGAACTTAAAATGCAAGAATATAAATGGAAAAAGAAATGATTTTTGTTGTTTTTATGAAAGGGGTTTTAACCTAATTAAAAGAGATGATTAAGTTAAAAATGTGTTTTAGGGTTTTTTGTGAAAAGGTTTTAACTTAATAAAAATAATATGAAAATTAATTAATTAAAATAAACCTAAGTTCTAAATTAATTTTAATTAAGAAAATAAATAATTAAACCTATGTCTAGATATTAATTATTAAAAATAAAAATTAATTATTAAGAGAAATGTTTTTTAGTCTTTTTGTTTTATAGAAAAAATAAGATATATAAGTGTAAATAATAAATAAAAATATTTTTGGATTTTTTTCATTAATAAAAAAATAATAATAATAATAATAATAATAATAATAATAATAACAAAAATATTAAAGAAGAAAAGAAATAAAAAAAAACAAAAATAAGAAAAAGAAAATAATAAAAGAAAATTGGGTCAGGTGGTGTCTTAGTAAAAAATGGTGTATGAGGATAGCAAAAATATAAAACAAAAAAGAGGCCCAAGACTGAAGGGCCCAGCGCCTGTTTTGATCTCATGTTGCTGGCTTATTTTGATGTACCATGGACCTACTTGTTGTACCCAAAATTTTCCCTCTCATTTATCAAGACTTTTCTCACCAGATCTCTTTGACTCAAGACTGAATTAGGGTTTGGTCAGCTCAAGACATCTCATCTTACACTATTGAACCAAAATTAGGGTTTGAGTTTGCACAAGGATTTTTGGACTATCAATGATTCATATGACTTTCAAACATCATTATGGACCCTTAAGATTACTCATGACAAGTTTCAAGCTTTTAACCATATTTTTGATCAGTCAATTGGACAGTTGACCTAAAAATCAGCTGTATTGGGGGAAAAAGTCAACCATGGCCAATTTACAGTCAAACTTCATAAATTTTGATCCACATCAACATTTTAGACTCATATGTATCATTTGATCAAATTTGGACCACAATCCCTCAAGAAATTTGATCAAATCATCAAAAGGGCAAAATGGTCAAAATTAGGGTTTTGATTGGGAAAGGGCAATTTCTGATTTTTGACCTAGAAAATGACCAATTGATTTGAAGCATGGTTTCAAGGGTTAAATTGCATCATCTTGACCTAATTACATGGTGCAAAACATTGCAAATCCATTGGATAGACAGATGAAATTTGCAGTCAACTGATCAAAAGTCAACTGTATACTGAAAAGTCAAACTTTGACTTTTTGGTCAAAATCAAGTGCCAAGGATCACAATTCATCAAAACATGTCAAAATATGAAACTTTTTCATCAAGGAATCAAAGATTGAGGATTTGGTTTTAAAATTTGAAATTTTCTTAACTTAGAAATTTTTCGAAGTATAGAAAATTTCTTATTTTTCCTCAATTTTAAGCCATTTTTTCATCATGATACAAGATGATTCAAAGGAAATTCCCAACATGAAAGTTGTAGATCTCCATGAAATATACAACTTTTATTAACACATTTTTCCTTAAAGATGCTTGGATCTCAAGATATAATTTTGTGAATACATGCCCATGAACTAAAATAACTTAGTGAAATTTTGCCCTAATTTTGGCAGGTTTTTGACCCAACTTCATGGAATTTTTTCACCTAGTTACAAGAGGAATATTGAAATGCATTTCAAAGATGAGTTATAGATAACATTGCAAGCTTTCCAAAATGTCCAAGAACTTCTTGAGATCATTTTTGAGTAGGGAGAATCGAATAGATGAAATTGGTAATTTCTCACTTAAATTTCAAGCCATTTCATGAAGAACAAAAATTCAAATCTGAACCTATGCTTCCTAATCCATGATTTACAGGTCCCAAACTTGTTTCTCACTTCATAATTTAATGATTACTCAATTGACAAAGCCTTAATCCAAGCCCAAAGGTCTTTGTCCAAGCTTTAATTCCATCAATGGCACAAAGTTGCCATTGCCATTTTAGAAAAGCTTAACTTTTGCAACTTTTCAATTCTTGAGCATTGGACCTGTCTTCTCTGCACACACAAGTCCTACAAACCTAAAGAAATTTGTATAGAGCTTGTACCAATTCCAAGCAGGCCAATATAAGCATGTAGAGACTTGTCCCTTCACTTTGCTTCAAAAGCAAGAAAGTGTGCAAAAAGCCTACAACTCAAAAAATCTGTTGAAGAGCTGACTTGAAACCTTTTCCATACTAATACACAAACCCATTACAACTTAGAGGAGGATTGTAAAAGGCCTAAAACACTCAAAAACACCCTCTCACCAAAAACCTGTCAAAAACTTGCAGTTTGAGCATAAGCATAGCAATCCACAAATTTACTCGTGCGTTTCAAGTTTTAATCATTCAAACACTTTACCTACCTCATATCTAAGTGATCCAGACCATCATCCCTGCACTGTAACACCTCCTTCTCCATCTGCCATTTTTGTTTTCCAAGCTTGCAGGTTGACTTGGATAGAGAGTTCCAGGCACTTCCAAAGCAAGGCAAGGATTGGAACACACTCAGGGAGGTACAAGCAAGTTAAAGGAACCTCCAGGCCTTCCTAAATCTCACAAAAACTCCATTCACGATCTCAGCTGAAAGAGGTAAGAATTCCAACTTTTATCTCTTCATACAGGCATCCATTGGCCATGATTTATGAAAGAAAAATGTAGATATTATAGTGCAGAAGCCAACCATGTGCATGTATTCCATTTCTGTTCATTATGTGTAGAGAATTTTGGAGTTCAAATTTCTGTAAAAAATTAGGTTTAAAATTAGGGCTTTCAAAATTCGTTTTAATCTTTGATTGTTAGTTTCCATAAGTTACATGTCTGAAATTGTGGGAATGAGTACTATCATTTTCATGTTGAAAGTTTTCATTTTCATGGAGAAATGAGAAAGATACAGGGGTTTTGGCCAGCTTGAGGAAGTACAGGGCAAATGAAGTTGTTTGTGTTATGTTTTTCTTGTTTCATTTGAACTAACGGATGTACAACCACCCCAGTGGTAAGGCATCGCGTAAAAATGCTTAAGGTCACAGGTTCGAGCCTTGGCGCTGCCTTTTTTGCATTTTTCACATTTTTTTTTCATTTTTTGACTTGTTTGCAGCGTGGGCTCAGCACCTATGGGACTCATAATTTTTTGCTAATATCCACCTCCTTTTCTCTTAACAGCACCCCTGGCCCAACCATTTTATTTATTTGTTTTATATTTTTTTTGTTTTATTAAATATTTTCTTTAATACATAAAATCATGAAAAATATAAAACATGATAAATTTTTCATTTTTGTTTATTTTATTTTATTTTCTAATAAAATATATATTTTATTTTAGTTACATATATATATATATATATATATATATATATATATATATATATATATATATATATATATATATATATATATATATATATATATATATATATATATATATATATATATATATATATATATATATATATATATATATATATATATATATATATATATATATATATATATATATATATATATATATATATATATATATATATATATATATATATATATATATATATATATATATATATATATATATATATATATATATATATATATATATATATATATATATATTTTTTTTTTTTTCTTTAATAAATTTGTAAATAAAAAAAATAGAATTAGTTTAACTATTTATTCTCTTTCTCACACTTATAAATATTTTTTATTTTTATAAGAAGACTAATTATTTTTCATAAATATTATTTATTATTTTTAATACAAAAAATACACAAAAAAATGATAAAAGAACTTCATTTTATTTTAAATTAGAAATTTAGGGTTAACTTCTCTTTTAAAAATTAATTTCTTTTTCTTAAGTTATTAGGTTTAGTTCAAAACTCTTTTGCACATGAAAAATAAAACAAAATCTTTTTTCTTGCATATACATACCATTGCACATTTAATTTATATTGTATCTTATTTATTCAAATATTTATACAAATTCGATTTGGTTGTAATAGCTTAATTAGATTTACATTATTGTAAATCTCCATTCATAATTTGTATTCCCCCTCCCATAAAAATGTTGTAATAGCGTAGTAATATTTAAATTACGCAATTTACCGCGTTTTATATACCATGTAAGTAATTAGGGTTTGTATGGCAAGATAAAAACAAATCAAATAGAAAACTCTAAATCCAAGACAAAATCAAAGCATGAAAATAACACACTTGCACACAAGCACCCTTAGGGTTTCTCCACTTGGTTGCCTTATACAAAAATGGCCATATTATGCATGCGAAATATCTTGGCAAAACAAACAAGTATAAGATCATAGTCCCCCGATGACGCTATTCAAAGTTGCCTTACAAAATGATCTTGGTCCCTCAAAAATGCAAAGATACTTTGCAGTATTACTAATCATGGTTATACGATGACCCACGCACGTCCCGTTCACACCCAAAGATAGGGTTGCTTACCAAATCAATGGTAAAACAACAATGTCAAAGGAATAGAAAATGAATAAGAAAGACATTTGAGTAGGTAGATTACTTCTAGTTACTTGCGCTATTTCTAAACAACTATCCTTGCTATCTTCAAAATAAACACACACATTTCCAAACATCTTACAAACATTGAAAACATTTTCAAAAAGACAAACATCTTTGTACGTATTCTTACAAACGGGAATCATTACAAAGATTGCCTAAACAATGGCCTCTTTTACAAAATAATTTCAAAACCACACCAAACACAATTTCAAACAACAAAAGCAAGTGATCTAGCAAGTAACTAAGAGCCCATGGAAAACCATGGATGAAAAGGGTGCTAATACCTTCCCTTTTCATAATCTACCCCCCGAACTCAAGAAACAATCTCAAAGGTCTTTCATGTGCTTTTTCACCTTTCCTTTTGGATAAAAGAAAAGTCGGTGGCGACTCTTGCTAACCGCAACATTTGCGATAAAACGCAAAACCCTCAAGTCAGTTCTCCCACCGTATTACAGAACTGGCGACTCTGCTGGGGAAATTTCTAAAAGTGGGGTTACCTTAGGGCTAGATCATATTTATTTGCTTACATTGTTCCACTTATTTGCTTTATATTATGGTTCTTTGTTTGGGTTTGGATCCTCTACCCGGATTTGGGATACATTATAGGTAAATAGCAATACATTATGGAAACTGTGCGGGGTATACCGACATGGTCTAAGCAATAGCTATGTTAGTGCGACATATTTGTGGGTACCGGTAGCCTTTGAGTTAATCAAAGAGAATATGGGGCCACTGAGTGATGTCACGAAGCACTAATGAACTTATAGAACCCTTTACTTGACCAACTTGGCCTTTAGGATGTAGTGAGATGACCGGCTTTGGTGCAGTCCGAAGTTGGTAGATACTCGATAGTACACTCATTGAGGGTTGGTTTCTTGGGATATTTCGGTCGCCATTAAAGAGGCTTGAGCTGAAACAATGACCAAGGAAACAATCCAGTGATATTGAGCTCCTTAGAACCTGGTTACTATTTCTAGGACAGGTTTAAGCCAACTAAACTTCAAGAGGGTACTTACCTATAAAACCCCATGCAAGCCTAAACTAAGGACTTGTTTGTTTTTCTTGTATATCCATACTTGTACATAACATCATGGACATCATGAGCATCATATGCATTTATTAACTATTTCAAGGATTTTGGAGATTCATCTTTGTTCTTGTTTTGTAGGATATGGATTCACTTTGCAGGAAAACTATCCAAGTCAACCTTGTAAGAATTCCTCCACAACTTAAGGAGCTAGCTTCAAGGATCCCTGAGAACTCTCCATTCACAGAGAGGCATGGTCGTCTACTCAACTTGGTCACCTCCAACACATATGAGGATATGATGAAAGTGCTCTTCCAGTTCTTTGATCCTTTGCACCATTACTTCACATTTCCCGACTATTAACTTGTGCCCACTTTGGAAGAATTATCTCAAATCTTGAGGATTCCTATTCTCAATCAACTACCTTTCAACGGTACGGAAAGAGACCCAAAGCCAGAAGAGATTGCTCAAGCTCTGCACTTGTACTCATCTGATGTCACAACTCATTGGGAAACTAGAAGTGGTGTAAAAGGCTTCTTAGCAAAGTTCTTGTTGGAGAAAGCCCAAAGTTATTGGAATTCCTTAGACTTGCAAGCTTTTGAGGAAATTTTGGCTCTCCTCATCTATGGGATGGTTTTGTTTCCCAATCCTGACCAACTCATAGATGTGAGTGCCGTCAAAATCTTCATGTCACGCAATCCAGTGCCTACATTGCTAGAGGATATCCTACACTCTTTTCACACACGCACAATGAGGAAAAGAGGTGCCCTTATATGTTGCACTCCTCTCCTGGCAAGATGGTTTATTTCTCATCTTCCCCAATCAGTCTTAAAGAATGAGCAAGGATTAAGGTGGTCACAAAGGTTAATGACGCTCAAACATTCAGATATTCATTGGTGCTCTCGATCCAAAGAGAATGTTATCATTGTTGACCGTTGTGGGGAATTCCCTAATGTCCCTCTACTTGGAATTAGGGGAGGCATCACCTAAAACCCATGCTTAGCTCTAAGACAGTTTGGTTATGCCCGAAGGGATGGCCCGCATGAGATGGTGATTCAAGGCTTGGTATTCGACTACGACCACGACGATCAAGGTCTTCGCCAAAGATTCATCCGAGCATGGAGGATGCTAAACAAGGTGGATAGAAAGACTTTGGGACACAAGAATTCCATCCCTCTTGAGCCTTACCTCAAGTGGGTATGAACCCGCACTCAAAGTCTTATGATGCCTTATCCTTCCATTCTCCCGGTGATCATTGATCCTGTTAAGGAAGGAGACGTTCCATACACTATCCTACATCCTGACATGCCCACATCTCTTGAAGACCTACAAAGGGATTGGATACAGCTCAAAGGAGAGCGAGATACTTTCGAAGCCCAATTCTACGCAAGTGAGAAGAAGGTTTGGGAACTCACTAGGCTACTTTATGAGGAGCAGACTCTAAATTCCTACATTGCGCTAAAGAGGATGCGCACTACTTTTTTATCTTAGAGTTTTGTATTATTTTGCCCAAGGGACATTGATGTACTCAAACTGTATCTTATTAATATAACATGTGTTTCTTTTTGTCTAAAACGAACTTGAATCTTTAAAAATCCTTGAAAACATTACATATGCACATATCATTCATCATAACATAAACAGGTCTTTTGCAACAAGTTTCCTCATCTCTCTACTGTATATTTCAGTAAGATGGATCTCGAACAGACAGTCAAAGATCTTCAAGTTCAAAACACGCAGTTTCAACAGTTACTCATGACCCTAGCGAAGGGGCAAGAAGAGTTGAAGACTCTGTTAGCTGAAGAAAGAAAGAAGAAAACAAAGAAGGTCACTGGGGTTTTGAACATGGGGAGAAGGTTTCAAGGATAGACTAGAAGAACCTTGAATTTCGCAACAACATCTGGTGAAGGGGAAGGGAAAGGAAAGGAAACAGAGGTTCCGTCAGAATCTGAAGAGGAGGAAGAAGAGGAAGACTACTCTAAGGAATAATATCCTCCAGCAGATGATAAGTACAGACATCTTGAAGAGCGTTTGAGCCCTATGGAAATACAAAAGATGCCAGGTCTAAACTTTGAAGAATTGGGACTAGTGTCGGGAATTGTGATCCCACCGAAGTTCAAAGGGCCGTTGTTTGCAAAGTATGATGGGGTGTCATGTCCTAAGATGCACCTCCGATAATATGTGAGAAAGATCCAACCGCACTCCGCCGATAAAGACATGTGGGTGCATTTTTTCCAAGATAGCCTATCTAGAACACAAATTGATTGGTTTTACCAATTGGAAAGGGCCAACGTCCACAACTGGGAAGATCTTGCCGTAACTTTCTATAAGCAATACCAATATAATGCAAATTTGGCGCCTACCCGTACTCAACTTCAGAGTATGACCATGGCTTCCAATGAGGGTTTCAAGGATTACGCGCAGAAGTGGAGAGATCTAGCTGGGAGAGTTCAACCCCCTCTGTCTGAAAGTGAGTTGGTGGATATGTTCTTAGGCACTCTATCATGCCCTTTCTTCAACCATCTGATTGGAAGCTCATCTGCAGGATTTACTGAGTTAATACTAACCGGAGAGAGGGTGGAAGTTGGCATAAAAAGTGGAAAGATTCAGAAGGATTCATCTGCCTCTACAGCTGTGAGAAAGCCTTTCACTGGGAAGAAAGAAGTAGCTGCTGTGTATCCACAAAGGAACCAAGGGAGAGCCGAGCTCCGACCAATGGTGGGGGCTGTCATGATCCCAAAGCCTACATCTGATCAACCAAGAAGTAACCAACCGAGGGTGGAGAGGCCAGTCCGGCAATTCACCAGAATCAATATGACTCTAGCCCAGGTTTTACCACATCTTCTGAAATCCAATTTGGCAACTTTAAAAGACGCTCCAAAGAACCCCAACACAGCGTCCCCTCATTATCACCCAAATTCCAGATGCGCATATCATTCCAAAAGTCCGGGTCATGACACTAACAACTGTTGGGATTTGAAAAACAAAATTCAAGACCTTATAGACACAAAAGAGATTGAGTTTGATGCATCCGAGAAGCCAAACGTCATTTCTGCTCCTATGCCTAGACATGGTCACCACACTAATGTCGTTGAAGAAGATTTGTTTGTTACCACAATCGATGAACTCTTAACTCCACTCCCAGTCATTAAGATAAACTTGTTAAAAGCCGGTGTATTCCCGGGTTGTAATGAAGACTTCCATCTCTACTTATCCTCACCAACTGTTTGCCCTTTGTTGAAAATAGGCATTCAACGCTTGATAGACAACAAAGAGATTCTGTTTGAAAGTACTTCTGTTTCACCTGTTCTTGTTAAAGACGTTTCAATCATCACCATCTCCGCCAATTCTTCTAGGGTCCCCAAAAGACCCGTTAGGATTACATCGGTTCCAAAAACCACTCCTCTTATAACCACAATGCCTGGGCCAGTTCCGTATGAATCAGACTAAATTGTGCCGTGGAATTATGGTGGGGACATTTATTACCATGGCATCAAACAAGATGGGCTGGCCGCCGAAGAAATAAACTCCGAAGAAGAAGACTCCGACATTAGCAGCATTGCCGGAACCAGTAAGATTACCCGAAGCAGTAGAATCTTCTCTCCAGAAATTTCCCCCCTAAAGGCAGTTTTTGTACCCGTGGCTGCTCTAAAGGTTACTTCCGTACCAATAATTATACCTGCAAGTACTCCTATTGACGAAGATGACACAACCCCTGCTGTCATCCCTAACAACACTCCTACTGCTGAAACTCGAGGAAAAAGTATTCAAGAAGAGCCTGTCCGGACGAAGGCTCAACCACTGACTATCCCCGAAACCTCCAAGAAGGAAATGAAGGAGATCTTGAGAATAATAAAGAAGAGCGACTACGACGTAGTTGAACAGTTGGGGAAAACTCCCTCCAAAATCTCCATGCTAGAATTGCTGTTGTGTTTCGAGGCACATGCGAAAGCTCTGGTAAAGTTCCTAAAGACAGCCCATGTGCCTCAAGAGACACCGGCTGACCAATTTCAAGATTGCGTGGCCAGCTTGACGGCGGATAACGGCCTAGGCTTCTCGGATGCTGATCTGACACCAAGGGGAAGAAAGCACAACGAGGCATTGCATGTCTCTGTGGAATGTAGAGGAATAACTTTGGCCCATGTCTTGGTGTACATTGGTTCATCCTTGAATGTTTTACTGAAGAAAGCTCTCGACAGACTAGACTGCGAAGGAATGACGTTGAAACCCAGTAACATAGTTGTAAGGGCATTTGATGGCTCAAAGAGGATGGTGCACGGGGAGGTGGATATCCCCATAAGGGTTGGGACTCAAACTTTCAACTCAACCTTCTATGTAATGGACATCTGCCCCTCTTACTCCTGTCTACTAGGACGGTCGTGGATCCATAATGTCGGTGCTGTCACCTCTACACTGCACCAGATGCTGAAATATCCGGTCTAGAGAAAGATTCACTATCCACGAAGAGGTAGAGTATATGATTAGCCACCTCAATTCCTTCCGGTATGTGGAATTGGACGGCGAGTTCATTGAAACTCCTTTTCAACATTTCGAAGAGGTTCCCCAAAAGGTAGTAGTAACCAAGACTGTATCCCAGATTCCTAAGATTACGAGATCTCCGCTCCAAATGTCATCTCTGAAGGACGCCAAAGCAGTAGTAGAGGAGGGTGGATGCACCATCTGGGGGAAACTTCCGGATATTCCATATAAATCTGACAAGTTTGGCTTAGGGTTCACTTCAAGTGCTCAGAAGGCTGTGCGCCGTGCCCGTGCTAGAGGGCCACCCTTGAAGATTAGCAACCAAGAGGTCAATGCGGTGGAAGATGATGAAGAGGATTTCATCTTGGAGGATTGGATCTTTCCTACTATTAACGGAGGGCTTCGCAATTGGGAAGCCAGAGACTTTGTCCCAATAAATTTCATCCCTCAGTAATTTATCTTTACATTTCTGTTGGACTTGTAATATTCACAAACAATTCGTACATTTAAAACCTTGTGTCTTTCCCGAGGCACAATGGTCCATTTGTAAGGGTTATTATTTCATCTTCATATGACATTCAATGAATCATGGACGTTTTTGACATACAAACTTTTGTGCTCATTATTTTTATTTTTCATTTTATTTTTTAAAAAAGGTGGCTATACCCTTACACACACCCACACTCACAAATGCAGGTACCCCTCTGTGATACGGTGGCAGAACCGACTGTTTTGAAAATGTTGGTTTGTGTTTTGCGTTTGTGTTTGCAAAATGTCGCGGTAAGCAAGAGTCGCCACCAACTTTTATTTTATCCAACTGGAAAGGAAAAAAGCACAGAAAAATTCCTTTTTTCGAGATTTTAAGTACGGGGGGTAGATTATAGAAAGGGAAGGTATTAGCACCCATTCTATCTGTGGTTTTCCACGAGCTCTTGGGTACTTGCTCATCTTTAAAATTGCTTGTGTGTTTGTGTTTTGAAAAGTTTTGTTTTACTTCGTTTTAACCCTTATTTATGTCCTCAAGAGTGTTACGAAGTTGTTTTTGAAAACTTTATTTGAAAAAGGTGTAAGTGTGAAAAGTTTGATTTTGAGAAAGTACCTACTATCATCTACCTACTCGAAAAAAAGATCGTTTATGTTCTTGTTTCCTTTAGACAGCGCTATCCTACTATTGAGAAATAGGTAGCACCGTCGTTGAAGTTTGAAAGGGTCAATTCGAAAGGGACGTACGATCACTAAACAATATTAGGATGTCTTAGTAATAACCCTAATGTCTTAAGATCATATTCGAGGCAACATTTTCGAGGCAACTTTTCCGAGGCGACGTTTCTGAACGGGACTTTTGATCTTTGTTAGACAGGAGGGCAACCACTAAGACACCCTATACTTAATGATCGTTTACCGAAGGCAACCGAAGTGAGAGTGTTGTACCCAAAAATTTGACCTCCCATATTTCTCAATACATTCCAAGTGAGGTCCGAAATTGCTCAAGGAAGTCCAAGGGTTGACCAGACAAACTCTCTCCTAAGGCAGTCTACCTCAAATTAGGGTTTCAGTTTGCATCAAGATGTTTGAGTCAAAAGGATCCCAAATGCTCACCATTGTCCTAATATGTTCTCAAGATCATCCATGTCAAGTTTCAAGCCTTGCAGGGGAAGTTTGCTCAGTCAATTGCTCAAAGGCCTTAAAATCGACTATGTTAGGGCAAAAGTCAACGGTGGCCCACATATAGTCAAACTTCAAGATTTTTGGTCAACATCATCATTTTGAAGTATTATTCATCATTTTATCAAGGGTTGATCATTATTTCTCAAGGATTGCTCATAATTCATCAAAACCCAAAAGTTGCTAAATTAGGGTTTTGTAGGAAAAGTCAACTCAATTTTGACCAAGCATAACTTTCTCATACTTTATCAAAAATGATCCATCCAAATCTCATTTTGAAGAGGATGCAATTATCTACATTTCATATTCATCTCCCAAGTTAAAAATATGCACTCACAAGAAGATATGAATTTGGACATTATAGGTCATTTTTAAAAGTCAACAAAAACACCTTTTGGGACAAAGTTTCATACATGAACATGGAAGACTCAATTGAGATGAGACCAAAAGGGTTTCTTATAGGACATCTTAAGCTTTCTAAATGTCCAAGAACACATGTCTAGGGTCAAAATTGAGGGAGTTATGCATTGGCAAAGTTGACCCTTTTTGCAAAATTGCCAAAAGTCAAAAGTGTCCAAAATTGCATTTTTTGTCAAATGGGCCCACCTTTTTATGCTTGCACTAAGTTTGTAATGTGACCCACGACCCATGATCCCTTCCATTTGTATTCTTTTATTTTTGTCATTTATTTTGATTTTATTTCAATTAAATCAAATAAAATCAAAATAAAATAATGAAAATATAAAAAACTAATCAAATCTTGAGATTTTGTGCATGTTTAGGTTCATTACACAGATGGAAGTAAGATCAAATCGTGCAAGGTTCATTTGGACACAAAAAGATTGCATTTTGCTTGATTTGGAAAGATTGGCACAAGGATCAAATCATGAATCAATGATCATAATTGGAGAAGATTTGGAACAAGTTTGCAACCCTAATTCATTCTAGGGTACATAAGGAACATTTGCAGACCAAAAACAAAGGGGATGGAGGCGTGCAAGAGAGAAAGTTTCAAAAAATTCAAGAAAAGTGGAAAATTGATTTCCATATTACAGCTCACTTCAAGGCGTTTTAACCATCCCAATCGCTTACTGGACATTCCTGGACCGTGTTGCAATCATTAACAAGCTTCCTCACACTCAAAATTGCGTTGTAAGTACCACACGGTTTTCATATTTTCTTGAAATTGAATACCATCATTCTGGCATCTTTAACGTGATTTATTAGCATATTCTTAATCCATGAGTTATTTGCAAGCTAATGGTTGTACTTAATTGCATTTTTATTGACTATACAGCAAGTTGCCATGGCTAGGGTTTTAGTTTCGTTTTTAGGGGTTTTGTGTACAGGAACAATTAGGTGTGGATAGTGGTACCATGAAGCTCGTGAGGTTGCAACGAGTTGATTGGTACCACTGGTTGTGATTTATCATGTAGGGACAAGATTTTGGAGTGGACAAGGGTTGTACCTACGCCCAGTGTCCGTAGGTAAAGTTATTTGGTCTAAAACGAGAAAAGCCATGAGGACGATGATGGCGTGGCAGGTGGTGAATGGGCCATTCAAATTGCACGCGTTTTAAGAATTCACCTTTTGTTTTTACCATTTAATAATTGTTGGTCATTCTTTGTACAACTAAGCAAGCCAGCGCAGGTGGTAAGGCCATTAGTCTTTGATGCACACGTCCTGGGTTCGATCCCAGGCGTGTGCATTTTATTTTCTCAATATTTTCAGGCTGATTCAATGCACCACATGACAATGCATCCACCATACATCATCAGTGTCCAAACCATCAGATCATCAACAAGCCAGATCTAAGGCCTTCCCAATGGAGGTTTACCATGGGCATGAGTCAAGCACACGCATGAGATTGGAAAAGTCAAAAGGGCCATCAGCATCTGGGCCCAGAAAATTGCAAGCCACACCCCCCTTTTTCTGAAAACTAACAGGCCCATTCTCTTTCTTTTATCTATTTCTTTTATTTAAATTAATTTGTTTAATTATTTTCTAACCAAAATTAATTTCTTTTTTCCAAAAAATCATAAAATCAAATTTCACAAATTTAGAATTAGGTTTTTATTTATTTATTTATTTTATCAAATTAAATTTAATATCAGTTTAATTTAATTTAGGTTAATTCTAACTTTTCTATATATTTAAAATCAATTAGAAAAAGTTAGGGTTAGCATGTGACTTAATTTTTATTTCTTTCCCAAATAAAACAAAAAAAAAACAAAAATAGGTTGACTTATTTATTTTTTCTTAAATTTAAATTAATTAGTAATTAGTTTTTTTTATTTGTTCAATTAAACTTTGTTTTTTCTCAAAATAATCAAAAACCACAAAAAATGATTTTTTCTTTTAAAATAACAATTAAGTAGTTGGGGTCAAAACCCTAAATCTCTCGTTCTCGATTCATCGCGCGCGTTTATTTTTGTAATATTAATGTAACTGCTTACAGTATTTAATAGTTTAATTAGGATTTTCTTTTATTTCTTGCATTTTAATTCTTGCAAATATTAACTGTTAGATGAATGTTAATAGGATTTTATGACAAGATTGCATGATAATTTAAAATGGCTAGCAAACCCTATTGTGCAAAGATAACAACTTGAAATCAGATCACTCGCACATGCGCACTTTTAGGGTATACTCTCACTTCAGTTGCCTTCGATAAACGATCATTAAGTATAGGGTGTTTTAGTGGTCGCCCTTCTGTCTAAACAAAGATCAAATGTCCCATTCGGAAATGTTGCCTCAGAAAGGTTGCCTTGGAAACGTTGCCTCGAATATGATCTTAAGACATTAGGGTTATTACTAATACGTCCTAACATTGCCTTAGTGATCGTACGTCCCTTACGAATTGACCCTTACAACTCCAACAACGGTGCTACCTATTTCTCAATAGTAGGATAACATTGTCTAAAGGAAACGAGAACAGAAACAATCTTTTTTCGAGTAGGTATATGCTAGTAGGTACTTGCTCAAAACAAATTTTTCACACCAAACACTTTTTTCAAACAAAGTTTTCAAAAATACTTCGTAATACTCTTGAAGGCAGAAGCAAGGGTTAAAACGAAGTAAAACAAAAACTTTTCAAAACACAAACACATAAGCAATTTTAAAAAGATGAGTAAGTACCTAAGAGCCCATGGAAAACCATGGATAGAAATGGTGCTAACACCTTCCCTTTCTATAATCTACCCCCCGTACTCAAAATCTAGAAAAAGGATTTTTTATGTACTTTTTTCCTTTCCGGTTGGATAAAATAAAATCCAGTGGCGACTCTTGCTTACCGCGACATTTTGTGAATAAAAAACGCAAAACGCAAACCAGTATAACAGTCGGTTCTACCACCGTATCACTGAACTGGCGACTCTGCCGGGGATTAATAAGTGGGGTATACCTTATGATTTAGTTCATCATAAATTGCTTCTCTTGTTTGTTTTGGTTGCTTTACTTTTAAGGGTTTTGTTTGGGAGTGACTATAGATCTTAACCCAGACTTGGGGACACCTTTTAGGTAAGTAGCAATAAACTATAAGGGAACTGTACGGAGTAGACCGATATGGTTGAAGCAGTAGCTACATTGATGTGGCACATTGGTTGGTACCGGTATCCCTTGTGGAGAAACGAGGAGAATACGGGGCCGCTATGTGTGTCGTTAAGCATCAACTGACCTTAGAACCTTTAATCGACCAACTTGGCCATTAGAAAGTAGTAAGATAGCCGACCTCATTATAAAGCTGAGAACTGGTTGATACTCGATGCTACACTCATTGAGACCATACTCTCGAGATAGTTCCGGCCGCAAGAAAAGATTGCGTGAGCTGAAACCATGACCGATGGAGGATGGTCAGTGATATTGAGAACCTCTAGAACCCAGTTACTTTTGCTAGGACAGGTTGAATCCAACTGAACTTCAAGAGGGTAATACCTTTGACCCAATGCAAGCCTTAAACTTAAGGGCTTTTGTGTGACTTGTTTGCCTTTTCCATGTCTGTTATCTGCTATACCTGTTGTTTTTATCATGACATCATGCATCATAACACAACATGCATACTTCATTATACTAACCATTTCAAAGACCGAGGGGATTTATCTTTATTCTGTTTTGCAGATTATGGCTTCCGTGCGCAGAAACACCATCCGAGTTAACTTTGTGCAAATACCTGCTCAACTCAAAGAGTTAGCCTCAAGAGTTTTTGAGACTTCTTCATTCATTAAGAGACATGGCCATCTTCTTAGCCTGGTCACGTCAAAGTTCGATGAGCAGATGAGGAGTGTGCTTTTCCAGTTCTTCGATCTTGTGCATCATTGCTTCACCTTTCCAGATTATCAGCTGGTTCCCACTTTGGAAGAGTTTTCTCACTTATTGGGCATATCCATCCTTGAGTAGATTCCCTTCACAGGTATGGAAGAGACTCCTAGACCAGAAGATATTGCTTCAGCTTTGCATCTAAAAAGGGCTGATGTAGTATCCAATTGGGAAACACGAAGCGGGGTTGAAGGTTTCTTAGCCAAGTTTCTGATAGATCAAGCTCATCTATTCTGGGATAGTTTGGACTTTCAGGCTTTCGAAGATATCTTGGCTCTCCTTATCTACGTCTTGGTTCTCTTCCTGAATCCAGATTCCTTTATAGATGTGAATGTGGTTAAGATCTTCCTTTCTGGCAATCCTGTGCCTACTCTACTGGGTGATATCTTGCATGCCCTCTACACTCGTACTGTGCAAAGAAGAGGGACCCTTATGTGTTGCATGTCATTGCTGTCGAGATGGTTTATTTCGCACCTCCCTAAGTCTGTGTTGAAGAAGGAAGAAGGTTTAGGATGGTCTTACAGGATAATGTCACTTGCCCATACAGACATTCTTTGGAGCTCTCGGGTTATGGAAAGCATTGCTGTCATTGATCGTTGTGGGGGATACCCTAATGTCCCATTGCTTGGAATCAGAGGAGGGATAACCTACAATCCTTGTCTAGCTTTACGACAATTTGGTCGTGGTCGGAGAGACGGTCCCCATGAGCTACTTCTTACGGATATTGCATTTGACTACAAGGAAGTTGCAGACGAGCACCGCCGGAGGTTTATACGAGCTTGGAGCATGGTGAACAGGTCTGACCCCCAAGAGCTAGGACCAAGGACTTCCCTCACTATGTAGCCTTATCTCCAATGGGTCTGAGCTCGTGACCAGAAGCTTGGGATGCCCTATGAAGCAGTACTGCTAGTAATTATGGAGCCCACCAATGTAGAAGGCATTCCTTACACAGTTCTATATCCTTACATTCCCACTGATCCCGGGGCATTGCAGAGGTCCTGGATTCAGCTGAAAGAGGAAAGGGATACTTACCGGGAGAAGTACCATGAGCAAGAAAGGAAGATTTTGAAGCTCATTAGGCAGCTCGAAGAAGAAAGAACGATCAATGACTACGTCAGCATAAAGAAGAAGCGCCCATGGGATTTTTGCTTTTGCTTTTTCTAGTTTAGATTTGTTTTCCATTTATTTCTTTGTAACGCCTCAAAGGCATTGTTGGACCTTTTTACAAGTTAATCTAATAAAGTTTGTTTATTTTTGGTTTGCAAATTTAAATCTCCCAAAGTCTTTGAAATCATTACATACGCATCCCATTATCATGCACACGATTACAGGTACCATTACAGGTTTCTCATCTTCTTCGCTGTTTATTTCAGCATGAAATGTCTTCTAATCAAGCCATCAAAGATCTTCAGGAACAAAACGCCCAATTCCAAGAGATGTTCTTGAGCTTGGCTAAAGGGCAAGAGGATTTGAAGACTCTTATTCTGAAAGAGAAGAAGAAGAAGAAGAAGGTCCTTCTTCTGAATATGGGTAAAAGGTTTGGTGATAAGTTGAAACAGCAAGCTGATCTGACCTCTTCATCCAAGGAAAGGGAGAACCAAGAAGAAGAAAAGGGCCCCAGTCCTGCCATCTCTGATAATGATACAGATTATGATGAGGAGCAATATCCTCCTGTCGAGGATAGGTACAAGCAGTTAGAAGACCGTCTGAGTGCCATGGAGATTCAGAAGATCCCTGGGTTGGATTTTGGAGAACTGGGACTGGTATCGGGAGTGGTGATCCCTCATAAGTTCAAAGCTCCGGTTTTTGCCAAGTATGATGGATTATCCTGTCCAAAACTCCATCTCCGCTCGTACGTCAGAAAAATCCAACCCCACACTGCTAATAGAAATTTATGGGTACACTTCTTTCAAGATAGTCTGTCAGGGACTCAACTTGAATGGTTTTATCAGTTGGAAGGGGCCAATGTCCAAAACTGGGAAGACCTTGCTGCTACTTTTTACAGGCAGTATCAGTATAACGCCAACCTTGCTCCCACTCATACTCAGCTTCAGGGTATGTCTATGGGTGCAAGCGAAGGTTTTAAGGACTATGCTCAAAAGTGGAGAGATTTGGCTGGAAGAGTCCAACCCCCTTTGTCTGACAGGGAGTTGGTTGACATGTTTCTAGGGACGCTATTGGTCCATTTTTCAATCATCTGATCGGTAGTTCGTCGTCTGGGTTCACTGAGTTGATCTTGACTGGAGAGAGAGTAGAAGCTGGTACCCGAAGTGGTAAGATACAGAAGGATACTTCATCAAGTGCAGTAAAGAAGCCTTTCACCGATAAGAAAGAAGCTAGTGCAGTTTATGGCTCGAGGGGCCAAAGCATACCTGAACACCGTCAAGCAGTAAATGCAGTAGTGATATCAAGACCCACAGTTGCTCCACAATGCAACAATCAACAAAGGATGGAAAGACCACAAAGATAGTACACTCGGCTCAATACGACCTTGTCTCAAATTCTACCACAATTAGTAAAGACCAATCTGGTAACTCTGAGGGAGGCCCCGAAGAGCCCCAACACCATATTTCCTCACTATAACCCAAATGCCCGTTGCGCCTATCACTCCGACGGCCCAGGTCATGATACAAACAACTGTTGGGCCTTGAAGAATAAGGTGCAAGACTTGATCGAAGCCAAAGAGATTGAGTTTGACGCTCCGGAGAAGCCCAACGTCATAACTGCTCCTATGCCCAAGCATGGTCATGGAGTGAATGTTGTGGACGATGATTTATTTGTGACCTCCGTTGAAGAAATTTCTACTCCTTTGATGACAGTTAAGAAGAATCTATTGCTGGCCGGTTTATTTCCGGGTTGTGGCGAAGGTTGCCACATGTGTTCAATTCTGCATGCTGGTTGCCACTTATTGAAATCCAGTGTTCAACGCCTGATGGATAACAAAGAGATCCTGTTCGAAAAGACTATGATTCCGTTGGTTCCAATTAAAGATGTTGCCATCATAACCATTTTCGCTAATCCTTCCCAGGTTTCCTCGAGAAAGCCTGTTAGGATTACACCTGTCCCAAGAATTGCTCTGTTAATAATTACTGTCCTTGGTTCTATCCCATACACTTCGGATAAGGCTGTCCCTTGGCACTCGGGGCAAAGAAATCATAGGCGAGCCTTCCCGAACGGAGGCACCTAAGAAGATCATTGTAGAAACCTCGAAGCAAGAGATAGAAGAAATTCTGAAGATTATCAAGAAGAGCGACTACAACGTAGTCGAGCAGCTGGGGCAGACCCCGTCAAAAATCTCCATGTTGTCCTTGTTATTGTGTTCTGAAGCCCATGCAAAGGCTTTAATTTCTTTCCTCAAGACTGCGCATGTGCCGCAGGAAACTTCAACCGGTCAATTCAAAGACTGTGTAGCTAGTTTGACTGCCGACAATGGGTTGGGTTTCTCAGATGCAGATCTGACTGCTAAAGGAAGAAATCATAATGACGCTCTACACGTCTTGATCGAGTGCAGGGGCACTACTATGGCCCATGTACTGGTGGATACCGGGTCCTCATTAAATATTTTGCCAAAGAAAGCATTAGACCGTCTGGACTGTGAAGGTTTGATTCTAAAGCCGAGCAATATCGTGGTCAGAGCTTTCGACGGGTCAAAAAGGATGGTGCATAGAGAGGTGGACATCCCTGTTAAAGTTGGCTCTCAGACTTTTGCATCCACTTTTTATGTGATGGATATTAGACCATCATATTCTTGCTTGCTGGGTCGCCCTTGGATTCATAAGGCTGGGGCAATGACTTCCACGCTCCACCAAATGTTGAAATATCCAGTAAAGGGGAAGATTGTTACGGTGCGAGGAGAAGAGGAGTATATGGTGAGTCATCTCAATTCCTTTCGCTATGTGGAGATAGATGGGGAGTTCATCGAAACCCCTTGTCAGAATTTTGAAGAGGTCCCCCAGACTTTAGCGTCAACTGAAGTTTCTACTGACAAACCTCCGATTAAGATGGCCTCTCTCAAGGATACCAGGGTTGTAATTGAAAAAGGTGGGTGTGCAAATTGGGGTCAGCTCCCTGATTTCACACACAAGACTGACAAATTTGGTTTGGGCTTTACTATAGAGGCTCAAAGGGCTGTTAGGCGCGCACGGATTGGAAGACCTCCTATGCACATCAGTAATCAAGGAGTTAATGCAATTGAAGATGGTGAAGAAGATTCAGATATCGACAGCTGGATCTACCCAACGACCAACGGTGGATTGAACAACTGGACGGCGAAGGACTTCATATCTATTTCTTTTATTACACAGTAATTGACTTTTGTTTTAAGAGTTGTAATAAATAGTTTGAAACTTTACGACCCAGTGCCTTGCCCGGGGCACCTTGGCTTTGCTTGTGAGGGCTCATTATTTGTCATTTTCATATATCATCAATAAAGCATTGGACGTTTCTTGCATTACAAATTTTGTGCTCCTTGTTTTTCTTTTTCTGTCTCTCGCTTTATCGAAAACAGCTATTGTCTTACACACACTCACGTATCATAATGCAAATCCATATCCACTCTGGATCCCATTGATAACGACTCTGCTACTGCCAGTTATGACTTCGAAAATCCGATCAACCAAGCCGAGGAAGAAGGTGAGGATGATTGTGAGGTGCCTGGAGAACTTGCTAGACTATTACTGCAGGAGGAGAGGGCCATACAGCCTCATGAAGAGCCAGTTGAATCAGTAAATTTGGGTACAGAGGAAGACAAGAAAGAAGTTAAGATAGGTGCGAATCTGGAGCCTAGTGTCAAGCAACATTTGATACAGATGCTACGCGACTATGTTGAGATCTTCGCTTGGTCTTACAAAGATATGCCTGGTTTGGACACCGATATTATGGTTCATCGCTTGCCAACTAAAGAAGACTGTCCTCCGATAAAGTAGAAGGTTCGCCATATGCGCCTTGAGATGTCTGAGAAAATTAAAGATGAGGTCATGAAACAGTTTGATGCAGGATTTTTGGTTGTCACTTCTTATCCGCAGTGGGTTGCCAACGTGGTTTCGGTGCCTAAGAAAGATGGTAAGGTACGGATGTGTGTAGACTATAGATATCTGAATAGGGCGAGCCCCAAAGATGACTTCCCACTTCCTGACATCGATGTTCTGGTCGACAACACCGCGCAACATAAGGTCTTTTCCTTCATGGATGATTTTTATGGTTACAATCAGATCAAGATGGCTCCCGAGGAGATGGAGAAGAAGACCTTCGTTACGCAGTGGGGCACCTTCTGTTACAAGGTAATGCCTTTCGAGTTGAAGAATGCTGGGGAAACTTATCAACGCACCATGGTTGCTTTGTTCCACGACATGATTCACCATGAGATTGAGGTTTATGTTGATGACATGATCGCAAGGTCCCAGACTGAGGAAGAACACCTTGACCTTCTCCAGAAACTGTTCATCAGGTTGAAGACGTACAAGCTGAGGTTAAACCTGAACAAGTGCACCTTCAAGGTAAGATCTGGTAAGCTACTGGGTTTCGTCGTCAGTGATAAGGGTATTCAGGTGGACCCTGCCAAGGTAAAAGCCATACAGGAGATGCCGGCTCCCCGCACAGAAAAGGAAGTCAGAGGCTTTTTGGGATGTCTGAACTACATTGCCAGATTCATTTCACACCTAACCGCTACTTGTGATCCAATCTTCAAGCTGCTAAAGAAAGATCAAGTGGTAAAGTGGAATGATGAATGTCAGACCACTTTCGAAGGAATCAAGGAATACCTCCGAGGGCCACCAATTCTGATGCCTCCAGTTGAAGCAAGACCTTTGATCTTATACTTGACGGTACTGGACAATTCAATGGGGTGCATGCTGGGGAAGCATGACGAGTATGGCCGAAAAGAGCACGCTATTTACTACCTTAGCAAAAAGTTTACCGACTGTGAGACCCGATACTCACTGCTCGAGAAAACTTGTTACGCTTTGGCATGGGATGCTCGCCGACTGAGACAGTACATCTCCCGATTATGTTTTAACTGCACCAACAATATGGCGGAGTATGAAGCATGAATCATGGGCCTTCGAGCAGCTATTGACATGAGGATTAAGTTCTTGAGTGTATTCGGAGATTCTGCTCTAGTGATCAGTCATATCAAAGGCGAGTGGGATACGAAGCACCCAAATCTTATTCCTTACAAAGAGTATGTATTGACTTTGCTTCCGCACTTTGAGGAGATAACCTTCGAACACTTCCCGAGAGAAGATAATCAGTTAGTAGACGTGCTAGCTACCTTGTCTTCTATGTTCAAGGTCAGATGGGACAGTGAAGCTCCCCAAATTACCATTGAGAGGTTGGACGAACCCTCACATTGCTATGACATCGAGACCGAAGAGGTAGCAGATAAGCCCTGGTTTCACGAGGTAAAGAGGTATCTTGAGGCTCAAGAGTACCCTGAGGGTGCATTTGTTAATGACAAGATGTTTCTGAGAAGGTTCGTTGCGAAGTTCTTCATTAGTAATGGGATTCTTTATAAGCATAACCATGATTTAACCTTACTGCGATGTGTGGACAAAAGCAAGGCATAAAGTATCATGGCAGAGTTACATGAAGGTACCTTCGGAACTCATTCCAGTGGACATACCATGGCGAAGAAAATCCTACGGGCAGGATAATATTGGTCCACTATGGAAGCCGATTGTTATTAGCACTCTCGGACCTGTCATAAGTGCCAAGTCTATGCTGATAAGGTGCATGTACCTCTAGTCCCTATGAATGTTTTGACAGCTCCTTGGCCTTTCGCAATGTGGGGCATCGACATGATTGGTGAGATCAGACCTACTGCGTCCAACGGGCATCATTTCATTCTGGTAGCTATTGATTATTTCACGAAGTAGGTCGAGGCAGCTTCTTTTTCTACAGTAACCAAGAACGTCGTGGTGCGGTTTATCCGACACAACTTGATCTGTCGATATGGTGTACCGGAGAGGATCATTACGGACAATGGTACAAATCTCAACAAAATGATGATCATCGAGCTCTGCAAACAGTTTAAGATACAGCATCATAACTCTTCTCCCTACCGACCGAAGATGAATGGGGCTGTTGAAGCGGCTAACAAGAACATCAAGAAGATTGTGCAGAAGATGACGGTGACATACAAAGACTGGCATGAGATGTTACCATTCGCTCTTCATGGGTACCGTACCTCAGCACGGACATCGACAGGAGAAACACCCTACTCTTTGGTGTATGGCATGGAGGCAGTCCTACCCATTAAGGTCCAGATACCCTCTCTCTGGATTATGAAGGATGCAGGTTTGAGCGAAGATGATTGGATCCAGACCCGGCTTAATCAGCTGAATTTAATCGATGAAAAGATACTTACTGCTATCTTTCATGGTCAGACGTATCAAAAGCGAATGATCAAGGCTTTTAACAAGAAAGTCAGATGTCAAGAATATCAAGTCAGGGATCTGGTGATCAAACGCATCATACTACTGCAAGGTGATCCCAGGGGCAAATGGACCCCCACATACGAAGGGCCATTTGTGGTTAAGAACATTTTCTCGGGAGGAGCTATGATTCTAACCACCATGGATGGTGACGACCTTCCTCATCCCGTCAATGCAGACATAGTGAAAAAATACTATGCCTAATCAAAGACCCGCTAGATCGACTGGCCTAGGCAAAAATAAGGGCTTCCCGGCGAACCAAAAGGGTTCGGGAAAAAGTAAGGGATGAAAATGAAAAAAAACTGTACACCCGGGAAGTCGAAAACCTAAAAAGGCGTCTTGGGCAAAAAGGGGTATCCCGGTGGACTGAAAACCCGAAAGGGTGGTCCAGGAAAAAATTAGGGATCAAAGCATAACACCATGTCTCATTGGATCATCTTGCAACCAGACTTTGGTATTGACTATCAAGCTCGGACGACGCTAATCAATCTGATCTACCTTCGATCAAGTAGCAAAGTGATGAGACGCTCAAAGATATAAAGGCAATACCAGAGTTGGAACCCAGTGGGATTGTTTCATATAGCTGTTTTTCTTTCCTTTTCACAAATTATGTAAATTCTATTCTTCGGCGGCGTTATCTTACTAGGACGTCAGCCTCTTTGTACAAAACGCCTATTATAGGCCAACTTCAAAAATCAATACAATACATTTTCACAAGAAATTTCAACTTGTTTTTCTTTTTCTGTTTTGTTTTGCAAGAACGTCCAATGTTTCATTTTTGATATATGCATTTGAGAATAACTTCTTCTCATAAATATCTACATACGAAACAAAAGACAATTACTCGTAATTCCAGGAACAGGGGCAAACAAGAAGTGTCCAAACCTTACGGTTGCTCTATCCACCAGGTGCAGGGATAGAGCCAACTAGAGAATATGACTAAAGATACATACATTCCCCGCAGAGTAGGAAGTGTCCAAAAACAATGGTGTTAGCTCCACCCAGTCGAGATTCGTAATCACGAATGAGTCGGCAAATTCCCCCAATCCGAGTTTATTTATCACTAGCAACGATAATTCATCCCCAGCTGAGTTTATTTCTCCAAATCGGCAGATCGTCCAACAGGATATCTCTCTTCCCCGCAGAGTCTTTCCACAGGATTGTTCTCAAACAGAGCCTCTCCCGGCGGAATATTCTTGAGCAGAACAAACGCAAGTCTCCAGTTAATCATCTTCTGTCACTATCCCCAGTGAGGACGAAGAACTCAATTCTTTGTACCCTCTAACAACAGTCTGGGATTTATTCTCCCCAACCGGAGAACATCACAAGAACATTGAATATCCATACATCATGGCATGCGCATACGCATCATACGGCACAATCTCATTTATTTTGAGAACATCATTAATCAATACATTTCATACATCATGATATTACATACGACTAACTCTTTACCTTTCAGGGAAATATATAATCAAATTCTCACATGTTTCTCCTAGTTCAGTCAAATCGATTCTAAGATTTCTATTCCAGTTCAAGCTATGAAGCCCAGAAATCGACCGGATAATATCTTGATTTCTCCAAAAATACTACGAAGCCTGGAATCGACCAGATAGTGGTATATCTTAAATACAAGCTATGAAGCCCGAAAATCGACCGTAAAATAGCTTAAACTTCAGCAAGTTATTGTGAAGCCTGGAAATCTACCAGATAGCAATAAAAGATACCATGAAGCCTGGAATCGACCAGATAATGGTATAAGACGCTGTGAAGCCTGGATCACGACGAGATAGCGACAAAGGATACTGAAGCCATGGACACGACCAGATAACAATATAAGGTATTGCGAAGCTTGGAGCACGACCAAATAGAAGTTTACCTGGCCAATTACTATAGATCCTAGAAATCGACTGGATATTAGTATGCCTTAAATTCAAGTTGGAAGCCCGGATGCGACCGAATAACCACTTGATTCCTTTTGAATCCTGGAGCACGACCAGATAAGAATTGAGAAATTGCAAAGCCTGGAGAACAACCAGATAACAAGTTTAATCTCATCTCCCCATTAAGTCACTGTAAATCCTGGAGCATGACCAGATAGCAGTCGGTCTTATTTTCCTCAGAAAATCACTGTGAAGCCTATAGCACGACCATATAGCAGTTCATTTTCACCTCCTCGACTGAGAGATGATTCCCCAGTAGAGTAACGGACAACTGGATTTCCTAAAACTCTATCTCTCTCAAGATAAAGAACAATGTTCTCCAGCGTAGTCCTCCTCAACAACGAGTGTATGGGTTCTCGCAAAGGAATCTCTTATGCGATCGACACTTCTTCTGATGGAATATTTAAGCCCATCTTCCTTCATTGACTTCCAAATGGCATCTATAAGCCCATTCCTGACATCGCAAGACGAATATCGCTTCACGCGAGTGCAAATTTCTGGGCACTCCAGTGTTCAATCATCTTCCACCTTCGGATCATGAAAGGCAGACAAGCCAATCTACATCCCCAGGTTTACGAAGATTGAATAGGGGCAACTATTGTACCCCAAAATTTTCCCTCCCATACTTCTCAATACATTTCAAGTGAGGTCCCAAATTGCTCAAGGAAGTCCAAGGGTTGACCAGACAAACTCTCTCCTAAGACAGTCTACCTCAAATTAGGGTTTCAGTTTGCATCAAGATGTTTGAGTCCAAAGGATCCCAAATTCTCACCATTTTCCTAATATGTTCTCAAGATCATCCATGTCAAGTTTCAAGCCTTGCAGGGGAAGTTTGCTCAGTCAATTGCTCAAAGGCCTGAAAATCGACTGTGTTAGGGCAAAAGTCAACGGTGGCCCACATAGAGTCAAACTTCAAGATTTTTGGTCAACATCATCATTTTGAAGTATTATTCATCATTTGATCAAGGGTTGATCATGATTTCTCAAGGATTGCTCACAATTCATCAAAACCCAAAAGTTGCTAAATTAGGGTTTTGTAGGAAAAGTCAACTCAACTTTGACCAAGCATAACTTTCTCATACTTTATAAAAATGACCCATCCAAAGCTCATTTTGAAGAGGATGCAATTCCCTACATTTCATCTTCAGCTCCCAAGTTCAAAATATGCACTCACAAGAAGATATGAATTTGGACATTATAGATCATTTTTAAAAGTCAACAAAAACACCTTTTGGGTCAAAGCTTCATACATGAACATGGAAGACTCAATTGAGGTGATAAAAGGGTTGATTATAGGACATCTTAAGCTTTCTAAATGTCCAAGAACACATGTCTAGGGTCAAAATTGAGGGAGTTATGCATTGGCAAAGTTGACCCTTTTTGCAAAATTGCCAAAAGTGAAAAGTGTCCAAAATTGCATTTTTTGTCAAATGGGCCCAACTTTTTATGCTTGCACTAAGTTTGTAATGTGACCCACGACCCATGATCCCTTCCATTTGTCATTATTTTATTTTTGTCATTTATTTTGATTTTATTTCAATTAAATCAAATAAAATCAAAATAAAATAATGAAAATATCAAAAACTAATCAAATCTTGAGATTTTATGCGTGTTTAGGTTCATTACACAGCTGGAAGTAAGATCAAATCGTGCAAGGTTCATTTGGACACAAAAAGATTGCATTTTGCTTGATTTGGAAAGATTGGCACAAGGATCAAATCATGAATCAATGATCATAATTGGAGAAGATTTGAAACAAGTTTGCAACCCTAATTCATTCTAGGGTACATAAGGAACATTTGCAGACCAAAAACAAAGGAGATGGAGGCGTGCAAGAGAGAGAGCAAGTTTCAAAAAATTCAAGAAAAGTGGCCAACTAATTTCCACGTTACAACTTACTTCAAGGCGTTTTAACCATTCAAATCGCTTACTGGACATTCCTGGACCATGTTGCAATCATTAACAAGCTTCCTCACACTTAGAATTGCGCTGTAAGTACCACATGGTTTTCATATTTTCTTGAAATCGAATACCATCATTTTAGCATCTTTAATGTGATTTATTAGCATATTCTTAATCCATGAGTTATTTGCAAGCTAATGGTTGTACTTAATTGCATTTTTATTGACTATACAGCAAGTTGCCATGGCTAGGGTTCTAGTTTCGTTTTTAGGGGTTTTGTGTACAGGAACAATTAGGCGTGGATAGTGGTACCATGATGCTCGTGAGGTTGCAACGAGTTGATTGGTACCATTGGTTGTGATTTATCATGTAGGGACATGATTTTGGAGTGGACAAGGGTTATACCTACGCCCAGTGTCCGTAGGTAAGGGTATTTGGTCTAAAACGAGAAAAGCCATGAGGACGATAATGGCGTGGCAGGTGGTGAATGGCCCATTCAAATTGCGCGCGTTTTAGGATTCACTTTTTGTTTTTACCATATAATAATTGTTGGTCATTCTTTGTACAACTAAGCAAGCCATCGCAGGTGGTAAGGCCATTAGTCTTTGATGCACACGTCCTGGGTTCGATCCCAAGCGTGTGCATTTTATTTTCTCAATATTTTCAGGCTGATTTAATGCACCACATGATAAGGCATCCACCATACATCATCAGCGTCCAAGTCATCAGATCATCAACAAGCCAGATCTAAGGCCTTCCCAATGGAGGTCTACCATGGGCATGAGTCAAGCACACCCATGAGATTGGAAAATTCAAAAGGGCCATCAGCATTTGGGCCCAGAAAATTGCAAGCCACACCCCCCCTTTTTCTGAAAACTACCAGGCCCATTCTCTTTCTTTTATCTATTTCTTTTATTTAAATTAATTTGTTTAATTATTTTCTAACCAAAATTAATTTCTTTTTTTCCAAAAAATCATAAAATCAAATTTCATAAATTTAGAATTAGGTTTTTATTTATTTATTTACTTTATCAAATTAAATTTAATATTAGTTTAATTTAATTTAGGTTAATTCTAACTTTTCTATATATTTAAAATCAATTTGAAAAAATTAGGGTTAGCATGTGACTTAATTTTTATTTCTTCCCCAAATAAAACAAAAAAAATACAAAAATAGGTTGATTTAATTATTTTTTCTTAAATTTAAATTAATTAGTAACTAGTTTTTTTTTTATTTGTTCAATTAAACTTTGTTTTTTCTCAAAATAATCAAAAACCACAAAAAATGATTTTTTTTCTTTTAAAATAACAATTAAGTAGTTGGGGTCAAAACCCTAAATCTCTCATTCTCGATTCATCGCGCGCGTTTTTTTTTGCAATATTAATGTAACTACTTACAGTATGTAATAGTTTAATTAGGATTTTCTTTTATTTATCATTTTACGGGTTTTTTGGCTATGTAATTAATCCCCGCCCCGAAGCCTTGTAATAGCGTAGGTTTTATTTCTCACATTTTAATTCTCGCAAATATTAACTGTTAGATGTATGTTAATAGGATTGTATGACAAGATTGCATGATAATTTAAAATGGCTACCAAACCCTAATGTGCAAAGATAACAACTTGAAATCAGATCACTCGCACATGCGCACTCTTAGGGTATACTCTTACTTTGGTTTCCTTCAATAAACGATCATTAAGTATAGGGTGTTTTAGTGGTCGCCCTTCTGTCTAAATAAAGATCAAATGTCCCGTTTGGAAATGTTGCCTCAGAAAGGTTGCATCGGTAACGTTGCCTCGAATATGATCTTAAGATATTAGGGTTATTACTAAGACGTCCTAACATTGCTTTAGTGATCGTACGTCCCTTACGAATTGACCCTTACAACTCCAACGACAGTGCTACCTATTTCTCAATAGAAGGATAGCATTGTCTAAAGGAAACGAGAACATAAATAATCTTTTTTTCGAGTAGGTAGATGCTAGTAGGTACTTGCACAAAACAAACTTTTTCACACCAAACACTTTTTTCAAACAAAGTTTTCAAAAATACTTCGTAACACTCTTGAAGACAGAAGCAAGGGTTAAAACGAAGTAAAACAGAAACTTTTCAAAACACAAACACACAAGCAATTTTAAAAAGATGAGCAAGTACCTAAGATCCCATGGAAAACCATGGATATAAAGGGTGCTAACACCTTCCCTTTCTATAATCTACCACCCCCCCGGTACTCAAAATCTCGAAAAAGGATTTTTTCTGTACTTTTTTCCTTTCCGGTTGGATAAAATAAAAGTCGGTGGCGACTCTTGCTTACCGCGACATTTTGCGAATAAAAAACGCAAAACACAAACTAGTATAACAGTCGGTTCTGCCACTGTATCACAGAGAGTATACCCTAAGAGTGCGCATGTGCGAGTGATTTGATTTATGTTATTATCTTTGCATATTAGGGTTTTCTAGTCATTTTAAATTGTCATGCAATCTTGTCATACAATCCTATTAACATACATCTAAACAGTTAATATTTGCGAGAATTAAAATTCGAGAAATAAAACCTACGCTATTACAAGGCTTCGGGGGAGGGATTAATTACATAGCCAAAAAACCCGTAAAAACGATAAATAAAAGAAAATCCTAGATTAAACTATTACATACCATGGGAAGTTACATTAATATTGCAAAAATTAATAAACGCGCGCGATGAATCGAAAACGAGAGATTTAGGGTTTTGACCCTAACTACCTAATTATAATTTACAAGAAAAATCATCTTTTTGTCGTTTTGTGTTATTTGAGAAAATAAAGTTTAATTGAATAAATAAAAAAAACCTAATTACTAATTAATTCAAATTTAAGAAAAATAATTAAATTAACCTATTTTTGTAATTTTTATTTTGAGAAAAGAAGTGAAAATTAAACCAAAAGCTAACCCTAATTTTTCTAATTGATTT
The DNA here is from genome assembly GCA_948472305.1 of Vicia faba. Taxonomy (NCBI): domain Eukaryota; kingdom Viridiplantae; phylum Streptophyta; class Magnoliopsida; order Fabales; family Fabaceae; genus Vicia; species Vicia faba. Next base: position 349,329 of record CATIWC010001194.1, on the reverse strand, counting down.
TAGTTATATAGAAAAAAGTTAGAACTAACCTGAATTAAATTTAAACTAATATTAAACTAAATTTGATAAAATAAAATAAATAAAAAACCCTAATTCTAAATTTGTGAGACTTGATTTTATGATTTTTTGTGAAAAAGAAATTAATTTTGTTAGAAAACAATTAAGCAAATTAAAATAAATAAATAAAAAAGAAAGAAAGATGGGTCTGGTTTCTTAGCAAGAAGGGGGGGTGGGTGTCGTTTGCAAATTCAAGCCCAACAAGCTCTGGCCCTTTTTGACTTTGTCAGATCTTGTGTGTACGCTTGACTCCAGCGCATGGTGGACCCTCATTGGGAAGCCTTGGATCTGCAGCCTTGATGATCTGATGGTTGGATGCTGATGATGTATGGTGGACACAGGGGATACATGTGCACCTGATTATGTAGGAAAAAATAATATGAAGCAATGTTGGGACATGGGGATCAAACCCAGGCCCTTGAGCATTATCACACTGCACGCTTACCAGCTGAGCTGTCCATGTTAGTTGTACAAATAATAACAAACAAACATTATATGATAAAACCAAAATATTAATTCTTAAAACACGCGCAGATTCAGGCTGCCCATTCACAGCATGCCACGCCATCATCTTCCTCGTTGCCTCCGTCGTTTTAGATCAAATACTTTTACCTACGGACATTGGGCATAGGTACAACCCTTGTCCACTCCAAACTCCTGTCCATGTATGATAAATCACAACCAATGGTACCAATCAAATCGTTGCAACCTCACGAGCATCTTGGTACCATTATTAATGGCCAATTGTTCATGTATGAAAAACCCCTAAAAATGGAGCACGAACCCTAGCCATGGCATCTTGGTATATAGTCAATAAAAATGCAATTAAATAATAACCATTAGTTTGCAAACATCTAAAGGATTAAGAATATGTAAATTAATCATCCTAAATATGCCAGAATTAAGGTTTTCGAATTCAAGAAAATGCACAAACCGTATGACTCTTACAGTGTGATTCTAAGCGTGAGGAAGCTTGTTAATGGTTGCAATATGATCCAGGGATGTCCAGCAAACGATTGGGATGACTAGAATGCCTTGAAGTGATATGTAACTTGGAAATCAGTTTGCAACTTTTCTTGAAATTTTTTGAAACTTGTTTTCTCTCTTGCACGCCTCCAGCCCCTTTTTTTGGCCTGCACTTATCCCTTATGTATAATAGAATGCATTAGGGTTACAATTCTGTATCAAATCTCCCTCAATTATGATTATTGATTCATGATTTGATCCTTGTGCAAAATCTTTCTAAATCAAGCAAACCCAATCTTTTTGTGTCCATATGAGTCTTGCACGATTTGATTTTGTCTCAAGCTGTGTAATAGGCCTAACCATGCACAAAATCTCAAGATTTAATTAGTTTTTGATATTTTCATTATTTTATTTTGATTTTATTTGATTTAAATGGAATAAAATCAAAATAAATGACAAAAATAAAAGAATGACAAATGTAGGGGATCATGGGTCGTGGGTCATATTACAAACTCAGTGCAAGCATAAAAAGTTAGGCCCATTTGACAAAAAATGCAATTTTGGACACTTTTGACTTTTGGCAATTTTGCAAAAAGGGTCAACTTGGTCAATGCACAAATCCCTAAATTTTGACCCTAGAGAGGTGTTCTTGGACTTTTTAGAAAGCTTAAGATGTCCTATAATCAACCTTTTTGGTTTGATACCAATTGAGTCTTCCATGTTCATGTATGAAGCTTTGACCCAAAAGGTGTTTTTGTTGACTTTCCAAAATGACCTATAATGTCCAAATTCATATCTTTTTGTGAGTGCATATTTTGAACTTGGGAGCTGAATATGGACTGTAGGTAATTACATCCTATTCAAAATGAGCTTTGGATGGGTCATTTTTGATAAAGTATGAGAAAGTTATGCTTGGTCAAAGTTGAGTTGACTTTTCCTGCAAAACCCTAATTTAGCAACTTTTGGGTTTTGATGAACTGTGAGAAATCCTTGAGGAATCATGATAAAACCTTTATCAAATGATGAATAATACTTCAAAATGATAATGTTGACCAAAAATCTTGAAGTTTGACTGTATGTGGGCCACAGTTGACTTTTGCCCTAGCATAGTCGATTTTTAGGCCTTTGAGCAATTGACTGAGCAAACTTCCTCTGCAAGGCTTGAAAGTTGACATGGATGATCTTGAGAACATATTAGGACAATGGTGAGCATTTGCGATACTTTGGACTCAAACATCTTGATGCAAATTGAAACCCTAATTTGAGGTAGACTGCCTTAGGAGAGAGTTTGTCTGGTCAACCCTTGGACTTCCTTGAGCAATTTGAGGACCTCACTTGAAATGTATTGAGAAATATGGGAGGGAAAATTTTGGGGTACAACAGATGCCCCTGTTCAATCTTCTTAAACCTGAGGATGTAGATTGGCTTGTCTGCCTTTCGTGGTCCGAAGGTGGAAGATTATTGAACACTAGAGTGCCCAGAAATTTCCACTCACATGAAGTGGTACCTGTCTTGCGATATCTGGAATGGACTTATAGATGCCATTTGTAAGTAGACGATGGAAGATGGGCTTAAAGATGCCATCAGAAGAAGTGTCGATCGCATAAGAGATTCCTTTGCGAGAGCCCGTACACCTGTTGTTGAGGAGGACTATGCTGGGGAATGCTATTCTCTGTCTTGTTAGAAATAGAGTTTTAGCAGCTTCATTTACCTGTTACTCTACTGGGGAATCATTTCTTAGTCGAGGAGGTGAAAATGAACTTCTATTTGGTCGTGCTCCAGGCTTTACAGTGACTTACTGGGGAGATGAGATTAGGCTTGCTATTTGGTTGTCTTCCAGGCTTTGCAATTTCTCAATTCGTATCTGGTCGTGCTCCAGGCTTCAAAAGGAATCAAGTGGTTATCCGGTTGCATCCGGGCTTTAACTTGAATTTAACACATACTAATATCGGGTCGATTTTCGGGCTTCATAGTAATTGGCCAAGTAAACTGCTATTTGGTCGAATTCCAAGCTTCACAGTACCTCATACTGTTATCTGGTCGTGTCCCAGGCTTCAGTGTTCTTTGCCGTTATCTGGTCGTGATCCAGTCTTCACAGTATCTTATACCGGTAACTGGCCGCGCACCAAGCTTCACGGTGTCTTGTACCACTGTCTGGTCAATTCCAAGCTTCGTGGTATCTTGTACTGCTATCTGGTCGATTTCCAGGCTTCATAATAACTTGCTAATGGTTAAGCTGTTTTCTGGTCGATCTCCAGGCTTCATAGCTTGTATTTAAGAGATACCACTATCTGGTCAATTCCAGGATTTGTAGTATTTTGGAGGAATCAAGATATTATCTAGTCGATTTCCGGGCTTCATAGCTTGAACTAGAATAGAAATCTTAGTATCCATTTGACTGAACCAGAGAAAACTTGCGAGAACTTGATTGCATCTTTCCCTGAAAGGTAAAGAGTTAGTCGTATGTAATGTCATGATGTATGAAATGTATTGAGTAATGATGTTCTCAAAATAAATGAGATTGTGTTGTATGATGCGTATGCGCATGCCATGATGTATGGATATGCAATGTTTTTGTGATATTCTCCGGCTGGGGAGAATAAATCCTGGACTGTTGTTGGAGAGTATAAGGAGTTGAGTTCTTCGTTCTCGCTGGGGATAGTGAACGAAGATGATTAGTTGTAGATTTACATCCATTCTGCTTGAGAACATTCTGCCGGGAGAGACTTTGTCTGAGAATAATCCTGCGGGGTAATGACTCTATTGGAGAGGAGATACTCTGGTGATAGATCATGCTGATTTGGAGAAATAAACTCCACCGGGGATGAATGTCCGTTGCTGGCGATAATGAATTCTGTTGGAGATTGAATTTCTGCTTGTGAGAGAAATAAACTCTGCTTGGGGAAAAACATACCGACTCACTCGCGGTTGTGAACCTCAGCTAGGGAGAGTTGTGTCCTATTCGAGAAAGCTAACATCACTGTCTTTGGATACTTTTTACTCTGTGGGGAGTGTAGATGTTACTGGGATGCATGCTGAGGATATGACAATGACTTTGCATCAAGACTTTTCTGCCCCTGTACCTGCTGGAGAAAGTTCCTGCGGAGGCTTTGTGGATGCTGATCAGGATGATAAGTCTTCTACTGATAGGCAAGTGACAAGATAATGGGACATAGTCGTATGCTTTAATCCCTAACTTTTGCCTGGACTGTCTTTTCAGATTTTCAGTCCACCGGGATACCCTTTTTTGCCCAAGCCGCCTTTTCAGGTTTTCGGCTTGCCGGGTGTACATATCTTTTTTGTTTTTATCCCTAATTTTTTTCCCGGACCCTTTTGGTTTTCTGGGATGCCCTTATTTTTCCTAGGCCAGTCAACCTAGCGAGTCTTTGTTCATACGCAGTATTTCCTGACTATGTCCATGCTCTCAGGGTGTAGGGAGTTGTCATTGTCGGTAGTGTTGTGTTGCCACACTACCAAAAGATGTTTGTTTGATCGTACAGGATTCGTTGCTGGAATTCATGTCCAATGCCCCCAAGTGATTCAGATGGAGATTTGCCTCTGGCTATTTGGCATCTTTGAGAGATTCCTTGAATCTTGACTTGACTGCCCCAAATGATGTACAATGATCGTGCCGTTCCCCTTTGTTGGAAGTGTTTTTCCACTTGAGGTGATCCTTTTTATTGAGAAGGTTTTTTGTTCACTAGATATCCGTCATGCGAATCTCTATGCTGTTGAACAAATAATCATATGCAAACAATAATATTTTAAGAATGCAAAGCTTATGTCTGTCTTGAAATTTTTGAAAATGCATTTTTTAGTAAAACACGCAAATTTTGTAAAATGTGATGTCAACTCAGGATTTATAGCAAGTCCTACAGGAGTCAGGATAGCTTTTGTAACAGTATGCTTTCGAACTAACCCATGCTCCAGCTAGGACTTTTAAGGGTTATAAGGTGGCCTGGTTCACAGTTCAAGAAACAAAGGATAAAGGCTCAAAATTTATTTGTACCCACCCATTCTTCGTGATGTTCTTCGATGCTATACTCAGTTAATTTTGCATTTAGATCCCGTTTGAGTCTTTGCTCTGATATTCCAGTGATGGTTCAGATATTGACAGTTTATTTTGAATAGGAAGTCATTTCTTTTTGTTGAGGGTTTGTAAGACCTCTTTCTTTTTGATTTTATTATCCCTGTCTTTTGCCTGAACTATTTCTTTTTGTGATTACAGCCAGCGGGATGCCCCAGTTTTTTTCTTAAGTCTCCTTCATAGGTTTTGACTTAATGGGATTTTATTTTGAGAGATAATGACTGCTTGTCTTGACGATTATAGGGAACCATCACCGTCTTTTTTTTTGGAAGGACGTCTTTGATGCCATTCATTGTGCACCTGGATTAACTGAGAAAACTACCCTGCCCCAGGTTGTGATTAAGGGTTTTAATTTGTGTGAAAAGAAAAACTCCTACTTCTTTGGCTCAAAGGGGTTGACTAGGGATTATCTTCCTTATAACTCCACTGTTTAGGATTTGAAACAACGCCCGTACATCGTCAGCGGGGTCTGTTCAAAAGCATACTGTAGAGATTTTGATATCATTTTCGTCATCCTCCCTCTAAAGGCTCAAAGCTTTTGTTCGAGAGTTGAATATCACAAAAAGGAAAGCAATTTAAATATAGTGAATATGAATGAATTGATTCAAAACAGACATATGCAGTGCATTGATAAAGTAACAGAGTTTGACATGAATATATGTTCGAACAATCAAAAGAAAATTGAAAATTGAAAATTCTAATGAACAAAAGCCTCTCTTGTCAAAACTTGTCACTTCAAATGGTGAGCCTTGGAGGATTGACAGAAACATTCCAGTTTACCATATTGTGTGAATTCCAATGCTCCTTCATCAACCAGGTCTTGAGTTTTGTATTTCACCTCCAACAGTCGTCAGTATCATGCCCCGGACTGTTGGAGTGATATGCACACCTTACATCAGGGTTGTAGTTAGGGGAAGAAGTCTTGGGGTTCGGATGTGGTCCTATCAACGTAACCAGATTCATCCTCAACATGTGTTGTAAAGCTTGAGACAACGACATGTTGAGTTTGGTAAACTGCCTCTTGGGTGTATCTGGCTTACTCTGATTAACCCGTTGTTTTTGGCGAGGTTGTTGTTGGACCCGTGAGGTAGTAGAAATTTGGAAAGGTCCACTCTTCACCAAACTCTTGTCTTCTTAGAGGTTGATTAATGACTTGGTCCCCGGCCTCGACTGTTTGCTTCATATTGTTGTATCCGTCTTGATGAAGTTGGTTGATGATGGCTTTCAGCTCTTCTTGTCTTCGGGCTAGGCCTTGGATAAGAGCCATCTTCCCCAGCATCTGGGTTCTCATTGAACCTACCTCAACTTGCAGTTGTTCCATCCGTTCGTCCTTATTGTCTTCAGGACTTTTCTTGACCAAGTTCCCAACGAGGAGTGTTTTCAACTCTTCCTGCCCCTTGGATAGGTTTAGGAATATTTCCCTGAACTGAGCTTCTTGAGTTTGAAGATCTTTGTTGTCTTGTTTGAGAGCCATTGCTGAAATAAACAGCGAGAACATGAGTGACATGTACTTGAAGACCTGTTATGCAATGATATGTATGATATATGTATGCAATGTTTTCAAGGATCTCGCGGGGTAAACAAGAAACTGTTAGAATTTGATTGCAGCTTGATTGAAGAAACTTCGTGTCATTGAGAGTCCTTCTTCAAGAGTCAAGTTCACCATATTGAGTGGGTCATAGCCACTGACTCAAGTTATCTTGTTTTGATCTCTATACGACATTGGCTAGAGGAAAATAAATCCCCTTGCCCTTTGCTAGACGTCTGATTTACCATAACCTGCATCACAAACCCTTAAGATCCTTGAAATGGTTAAGGAAATGTTAAGGCATGATGTTATAATGTGTATGCTATGCATTTAAGCAAAAGTGTGAGGTGATGTAAGCAAGTAAACCCGAAAAGAAATCCAAGTTATTGGATAAGGACTGTAAATAAAACCTGCAAGGAACTCATGTTGTCAGATAATAAAACTGTGCAACTAGTTCAAGTTGAAAGCACACAAGTCACACAAACAGCCTTAGGTTTAGGCTTGCATGGGTTTTAAGGTAGTACCCTCTTGAAGTTTAGTTGGTTCAACCTGTCTTAAAAAGTAACCGGGTTCTAGAGGACTCAATATCACTGACCATCCTTTATCGGCATTGTCTCAGCTCACACAATCTTTTCTTGCGGCCGAAATATCTCGAAAGTCTGATCTCAATGAGTATAGCATCGAGTATCAACCAGTTCTCAGCTCTACACCGAGGCCGGCTATCTCGCTAATTTCTAATGGCCAAGTTGTTCAACTAAGGTTCTAAGGTTCGTTAGTGCTTCACGACACCACGCAGCGGCCCCGTATTCTCCTCGTTTCACCACAAGGGATATCGGTACCAACCAAAGTGCCACACCAACATAGCTACTGCTTCAACCGTATCAGTCTACGCTGTACAGTTCCCTCACAGTCTATTTCTACTTACCTAATGAGTGCCCCCAGATCCGGGTATAGGATATATAGTAACCCCAAACAAAACCCTCAAAAATAAAGCAAACAAAGCAATCAAGAGAATAAATTTTAATGACCTAGATCCTAAGGTATACCCCACTTATAATTCTCCAGCAGAGTCGCCAGTTCTTTGATACGGTGGCAGAACCGACTGTTTTGAAAATGCTGTTTTACGTTTTGTGTTTGTGTTTCCAAAATTTCGCGGTAAGCAAGAGTCGCCATCGACTTTTATTTTATCCAACTGGAAAGGAAAAAAGCATAGAAAAATTCCTTTTTTCGAGATTTTGAGTACGGGGGGTAGATTATAGAAAGGGAAGGTATTAGCACCCTTTTTATCCGTGGTTTTCCACGGGCTCTTAGGTACTTGCTCATCTTTAAAATTGCTTGTGTGTTTGTGTTTTGAAAATTTTTGTTTTACTTCGTTTTAACCCTTGTTTCTGTCCTCAAGAGTGTTACGAAGTTGTTTTTGAAAACTTTGTTTGAAAAAGGTGTAAGTGTGAAAAGTTTGAGTTTGAGAAAGTACCTACTAGCATCTACCTACTCGAAAAAAAGATCGTTTATGTTCTTGTTTCCTTTAGACAGCGCTATCCTACTATTGAGAAATAGGTAGCACCTTCGTTGGAGTTTGTAAGGGTCAATTCGAAAGGGACGTACAATCACTAAAGCAATATTAGGACGTCTTAGTAATAACCCTAATGTCTTAAGATCGTATTCGAGGGAACATTTCCGAGGCAACTTTTCCGAGGCGACGTTTCTGAACGGGACTTTTGATCTTTGTTAGACAGGAGGGCAACCACTAAGACGCCCTATACTTAATGATCGTTTACCGAAGGCAACCGAAGTGAGAGTATACCCTAAGAGTGCGCATGTGCGAGTGATTTGATTTCAGTTATTATCTTTTCACATTAGGGTTTTCTAGTCATTTTAAATTATCATGCAATCTTGTCATACAATCCTATTAACATACATCTAAATAGTTAATATTTGCGAGAATTAAAATACGAGAAATAAAACCTACGCTATTACAAGGATTCGGGGGAGGGATTAATTACATAGCCAAAAAACCCGTAAAAACGATAAATAAAAGAAAATCCTAGATTAAACTATTACATACCATGGGCAGTTACATTAATATTGCAAAAATTAATAAACGCTCACGATGAATCGAAAACGAGATATTTAGGGTTTTGACCCCAACTACCTAATTATAATTTACAAGAAAAATCATCTTTTTGTCGTTTTTTGTGTTATTTGAGAAAATAAAGTTTAATTGAATAAATAAAAAAACCTAATTACTAATTAATTCAAATTTAAGAAAAATAATTAAATTAACCTATTTTTGTAATTTTTATTTTGAGAAAAGAAGTAAAAATTAAACCAAAAGCTAACCCTAATTTTTCTAATTGATTTTAGTTATATACAAAAAAGTTAGAACTAACCTAAATTAAATTTAAACTAATATTAAATTAAATTTGATAAAATAAAATAAATAAAAAACCCTAATTCTAAATTTGTGAGACTTGATTTTATGATTTTTTGTGAAAAAGAAATTAATTTTGTTAGAAAACAATTAAGCAAATTAAAAGAATTAAAAGAAATAAATAAAAAAGAAAGAAAGATGGGCATGGTTTCTTAGCAAGAAGGGGGGTGTCGTTTGCAAATTCAAGCCTAACAAGCTCTGGTCCTTTTTGACTTTGTCATATCTTGTGTGTACGCTTGACTCCAGCGCATGGTGGACCCTCATTGGGAAGCCTTGGATCTGCAGCCTTGATGATCTGATGGTTGGATGCTGATGATGTATGGTGGACGCAGGGGATACATGTGCACCTGATTATGTAGGAAAAAATAATATGAAGCAATGTTGGGACCTGGGGATCGAACCCAGGTCCTTGAGCATTATCACACTGCACGCTTACCAGCTGAGTTGTCCATGTTAGTTGTACAAATAATAACAAACAAACATTATATGACAAAACCAAAATATTAATTCTTAAAACGCGCGCAGATTCAGACTGCCCATTCACAGCATGCCACACCATCATCTTCCTCGTTGCCTCCGTCGTTTTAGATCAAATACTTTTACCTATGGACACTGGGCGTAGGTACAACCCTTGTCCACTCCAAAATCCTGTCCATGTATGATAAATCACAACCAATGGTACCAATCAACTCGTTGCAACCTCACGAGCATCTTGGTACCATTATTAATGGCCAATTGTTCATGTATGAAAAACCCCTAAAAATGGAGCACGAACCCTAGCCATGGCATCTTGGTATATAGTCAATAAAAATGCAATTAATCATAACCATTAGTTTGCAAATATCTCAAGGATTAAGAATATGTCAATTAATCATGCTAAATATGCCAGAATTAAGGTTTTCGAATTCAAGAAAATGCGCAAACCGTATGACTCTTACAGTGTGATTTTGAGCGTGAGGAAGCTTGCTAATGGTTGCAATACGATCCAGGGATGTCCAGCAAACGATTGGGATGACTAAAATGCCTTGAAGTGATCTGGAACTTGGAAATCAGTTTGCAACTTTTCTTGAATTTTTTTGAAACTTGTTTTCTCTCTTGCACGCCTCCAGCCCCTTTTTTTGGTCTGCACTTGTCCCTTATGTATAGTAGAAAGCATTAAGGTTACAATTCTGTATCAAATCTCCCTCAATTATGATTATTGATTCATGATTTGATCCTTGTGCAAAATATTTCTAAATCAAGCAAACCCAATCTTTTTGTGTCCATATGAGTCTTACACGATTTGATTTTGTCTCCAGCTGTGTGATAGACCTAACCATGCATAAAATCTCAAGATTTAATTAGGTTTTGATATTTTCATTATTTTATTTTGATTTTATTTGATTTGAATGGAATAAAATCAAAATAAATGACAAAAATAAAAGAATGACAAATGGAAGGGATCATAGGTCATGGGTCACATTACAAACTCAGTGCAAGCATAAAACGTTGGGCCCATTTGACAAAAAAAGAAATTTTGGACACTTTTGACTTTTGGCAATTTTACAAAAAGGGTCAACTTGGTCAATGCACAACTCCCTCAATTTTGACCCTATAGAGGTTTTCTTGGACTTTTTAGAAAGCTTAAGATGTCCTCTAAGCAACCTTTTTGGTCTCATCTCAATTTAGTCTTCCATGTTCATGTATGAAGCTTTGACCCAAAAGGTGTTTTTGTTGACTTTCCAAAATGACCTATAATGTCCAAATTCATATCTTCTTGTGAGTGTATATTTTGATCTTGGGAGATGAAGATGGACTGTAGGGAATTACATGCTCTTCAAAATGAGATTTGGATGGGTCATATTTGATAAAGTATGAGAAAGTTATGCTTTGTCAAAGTTGAGTTGACTTTTCCTGCAAAACCCTAATTTAGCAACTTTTGGGTTTTGATGAATTGTGAGCAATCCTTGAGGAATCATGATCAACCCTTGATCAAATGATGAATAATACTTCAAAATGATAATGTTGACCAAAAATCTTGAAGTTTGACTGTATGTGGGCCACAGTTGACTTTTGCCCTAGCACAGTCGATTTTTAGGCCTTTGAGCAATTGACTGAGCAAACTTCCTCTGCAAGGATTGAAACTTGACATGGATGATCTTGAGAACATATTAGGACAATGGTGACCATTTGGGATCCTTTGGACTCAAACATCTTGATGCAAACTGAAACCCTAATTTGAGGTAGACTGCCTTAGGAGAGAGTTTGTCTGGTCAACCCTTCGACTTCCTTGAGCAATTTGAGGACCTCACTTGAAATGTATTGAGAAATATGGGAGGGAAAATTTTGGGGTACAACACCCTCCATTCCGGATCCCATGGGTAACGATACTGCTATGGCCTTTTATGACTCTGAGGATCTAATCTACCAAGCCGAAGGTGAGGAAGATTGTGAAGTACCAGGGGAACTGGCCAAACTACTACAACAAGAGGAAAGAACTATTCAGCCTCATGAGGAACCGTTGGATACAATCAACTTGGGTATCGAGGAGGATAAAAAATAAATCAAGGTGGGTGCCAATCTAGATCCCAGTGTCAAGGAGAGTCTGATCCAGCTATTATGTGATTATGTTGAGATCTTTGAATGGTCATATGAAGAGATACTGGGACTCGATACAGACATCGTGGTACATCGTCTCCCTACAAGAGAAGACTGTCCTCCAGTAAAACAAAAATTCTGCCGCATGAGACCTGATATATCAGAGAAGATCAAAGAGGATGTCATGAAACAATTCAATGCTAGATTCTTGGTTGTCACTTCCTATCCCCAATGGGTTGCCAACAATGTTCCCGTGCCTAAAAAGGATGGCAAAGTACGAATCTGCCTGGACTATAGTGATTTGAATAGGTCCAACCCTAAAGATGATTTTCCACTCCCCCACATAGATATCCTGGTTGACAATACGGCCCAGCACAAAGTGTTTTCCTTCATGGATGGATTCTCAGGTTACAACCAAATCAAAATGGCACCTGAGGACATGGAGAAAACTACATTTGTCACACAGTGGGGCACATTCTGCTAAAAGGTGATGCCATTCAGACTGAAGAATGATGGGGCAACCTATCAATGCGCCATGGTAGCTTTGTTTCACGACATGATACATCATGAAATAGAGGTCTACATAGATGACATGATAGCCCGATCACAAACTGAACAATAGCACCTTGATCACTTGCAAAAGTTGTTTGAGAGATTGAAAGAGTACAAGTTAAGGTTGAATCCAAATAAGTGCATATTCGGAGTACGGTCCGATAAACTTTTAGGTTTTGTCGTCAGTAGCAAAGGCATTGAGGTTGATCATGCCAAGGTTAAAGCAATACAAGAAATTCCTGCTCCTCGTACTGAGAAGGAAGTCATAGGATTCTTGGGGCGCCTAAACTATATTTCCAAATTCATTTCTCACCTAACAGCTACTTGTGAGCCAATCTTCAAACTATTGAAGAAAGATCAAGTAGTCAGATGGAACGATGAATTCCAGGTTGCTTTTGACAAAATTAAAGAGTACTTACAAGAGCCTCCTGTTTTGATGCCACCAGTCGAGGGAAGACCACTGATCATGTAGTTGACCGTTTTAGATAACTTAATGGGGTGTGTATTGGGGCAGCATGACGAGTCTGGCCGAAAAGAGCGTGCTATTTACTACCTGAGCAAAAAGTTTACCGACTATGAAACCAGATATTCACTGCTCAAGAAAACTTGTTGCGCTCTGGCATGGGCTGCTCGTCGGCTAAGACAGTATATGCTGACTCATACTACCTTGTTGATATCTAAGATGGATCCGATAAAATACATCTTCGAAAAGCCTGATCTGTCTGGGAGGATAGCTAGATGGCAGATGATCCTGACAGAATATGACATACAGTACACTACCCAGAAAGCTATAAAGGAAAGTGTGCTAGCTGACCATCTCGCTCACCAAGTTGTAGAAGATTATTAATCCATGAAGTTTGAATTCCCGGATGAAGACATCATGACATTAGACAACTGTGAAGAAATCAGACCATATGACGAACCTGAACAAGGATCCTGATGGACCCTGTTCTTTGATGGGGCATCCAATGCACTTGGTAATGGTATCGGTGCTGTACTCATATCTCCAGAAGGGTGTCATACTCCATTTACTTCCAGACTTTGCTTCAATTGTACAAACAACATGGCGGAATACGAAGCATGCATCTTTGGTCTCAGAGTTGCCATAAACTTGGGAATCAAATCCTTAAACGTGTTTGAAGATTCAGCTTTGGTCATCAGTCAGATCAAATGGGAATGGGACACTAAGCACCCAAACCTTATCCCTTACAAAGAACATGTTTTGACATTGCTACCACATTTTGAGAAGATTACCTTCGAGCATTTCCCGCGAGAAGAAAATCATCTAGCAGACGCTCTAGCCATAATGTCATCTATGTTTAAACTTAATTGGGATAATGAAGCTCCCCAAATCACCATCGAACAAATGGATGAACCGACACACTGTCACGAGATTAATACTGAAGAGGTAGTGGACCAGCCTTGGTTTTTTGAAGTCAAGAGGTATCTCGAGGCTCAAGAATATCCAGAAGGAGCTTCAATCAATGATAAGAAGTTCTTAAGGAGATTCTCCGCTAAGTTCTTCCTGAGTAATGGCATCCTGTACAAACGTAATCATGACTCCATTCTGCTTCGGTGTGTGGATAAGGTTGAAGCGGAAAGGATCATGGCTGAATTACATGAAGGTACTTTTGGCACTCACTCCAGTGGGCATACGATGGCAAAGAAAATCCTATGGGTAGGCTATTATTGGTCTACCATGGAAGCATATTGCTATCAACACTCTTGAACCTGTCATAAGTGTCAAATTTATGCTTACAAGGTGCACGTACCTCCGGTTCCTCTGAATATCTTGACGGCTCCTTGGCCCTTTGCTATGTGGGGAATTGATATGATTGGAGAGATCAAGCCTACAACCTCCAATGGACACCACTTCATCCTGGTGGCCTTTGACTATTTTACCAAGTGGATTGAAGCAGCTTCCTTCGCTTCCGTTACCAAGAATGTCGTTGCCTACTTCATCAAGCAAAATTTCATTTTTCGGTACAGTATCCTGGAAAGGATCATCACTGACAATGGTACAAATATCAACAACACTATATTCGCCGCCTTGTGCGAGCAATTCAAAATTCAGCCTCACAATTCTTCTCCCTACCGGCCAAAGATGAATGGTGTTGTCGAAGTTGCAAATAAAAACATTAAAAAGATCATACAAAAGATGACGGTCACATACAAAGACTGGCATGAGATGCTACCGTTCGCTCTCCACGGGTATTGTACCACGGCTCATACATCAACTGGGGAAACACCCTATTCTTTGGTATATGGCATGGAAGCTATTTTTCCTATTCAGGTTCAGATCCCCTCTCTGAGGATTATGAAAGATGCAGGGTTGAATGAAGATGATTGGATTCAAACTCGACTTGATAAATTGAAATTAATTGATGAAAAGAGACTTACTGCTGTTTGCCATGGTCAAATGTATCAAAAACGGATGATCAAGGCTTTCAACAAGAAAGTCAGACGCCAATTATATCAAGTAGGGGATCTAGTAATCAAACGTTTCATTTTTCCACAAAGTGATCCCAGGGGCAAATGGACTCCTACCTATGAAGGACCGTTTGTAATCAAGAACATATTCTCCGGTGGGGCGATGATCTTGACCACCATGGATGGCGGCGACCTGCCACACCCTGCGAACCCGAACATAGTCAAAAGATACTACGAGACCCGCTAGGTTGAAACACCTAGGCAAAAAAGGGGTATCCCGGCTAACCAAAAAGGTTCGGACAAAAATTATGGATAAAATAAAAAAAATGTATACCCGGCAAGTTGAAAACCCGAAAGGGAGACTTGGGCAAAAAAGGGTTTCCCGGTGGACTGAAAACCCGAAAGGGCGGTCCAGGAAAAATTTAGGAAATTAAAGCATATGACTATGTCTCGTCGGATCACTTAACGGATAACATTTGACTTCCACTGACAAACTCGAAGTTTCTGATCAATTCAATCATCTTCGAATGAAGCAATAAATAGACAAGATATTCGGAGATATAAAGGCTATAACAGAATGGGAACCCCATGGGATTATTACACATAACTATCTTTCTTTGTATAAATTTTTCTTGTTTTATGGCACCATTCTCTTACTAGAATGTTTGTCTCCTTTGTACAAAATACTTATTCAAAGTCAATACAAAGATATCTCTTCGAAAGTACAAAAAACTATTTGTCTTTACGATTATGTTTTGTTTGCAAAAACGTCCAATGATTCATTGATAAACATATGCATTTGAGCATAATTACTGTTTACAAATAAACAAAATGAGAAAGACAGTTACTGTTAGTTTGAAAGGACAGGAAAACGTCTCTAGGCTATTCCATAGGTAATCCCCATAGTACGTAATTTGGATCCCCAGCGGAACAAATTTCAAATTATTAATCCCCAGTAGAAATCATCAAATTCTCAGGATTCCCCAAGCAACTCTTACAAGCAGTACATAGCGTTGCCCTTACAACGGAATTTACTTCCCTCAATAAGAGTTCGTCAGTACTTCAACTTCAAGACATGGAAATTCAACATATCCTCAGCAGCATTCAAGGATTTATTTTCCTCGATCAAACAACAAATCAGCTTACATGTTCAAACATTGCACTCACATATCATAAACATTGATAAAACAAATACATTGCATCATACATTTCATGCAACATAACTTTGTGTTTCAACTAACATTTTACCCTTTTCAGGATAAGATTAACAGCTACCATTAACAATATGCAATCAGATACAGTGCAAATACGCTCCAGACACGGATGCCATTCTGATACTCATTCAGATTCAACTTTCAGATACAGTGCATATACACTCCAGACACGGATGCCATTCTAATACTCATTCAGATTCAACTTTCAGATACAGTGCAGATACGCTCCAGGCACGGATGCCATTCTGATACTCATTCAGATTCAACTTTCAGATACAATGCAGATACGCTCCAGACACGGATTCCATTCTGATACTCATTCAGATTCAACTTTCAGATATAGTGAAGATACGCTCCATACACGGATGCCATTCTGATTCAACTTTCAGATACAGTGCAGATACGCTCCAGACACGGATGCCATTCTGATACTCATTCAGATTCAACTTTCAGATACAGTTTAGATATGATCCAGACACGCATGCCATCCTGATACTCATTTAGATTCAACTTTCAGATACAGTTCAGACACGCTCCAGACACAGACGCAATTCTGATACTCATTTTTTCAGCTTACAACTTGCAATTCAACAAACATTCTTGGATGGCATCTACAAGCCCATCTCCAACAAGA
Source organism: Vicia faba (assembly GCA_948472305.1). Lineage (NCBI taxonomy): Eukaryota > Viridiplantae > Streptophyta > Magnoliopsida > Fabales > Fabaceae > Vicia > Vicia faba. The sequence goes on along the minus strand of CATIWC010001194.1, from coordinate 332,853 downwards.
TTCTGTCACTTCTCTAAATGGCATCTTTAAGCCCATTCCCTCAAACTACACATCGTCGAGTGCAAATTTCTGGGCACTCAAGTGTCCAATCATTCTCTCACCTTCGAGTCACGAATGGCAAAACTCGACAATCTAACTCTTCAGATTTAAGAAGATTGAACAGGGGCAGCTGTTGTACCCCAAAATTTTCCCTCTCATTTATCAAGACTTTTCTCACAAGATCTCTTTGATCAGCTCAAGACATCTCATCTTACACTATTGACCTAAATTTAGGGTTTTAGTTTGCACAAGGATTTTTGGACTATCAATTCTTCATATGACTTTCAAACATCATTATGGACCCTTAAGATTACTCATGACAAGTTTCAAGCTTTTAACCACATTTTTTATCAGTCAATTGGACAATGACCTAAAAGTCAGCTGTATTGGGGAAAAAGTCAACCATGGCCAATTTACAGCCAAACTTCATAATTTTTTATCCACGTCAACATTTTAGACTCATATGTATCATTTGATCAAATTTGGACCACAATTCCTCAAGAAATTTGATCAAATCATCAAAAGGGCAAAATGGTCAAAATTAGGGTTTTGACTGGGAAAGGGCAATTTCTGATTTTTGACCTAGAAAATGACCAATTGATTTAAAGCATGGTTTCAAGGGTTCAATTGCATCATATTGACCTAATTACATGGTGCAAAACATTGCAAATTCATTGGATAGACAAATGAAATTTGCAGTCAATTGATCAAAAGTCAATTGTATACTGAAAAGTCAAACTTTGACTTTTTGGTCAAAATCAAGTGCCAAGGATCACAATTCATTAAAAAATGTCAAAATATGAAACTTTTTCATCAAGGAATTAAAGATTGAGGATTTGGTTTTAAAATTTGAAATTTTCTTAACTTGGAAAATTTTCTAAGTATAGAAAATTTCTTATTTTTTCTCAACTTTAAGCCATTTTTTCACCATGATACAAGATGATTCAAAGGAAATTCCCAACATGAAAGTTGTATATATCCATGAAATCTACAAATTTTCTTCACACATTTTTCCGTAAAGATGCTTGGTTCTCAAGATATAATTTTGTGAATACATTCCCATGAACTAAAATAACTTAGTGAAATTTTGCCCTAATTTAGGCAGGTTTTTGACCCAACTTCATGACAATGTTTCACCTAGTTCCAAGAGGAATCTTGAAATTCATTTCAAAGATGAGTTATATATCACATTGCAAGCTTTCCAAAATATCCAAGAACTCCTTGAGATCATTTTTGAGTAGGGAGAATCGAAGAGATGAAATTGGCAATTTCTCACTTAGATTTCAAGCCATTTCATGAAGAACAAAATTCAAATCTGAATCTATGCTGCCTAATCCATGCTTTACAGGTCCCAAAATTGTTTCTCACTTCATAATTTAATGCTTACTCAGTTGACAAAGCCTTAATCCAAGCCCAAAGGTCTTTGTCCAAGCTTTAATTCCATAAATGGCACAAAGTTGCCATTGCCATTTTAGAAAAGCTTAACTTTTGCAACTTTTCAATTCTTGAGCATTGGACCTGTCTTCTCTGCACACACAAGTCCTACAAACCTAAATCAATTTGTATAGAGCTTGTACCAACTCCAAGCAGGCCAGTACAAGCATGTAGAGACTTGTCCCTTCACTTTGCTTCAAAAGCAAGAAAGTGTGCAAAAAGCCTACAACTCAAAAAATATGTTGAAGAGCTGACTTGAAACCTTTTCCATACTAATACACAAACCCATTATAACTTATAGGAGGATTGTAAAAGGTCTAAAAAAACTCAAAAACACCCTCTCACCAAAAACCTGTCAAAAACTTGCAGTTTGAGCATAAGCATAGCAATCCACAAATTTGCTCGTGTGTTTCAAGTTTTAATCATTCAAACACTTTACCTACCACATATCTAAGTGATCCAGACCATCATCCATGCACTGTAACACCTCCTTCTCCATATGCCATTTTTGTTTTCCAAGCTTGCAGGTTGACTTGGATAGAGAGTTCCAGGCACTTTCAAAGCAAGGCAAGGATCGAAACACACTGAGGGAGGTTCAAGCAAGCTAAAGGAACCTTCAGGCCTTCCTAAATCTCACTCAAACTCCATTCACAATCTCAGCTGAAAGAGGTAAGAATTCCAACTTTTATCTCTTCATACAGGCATCCATTGGCCACTATTTATGAAAGAAAAATGTAGATATTATAGTGCTGAAGCCAACCATGTGCATAGATTCCATTTCTATTCATTATGTGTAGAGAATTTTGGAGTTCAAATTTCTGTAAAAATTAAGTTTAAAATTAGGGCTTTCAAAATTCGTTTTAATCTTTGATTGTTAGTTTCCATAAGTTACATGTCTGAAATCGTGGGAATGAGAACTATCATTTTCTTGTTGGAAGTTTTCATTTTCATGGAGAAATGAGAAAGATACAGGGGTTCTGGCCAGCTTGAGGAAGAAGACAAAGTACAGGGCAAATGAAGCTGTTTGTGTTATGTTTTTCTTGTTTCATTTGAACTAACGGATGTACAATCACCCCAGTGGTAAGGCAGCGCACAAAAATGCTTAAGGTCACATGTTCGAGCCTTGGCGCTGCCTTTTTTGCATTTTTCACATTTTTTTTCATTTTTTGACTTGTTTGCAGCGTGGGCTCAGCACCTATGGGCCTCATATTTTTTTGCTAATATCCACCTCCTTTTCTCTTAACAGCACCCCTGGCCCAACCATTTTATTCATTTGTTTTATTTTTTATTTTTTTCATTAAATGTTTTCTTTAATACATTAAATCATGAAAAATATAAAACATGATAAATTTTGCATTTTTGTTTATTTTATTTTATTTTCTAATAAATATATTTTATTTTAGTTACATATCACACACACACACACACACACACACACACACACACACACACACACACACACACACACACACACACACACACACACACACACACACACACACACACACACACACACACACACACACACACACACACACACACACACACACACACACACACACACACACACACACACACACACACACACACACACACACACACACACACACACACACACACACACACACACACACACACACACACACACACACACACACACACACACACACACACACACACACACACACACACACACACACACACACACACACACACACACACACACACACACACACACACACACACACACACACACACACACACACACACACACACACACACACACACACACACACACACACACACACACACACACACACACACACACACACACACACACACACACACACACACACACACACACACACACACACACACACACACACACACACACACACACACACACACACACACACACACACACACACACACACACACACACACACACACACACACACACACACACACACACACACACACACACACACACACACACACACACACACACACACACACACACACACACACACACACACACACATATATATATATATATATTTTATTTTTCTTTAATAAATTTGTAAATAAAAAAAAGATGAATTAGTTTAACTATTTATTCTCTTTCTCACACTTATAAATATTTTTTATTTTTATAAGAAGACTAATTATTTTTCATAAATATTATTTATTATTTTTAATACAAAAAATACACAAAAAAATGATAAAAGAACTTCATTTTCTTTTAAATTAGAAAATTAGGGTTAAATTCTCTTTTAAAAATTAATTTCCTTTTATTAAGTTATTAGGTTTAGTTCAAAACTCTTTTGCACATGAAAAATAAAACAAAATCTTTTTTCTTGCATATACATACCATTGCACATTTAATTTATATTGTATCTTATTTATTCAAATATTTGTACAAATTTGATTTGGTTGTAATAGCTTAATTAGATTTACATTATTGCAAATCCCCATTCATAATTTGTATTCCCCCTCCCATAAAAATGTTGTAATAGCGTAGTAATCTTTAAATTACGCAATTTACTGCTTTTTATATACCATGCTAGTAATTAGGGTTTGTATGGAAAGATAAAAACAAATCAAATAGAAAACCCTAAATCCAAGACAAAATCAAAGCATTAAAATAACACACTTGCACACAAGCACCCTTAGGGTTTCTCCACTTGGTTGCCTTATACAAAAATGGCCATATTATGGATGCGAAGTATCTTGGCAAAACAAACAAGTATAAGATCATAGTCTCCCGATGACGATATTCAAAGTTGCCTTACAAAATGATCTTGGTCTGTCAAAAATGCTAAGATACTTTGCAATATTGCTAATCATGGTTATACGATGACCCACGCCCGTCCCGTTCACACCCAAAGATAGGGTTGCTTACCAAATCAATGGTAAAACAACAATGTCAAAGGAATAGAAAATGAACAAGAAAGAAATTTGAGTAGGTAGATTACTTCTAGTTACTTTCTCTATTTCCAAACAACTATCCTTGCTATCTTTAAAACAAACACAAACATTTCCAAACATCTTACAAACATTGAAAACATTTTCAAAAAGACAAACATCTTTGTACATATTCTTACGAACAAGAATCATTACAAAGATTGCCTAAACAATGGTCTCTTTTACAAAATACTTTTCAAAACCACACCAAACACAATTTCAAACAACAAAAGCAAGTGATCTAGCAAGTAACTAAGAGCCCATGGAAAACCATGGATGAAAAGGGTGTTAATACCTTCCCTTTTCATAATCTACCCCCTGAACTCAAGAAACAATCTCAAAGGTCTTTCCTGTGCTTTTTCACCTTTCCTTTTGGATAAACAAAAAGTCGGTGGCGACTCTTGCTAACCGCAATATTTGCGATAAAACACAAAACCCTCAAGTCGGTTCTCCCACCGTATCACACCACTCATGTTGTGCGTTGGTTCCAGTCATGCAATAATCATATGGTGATGAGATGAGGACACTTGATGCACGCACTGGTTTGGTTTGCATTGAATCTGTGAAAATAAAACAAGAAAAAATAAAAGGGTACCACTGGGGCTCGAACCCAGGTCCCTATAGTCACAGGCGCGCGCTTCTACCACTGGGGTGACTATACATCTATTTATTAATGCAAAACAATAAATATATATTTGAAACACACTCTTAGGCATGTATCTTCTTCAACCTCGCGCCAGACCATTCAACACAATTTTTGAAATTGCTATCTCTCTCATTTCTCAACCGTTTTCAAAAGTACAAAAATGAAAGTTGTTGGAAATTTCATCACAAATCCAACCATGTAAATAACTTAAACTAACAGTCAAAGATGAGTGAGAATTTTTCTGGCCCTAATTTAAAACCTAAAAATTTCAGAAACTTCAACTCTAAAATTCTCTAAGCTCAAGCCATATAAATGCGAACTATGGATATGTACAGCTTCATGGCAATGGTATCTACATTTTATCTTCACAAATCAGAATCAAATGATGCTTGTATGATGAGATAGAAGTTTGAAAACTTACTTCTTGCAGCTGGAGTCGTTGATGGAGTTTGAGCAACCTTTATGATGGCCTGATGATTCCTGTAGCTTTCCTGGACCTCCTTGAATATGTTCCAACTCCTACTTTGCTTTGAGGATGGCTGAAACTCCCAACTCAAGTCAAGTTGCAAGCTTCAAATATGGAAATGGTGGATAGTGATAGAGGATTTATAGTCAGGAAATAGGGGTCTGGATCACTTTGATATGATGTATATTAAGTGTTTGGATGGTTAACACTTAATATGCACGAGTGGATTTTGAGATGGTTATGTGAGGTTCAAAACTATCAAGTTATGGAAGATTCTGAGTTGCAGAGTGCTTGGGAGTTTTTTGGTATCTTAGAATTTGTATGTTATGTTGCAATATACTTGTGTATATGTATGGAAACAGTTAGATATCAAATGCACTCAAGGTTTCTGAGTTCTAGCCTTTTGGCTCTATAACTTGCTTTTGAAGAAAAGTGAGAAGACAAGTCTCAAAGTTTTATACAAGCATGGCCTGAGTTCAAAGAGGCTTTAGACACATTGCTTTTGGTTTATAAGGGTTGTGTATGCAGAAATAACAAGTGCAAAGCTCAAGAAGTTGACAATTGCAAAAGTGATGCTTTATCAAAATGGAAATGGCAACTTTGTGCCATAAATGGAAATGTAACTTGGATAAAGGCTCAAGTGCTTCGATTAAAGCTCTAACAGCTGTGTAAAAATTTAATTATGGAGTGACAAACAATTTTGAGGCCTGCAAATCAAATATTATGCAGCCTAGGCTTGGATTTGAACTTTTGTTCATCATGAAATGGCTTGTAATTTAAGTTTGAAAACCCTAACTTCATCTCTTTGATTCTCCCTGCTCAAGAATGATCTCTAGAAGTTCTTGGACATTTTGGGAAGCTTGTAATGTTATCTACAACCCCTCTTTGAATCACTTTTGAAAATTCCACTTGGAACTATATGAAAAAGTTCCATGAAGTTAGGTTAAAATCCTGACTAAAACTAGGGCAAAATTTCAATAAGTGTTCAATTTCAAGACCATGACTTTATGAATTAATAGCTTGAAATCCAAGCATTTTTAGAAGAAGTTGTGTAAAGAAATTTTGCAGATATCATGGAGATCTACAAATTTCATGTTGAAAGTTTCTTTTGAATCATCTGGTATCTTGGTGAAAAATTGGCTCAAAGTTGTGAAAAAACATGAAGTTTTAAACACTTAGAAAAATTTCTAAGTTAGAAAACTTTGACTTTTCTAAATGAAATATTGACTTTTTGATTTCTTGATGAATAAGTTTCATATTTTGACATGTTTTGATGATTTGTGATCTTTGGCACTTGACTTTGACCAAAAGTCAAAGTTTGACTTTTCAGTGTACAATTGACTTTTGATCAGTTGACTGAAAATTCACTATCAATCCACTTGATCTTGAGCAATGTTTTGGGACATGCAATTAGGTTAAAATGATGCAATTGAAATCTTGAGATCATGCTTCAAACCAATTGACCTTTTTCTAGGTCAAAAATCAGAAATTTCCTTTCCTCAATCAAAACCCTAATTTTGACCATTTTGCCCTTTTGATGATTTGATCAGATTTCTTGAGGAATTATGGTCCAAACTTGATCAAATGATACATATGAGTTTATAATGTTGCTGTGGATAAAAAATTATGAAGTTTGACTGTAAATTGGCCACAATTGACTTTTTCCCAATATAGTTGATTTTTAGGTCAACTGCTCAATTGACTGAGCAAAAATGTGATCCAAGGGTTGAAACTTGACATGAGTAATCTTGGGGGTCCGTAATGATCCGTGAAAGTCATATGAAGCATTGAAAGTTCAATTATCCTTGTGCAATCTCAAACCCTAATTTTGGTCATCAGTGCTTAAGGAGGTGTCTTGAGTTGATCAACCCTAGTGCAGTCTTGAACCAAGAGAGATCTTTTGTGAGAATATAATTGATAAGTGAGAGGGAAAATTTTGGGGTGCAACAGCTGCCCCTGTTCAATCTTCTTAAACCTGAAGAGTTAGATTGGCAGATTTTCCATTCGTGACTTGAAGGTGGAAGATGATGGAAGATGATTGGACACTAGAGTGCCCAAAAATTTGCACTCGAGGACGTAATGGTTGATGGTGTAGGGAATGGGCTTAAAGATGCCATTTGGAGAGGTGATGGAAATTTGTTGGAGATGGGCTTGTAGATGCTATCCAAAAATAATTGTTGAACCATATCTGCAAGCTGAATTTGAATGAGTATTAGAATGGTGTCCGTGTCTGGAGCGTATCTGAACTATATCTGAAAGTTGAATCCGAATGAGTATCAGAATGGCATCCGTGTCTGGAGCATATATGAATTGTATCTGAGATAAAATCTGAATGAGTATTAGAATGGCATCCGTATCTAGAGTGTATCTGAACTGTATCTGAAAGTTGAATCCGAATGAGTATCAGAATGGCATTCGTGTCTGGAGCGTATCTGAACTGTATCTAAGAGAGAATCTAAATGAGTATCAGAATGGAATTCGTATTTGGAGCGTATTTGTACTGTATCTGAAAGCTGAATCTGAATGAGTATCAGAATGGCATCCGTGTCTGAAGTGTATCTGAATTGTATCTGAAAGCTGGAGCTGAATGAGTATCAGAACAGCATCCGTGTCTGGAGCATATCTGAACTGTATCTGAAAGCTGAAACTGAATGAGTATCAGAATGGCATCCGTGTCTGGAGCGTATATGAACAGTATCTGAAAGTTTAATGAGAAGAAACTCGTGCAGGATCACTTCAACTGGTCGTGTAGATAATTATCCTGGCTTGTTTTCAGGTATCAATCTCTGACCTTTTGCAAATTGTTGATGATAGCCATCTGCTGACTGATCTTTCCTGAAAAGATGAAAGTTCAGTTGTATGCAATGTCATGATGTATGAAATTAATTGTACAATGATGTTCTCTAAAAATGAATGAGATTATATTGTATGTATTCGTGTTGCCAATGTTATGACGTATGGATGCGATGTATGGTCATGTAAGTTATGCTGCTGTAATACTGTTGGATTAGGGAAAATAAATCCCTGACTGCTGTTGGGGACGTGGAGTGTAAGTCTTCAAGTTTTGATGAGCTCCTACTTGTTAGAGAAATAAACTCTGTTGTAAGGAAAACGTTGTGTGTTGCTTGTGAAATCATGTTGGGGAATTGAGAAATTTGGCAACTTCTACTGGGGAGTGATAACTGGAAGTTTTGTTCCGTTGGGGATTAAGCTGCACACTGTGGGGGATTTTATGGAATAGTCTAAAGATATTATCCTATTTCTTAAAGCCATTAGCAATTGTCTTTCTATTTTTTGTTCTTTTTGTTCACTTGTAAACAGTAGTTACGTTCAAATGCATATGTTCAAAAATAAATCATTGGACGTTTTTGTAAACAAAACATAGGAATAAAGAAAAAAACAAATAGTTTTGCACTTTCAAAAGGGTATCTTCGTATTAAATTGAATAAGTATTTTGTACAATGAGACGAACATTCTAGTAAGAGAATTTCATTGTAAAAAAATGAAAATTTGATACAAAGAAAAGATAGCTATGTGTGATAATCCCATGGGGTTCCCATTCTGCTATAGCCTTCGTGCCTCTAAGCGTATTATCCACTTACTGCCTTGTCGGAAGTTGATTGGATTGATCAGAACCGCTGAGTTTGTCAGTCGGAGCCAAAGGTTGTCTGTGAGGTGATCCAACGGGACATATTCATACGCTTTAAATCCCTAACTTTTTCCTGGACCGCCCTTTCGGGTTTTCAATCCACCAGGATACCCTTTTTGCCCAAGTCGCCCTTTCGGGTTTTCAACTTGCCGGGTGTACAGATTTTTTTTGTTCTTAACCCTAATTTTTACCCAAACATTTTTGGTTCACCAGGATGCCCTTGTTTTTCCTAGGTGTGTCAACCTAGCGGGTCTCTTATGCGTAGTATTTTTTGACTATGTCTGTGTTCACAGGGTGCAGCAGGTCATCGCCGTCCATAGTGGTCAAGATCATTGCTCCACTAGAGAATATGCTTTTGATCACAAATGGTCCTTCGTCGTAGGAGTCCATTTGCCCCTGGGATCACCTTGCGGCAGTATGATGCGCTTGATCACCAAATCCCCGACTTGATACACTTGGCGTCTGACCTTTTTATTGAAAGCCTTGATCATATGGTTTTGATACATTTGACCATGATAGACAGCAGTAAGCCTTTTCTCATCAATCAAGTTCAGTTTATCAAGTCGAGTTTGGATCTAATCTTCTTCATTTAACCCTGCATCCTTCATAATTCTCAGAGAGGGGATCTGGACCTCAATAGGCAAGACAACCTCCATGTCGTATACCAGAGAGTAGGGTGTTGCCCCCGCTGACGTGCGTGCCGTGGTACGATAACCATGGAGAGTGAATGGGAGCATCTCATGCCAGTCTTTGTACGTGACTGTCATTTGTATGATCTTTTTGATGTTCTTATTTGCAGCTTCGACAACACCATTCATCTCTCACCGGTAAGGGGAAGAATTGTGGTGCTAGATCTTGAATTGCGCATATAGTGCCGTGATCATAGTTTTGTTGAGATTCGTACCATTGTCAGTGATGATCCTCTCTGGGATACTGTACCGACAGATGAGATTTTGTTTGATGAACCGGGCGACAACATCCTTGGTAACGGAGGCGAAAGAAGCCGCCTCAACCCATTTTATGAAATATTCAATGGCCACCAAGATGAAGTAGTGTCCATTAGAGGATGTTGGCTTGATTTCCCCAATCATGTCAATGCCCCACACAGAAAAGGCCCAAGGAGCCGTCAAGACGTTCAAAGGAACTAGAGGTACGTGCACCTTGTCAGCATAGATCTGACACTTGTGGCAGGTTCGAGAGTGTTGATAACAATCTGCTTCCATGGTAGACCAATAATAACCTTCCCGTAGGATCTTCTTTACCATCGTATGCCCGCTGAATGGGTGCCAAAAGTGCCTTCATATAGATCAGCCATGACCCTCTCTGCCTCAACCTTGTCTACGTAACGGAGCAAAATATAGTCATGGTTGTGCTTGTAGAGAATGCCATTACTAAGGAAGAACTTAGCAGAGAATCTCCTTAAGAACTTCTTATCATTGACTGAAGCTCCTTCCGGATATTCTTGAGCCTCGAGATACCTCTTGACTTCGTGGAACCAAAGCCAGTCCACTACTTCTTCAGTATTGATCTCGTGACAATGAGCTGGTTCATCCATTCGTTCAATGGTGATCTGGGGAGCCTCGTTATCCCATTTAAGTTTAAACATGGACGACATCGTGGCTAGCGCATCCCCTAGTTGATTTTCTTCTCGCGGGAAATGCTCGAAGGTAATCTTCTCAAAGTATGGGATTAATATCAACACATGTTCTTTGTAGGGGATAAGGTTAGGGTGTTTGGTGTCCCATTATCCTTTGATCTGGATGATGACCAAAGCTGAATCTCCGAATACACTTAAGGACTTGATCCCTAAATCTATGGCGGCTTTGAGACCAAAAATGCACGCTTCGTATTCTGCCATATTATTTGTATAGTTGAAGCAGAGTCTTTCCGTGAAGGGAGTGTGACATCCTTCAGGAGATATGAGTACAACACCGATGCCATTGCCGAGTGCGTTGGACGCCCCATCAAAAACCAGGGTCCATCGGGATCCTTGTTCAGGTCCGTCATATGGTCTGAGTTCTTCACAGTTGTTTACCATCATGATGTCTTCATCTGGGAACTCGAACTTCATGGGATGGTAGTCATCTACAGCTTGATGAGCAGGGTGATCAGCTAGTACACTTCCCTTTATTGCTTTTTGGGTAGTATACTGAATGTCATATTCCGCCAGGATCATCTGCCATCTCGCTATTCTCCCAGAGATGGCAGGTTTCTCGAATATGTATTTTATTGGATCCATCTTGGATATCAATAATGTAGTATAAGTTAACATATATTGTCTTAGTCGGCGAGCAGCCCATTCCAGAGCGCAGCAAGTTTTCACGAGTAGTGAATATCTTGTTTCACAGTCGATAAACCTTTTGCTCAGGTAATAAATAACATGCTCTTTTCGGCCAGACTCGTCATGCTGCCCCAGCACACACCCCATTGAATTTTCCAAAATAGTTAGATACATAATCAAGGGACTTCCCTCGACTGGTGGCATCAAAATAGGAGGCTCTTGTAGGTACTCTTTGATCTTGTTGAAGGCAGTTTGGCATTCATAATTCTATTTGACTACTTGATCTTTCTTCAGTAATTTGAAGATTGGTTCACAAGTAGATGTTAAGTGAGAAATGGATATGGAAATGTAGTTTAGTCGTCCTAAGAATCCTGACTTCCTTTTCAGTATAAGGAGCAGGAATTTCCTGTATGGGTTTCACTTTGGTAGGGTCCACTTCGATGCCTTTACCGCTGATGACAAAGCCTAGGAGTTTACCGGACCTCACCCCAAATGTGCATTTATTCAGGTTCAACCTCAGCTTATATTTCTTCAGTCTCTCAAAGTGTAAATGGTCAAGATGTTCCTCTTCTGTTTGAGATCTGACTATCATATCGTCCACATAGACCTCTATTTCGTGATGTATCATGTCGTGAAATAGTGCTACCCTGGCACGCTGATAGGTTGCCCCAACGTTCTTCAACCCGAATGGCATCACCTTGTAACAGAATATGCCCTATTGTGTGACAAAGGTTGTTTTCTCCATGTCCTCAGGCGCCATTTTGATTTGATTGTAACCTGAGAAACCATCCATGAAAGAAAACACCTTATGATGTGTTGTATTATCAACCAAAATATCGATGTGGGGAAGTGGGAAATCATCCTTAGGGCTTGCCCTATTCAAATATTTGTAGTCTATGCACATTCGTACTTTTTCGTCCTTTTTAGGCACGGGAACAACATTGGCGACCCACTGCGGATAAGAGGTGACGGCCAAGAATCCGGCGTTGAATTGTTTCATGACTTCCACTTTGATCTTCTCTGACATGTCTGGTCGTATGCGACGAACTTTTTGTTTTACCGGTGGGCAGTCTTCTTTTGTTGGCACACGATCTACACTGATATCAGCATCAAGTCTTGGCATGTCTTCATACGACAAGGAAAAGACCTCAACATAATCATGTAGCAACTGAATCAGACGCTTCTTGACAATGGATTCCAGATTGGCACCCACTCTGACTTCTTTCTTGTCCTCTTCGGTACCTAGGTTAACTGTGTCCACTGGTTCTTCGTGGGGATAAATGGTCCTCTCATCTTGTTGTAGTAACCTGGCTAGTTCCCCTGGTACTTCACAATCTTCCTTACCTTCATCTTCGGCTTAGTAGATGAGATTTTCAGAGTCATAAAAGGCCATAGCTGAATCTTTACCCACGGGATCCCGAATGGATGTAGATTTTCATTTTGAATGTGAGTGTGTGTAAGAGTATAGCTATCTTTGAAAGAAATAAAAATGTAAAAAGGAAAGACAAAGAACACAAAGTTTGTATGCAAAAACGTCCATGATTCATTAATGACATATGAAAATGAGATAACAACCTTTACAAATCGACCATTGTGCCTCGGGTAAGACACAAGGCTTTAAAAGTCTGAATTGTTTAATTATTACAGATCCGGCAAAATTTAAAGACAATTAATGGTGGATAAAAGTAATTGGGAGAAAATATTTAGCTTCACAGTTACTGAGTCCTCCGTTGACAGTGGGGATCCATTCCTCCAGGTCGTAGCTGTCCTCATCATCCTCTACTACGTTAATTCTGTGGTTACTGATCTTCAAGGGTGGGTCCCCGACACGAGCACGACATACAACTTTCTGGGCTCCTGAAGTGAAACCCAAACCAAATTTGTCAGACTTGTATGGGATATATGGGAGTTGGCCCCAAATAGTGCACCCACCTTCTTCTATCACTGCCTTGGCATCTTTCAGAGAAGACATCTTTAGCGGAGGTCTTGTAATCTTCGGGATTTGAGAAACAGCTTTGGTTACTGCCATGGTTGGTGGGACTTCCTCGAAATGCTGAAACGCGGTTTCAATGAATTCCCCATCCAATTCCACGTACCTGAAGGAGTTTAAATGACTGACCATATACTCCTCTTCTCTATGGATAGTAATGATCTTCCCCTTGGTTGGGTATTTCAGCATTTGATGTAATGTAGAGGTGAAAACACTAGCATTATGAATCCATGGTCGGCCCAATAATCAGGAGTAGGAAGGGAGAATGTCCATCACATAAAAAGTTAAATCAAAGGTTTGAGTTCCAAATTTTATGGGGATGTCCACCTCCCCATGCACCATTCTCTTTGAACCGTCAAAGGTCCTTACCACTATATTGCTGGGTTTTAAGGTCAAACCTTCACAGTCGAGTCTATCAAGAGCCTTCTTAGGCAGCACATTCAAGGACAAACCGGTATCAACCAAGACATGGGCCAAAGTTGTGCCCTTGCATTCGACATAGACATGCAATGCCTCGTTGTGCTTCCTCCATCTAGGTGTCAAGTCAACATCAGAAAAGCCTAAACCATTATCCATGGTCAAATTGGCCACACAGTCTTGGAACTGATCAATAGAGGTTTCTTGTGGTACATGGACAGTTTTAAGGAATTTCACCAAGGCCTTCGCACGTGCCTCAGAGCACAACAATAAAGCCAACATGGAAATCTTTGACGGAGTCTGCCCTAGTTGTTCGACTACGTTGTAGTTGCTTCTCTTTATAATCTTCAGAATTTCTTCCATCTCCTTTTGGGAGGCCTCAGGGATAGATACTGATTGTGCCTTCATCTGGACAGGCTTAACCAGAATTCCTTTTCCCCGAGTCTCGGTCGACTCGGTGGTAGGAGTGTCAATAGGGGTAACCATAGGGATTGTAGTAGTATTATTGTTAGCAGGGATGATCACAGGGCCGATAACAGTCTTTGGAGGAGCAATCTCTGGGGAGAATACTCTGCCACTTCGGGTTATCTTGCTGGTTCCCACAATATTACTGATAACAGGGTCAGCCTTCTCAAGAATTGAGTCTTTAACAGCCGACCAATCCTGCTTGGCACCGTGATAGTAGACATCTCCCCCATAATTCCATGTGACAGTCTTATCTGATGAGTACGGGGTTGGTCCAGGCATAGTAATTATTAGTGGAGCTACTTTAGGAACTGATGTAATCCTAACGGGTCTTTTGGTGGAGACCCTGGAAGAATTAGCGGAAATGGTTACTATTGAAACATCATTGTAGGAAATGGTTGGAATGGGAGTCTTTTCAAACAAAATCTCTTTGTCATCCATTAGGCGTTGAACACCTGCTTTCAACAAATGACAACCAGTTGGTAGAGATAGATAGAAGTGGAAGCCTTCATCATATCCCGGAAATAAACCGGTCTTTAATAGGTTCCTCTTAATAGTCAGGAGAGGAGTAATGAGTTCACCAACAGCAGTAACAAACATATCATCTTCTATTGCGTTAACACCACAGTCGTGCTTGGGCATAGGAGCGGTGATAACATTTGGGATCTCAGGATAATCAAACTCAATTTCTTTGGCTTCAAGGAGGTCTTGCACCTTGTTTTTCAAAGCACAATAGTTGTTTCTATCATGGCCTAGACTTTCTGAATGGTATGCACAACGAGCATTAGGATGGTAGTGAGGAGATGTTGTGTTAGGATTATTTGGAGCTTCTTTCAAAGTTACCAGATTAGATCTCAATAAATGTGGCAGTGCTTGAGAACGTGGCATATTAATCCGGGTAAATTGTCTTACTGGTCTTTCTGTTCTAGGATGATTGTTCCTTTATTGAGTAGGTGCAGGCTTAGGGATCATGACAGCCCCTACCATTGGACGATGTTCAGTTCTTTCTTGATTCCTTTGAGGATACACAACACCAACCTCTTTCTTCCCAATAAATGGTTTTCTTACTGCAGTAGAGGATGCATCTTTTTGAATTTTCCCACTTTTAATCCCAACTTCCACTCTTTCTCCAGTCACGATTAATTTAGTGAAGCCTGCTAAGGAGCTTCCAATTAAATGATTAAAGAAAGGACCGAACAGGGTACCCAGAAACATGTTTACTAGCTCTCTTTCAGAAAGGGGAGGCTGAACTCTTCCTTCTAAGTCCCTCCATTTCTGAGCGTAGTCTTTGGAACCTTCACTTGAAACCATAGCCATAATCTGGAGTTGAGTACGGGTAGGAGCAAGGTCTGTGTTGTACTGATATTGTTTATAGAAATCAGCGACAAGGTCTTCCCAATTATGAATATTGGCCCTTTCTAGTTGATAGAACCAATCTAGTTGAGTCCCGGATAGACTGTCTTGAAAGAAGTGTACCCACAAATCTCTGTCAGCAGTGTGAGGCTGTATCTTCTTCACATAGGATTGGAGATGAATCTTGGGACACGAAACTCTGTCGTGCTTAGCAAATATTGGTGCCTTGAATTTTGGTGGAATGACAATCCCAGACACCAAACCCAACTCTTCAAAGTCTAACCCGAGTACTTTTTGAATTTCCATTGCGCTTAGTCGCTTTTCTAGATGTTTGTATTTGTCGTCGGCCGAGGGATACTGCTCTTTAGAGTAATCTTCTTCTTCTTCCTCTTCAGATTCTAGCTGAACAACCGCTTCCTTGCCTTTCACTTCTTGGTTATTCTTTTCACCAGATGACGTTGCAAAGTCTAGGGCCTGTCTGGCTTGTCCTTGAAACCTTCTTCCCATATTCTGAACTCCGGTTACTTTCTTTGCTTTCTTCTTCTTTTCTTCAACTAGCAAAGTTTTCAGATCCTCTTGTCCTTTGGCTAGAGTCAAGAACATCTGTTAAAACTGAGCACTTTGCGCTAGGAGGTATTTTACTATCTGCTCGAGATCCATCTTACTGAAATAAACAGTAGAAAGATGAGGAGACTTGTTGTAAGAAACCTGCTTATGTTATGATGAATGGTAAATGCATATGAAATAATTTCAAGGAAATTAGAGATTTGAATTTGCTTTAGACAAAAAAAAAGGAATACACGTTATATTAATAAATCAAAGCTTGAGTACATCGTGCCTCTTTTGGGCTTACAAATAAATACAAAAACTCTAAGATAAAAAAGTTGTACGCATCCTCTTTGGTGCGATGTAGGCGTTCAGATTCCGCTCCTCATGAAGTTGCTTTGTGAGTTCCAAAACCTTCTTCTTGCTGGCATAGAATTGGGCTTTGAAAGTGTCTCGCTCCCCCTTAAGCTGTACCCAATCCCTTTGTAAGTCTTCAAGATAGGTGGGCATGTCAGGATGTAGGATAGTGTATGGAACATTCCCTTCCACAACAGGCTCTACAATTACCGGGAGAATGAAGGGGGTAAGGCATCATAAGACTTTGAGCACGAGCTCATACCCATTTGAGGTAAGGCTCAATAGGGATGGAATTCTTATGCCCCAATATCTTGATATCTACCTTATTCAACATCCTCCAAGCTCGGATAAATCTCTGGCGATGACCTTGATCATCGTTCTCGTAGTCAAATACTAAACCTTGAATGAGCATCTCATGTGGGCCATCCCTTCGGGCGTAACCAAACTGTCTTAAGGCTAAACAGGGGTTGTAGGTGATACCCCCTATAATGCCAAGTAAAGCGACATTAAGGAATTCTCTACAACGGTCGACAATAGTAACATTCTCTATAGAGCGGGAACACCAATGAATGTATGAATGTTTGAGCATCATGAACCTATGTGACTACCTTGAACCTTGCTCGTTCTTCAATACAGATTTGGGAAGATGTGAAATAAACCATCTTGCCAAAAGAGGAGTACAACACATAAGGATACATCTTTTCCTCATAGTGCGAGTGTGAAAGGAATGTAGGATGTCCCCTAGCAAAGTAGGCACCGGGTTACGAGACATGAAGATTTTGACGGTGCTCACATCTATGAGTTGGTCAGGTTTTGGAAACAAAACCATCCCATAGATGAGGAGAGCCGCAATTTCCTCAAATTCTTGCAAATCCAAAGAGTTCCAACAGTTTTGGGCTTTCTCAAACAAGAACTTTTCTAGGAAACCTTTGACACCACTCCTTGTTTCCCAATTAGTTGTGATATCATATGGTTGTAAGTGTAGAGCTTGAGCAATCTCTTCTGGCTTTGGATCTCTTTTTGTACCGTTGAAAGGCAGTTGTTTGAGAATGGGAATCCTCAAGAGTTTGGAGAATTCTTCCAAAGTTGGCACAAGTTGATAATCGAGAAATGTGAAGCAATGGTGTAAAGGATCAAAGAACTGAAAGAGCACCTTCATCATGTCTTCATCAGTGTTGGAGGTGACTAAGTTTAGTAGGCGACCATGTCTTTCGGTGAATGGAGAATTTTAAGGAATCCTTGATGCCAACTCTTTAAGTTGAGGAGGGATCCTTACAAGATTGACTTGAATAGTTTTCCTGCGAATAGAATCCATTTCCTACAAAACAGAACAAAGATAAATCCCAAGATCCTTGAAATGGTTAGTGAATATGAGTATGATGTTATGATGTATATGATGTTATCTACAAGTAAATATATACAAACAAAGAAAACAAGTCCTTAGGTTTAGGCTTGCATGGAGTCTCATAGGTAAGTACTGTGATACATTGGGAGAACTGACTTGAGGGTTTTGTGTTTGATCGCAAATGTTGCGGTTGGCAAGAGTCGCCGCCGACTTTTCTTTTATCCAAAAGGAAAGATGAAAAAGCACAGGAAAGACCTTTGAGATTGTTTCTTGAGTTAGGGACGGGGGGGGGGGGGGGGGGGGGGGGTAAATTATAAAAAGGAAAGGTATTAGCACCCTTTTCATCCATGGTTTTCCATGGGCTCTTAGTTACTTGCTAGATCACTTGCTTTTGTTTGAAATTGTGCTTTGTGTAGTTTTTGAAAGTATTTTGTAAAGATGCCATTGTTTAGGCAATCTTCGTAATGATTCTCATTCGTAAGAATGTATACAAAGATGTTTGATCTTTTGAAAACGTTTTCAATTTGGCAAGATGTTTGTATGTGATTGTTTTGAAAATAGCAAGGATGTTTGTTTTGAAATGGAGCAAGTAATTAGGAGCAATCTACCTACTCAAATGTCTTTTTTGTTCATTTTCTTTTCCTTTGACATTGTTGTCTTACCATTGATTTGGTAAGCAACCCTATCTTTGGATGTAAACGGGACGAGTGTGAGTCATCGTATAGCCATGATTAGCAATGTTGCAAGGTATCTTAGAATTCTTTTTGAGGGACTAAGATCATTTGTAATGCAACTTTGGTAGCGTCATCGAGGGACTATAATCTTGTATTCGCGTGTTTTTGCTAAGATACCTTACATGCATAATATGGCCATTTTGTAAGGCAACCAAGTGGATTTTACCCTAGGGGTGCTTGTGTGAAAGTGTGTTGTTTTCATGCTTGATTTTGTCTTGACTTAGGGTTTTCTACTTGATTAATTTTATTCTTTTCATACAAACCCTAATTACTAGCATGTTATGAAAAAGCGATAAATTACGAAATTTAAAGTTACTACGCTATTACAACATTTGTGGGAGGGGGTATACAATTTATGAATGGGGATTGCAATAATATAAACCTAATTAATCTATTACAACCAAATTGAATATGTACAAATAATTGAATAAATATATAAAGTACAAATGCAAATTGAAAGAAATGATTCTTGTGTTTGGATTTTTATATGAAAGAGGTTTTAACCTAAACTTAATTAGAGAAAAATAATTAAATCAAAATTAACTTAAATTAATTAAGAAAAGAAATTAATTAAGAAAAGATTTTTTTCAAATAAAACCCTAATTCTATTTAGTTGATTAAAAGAAAATAAATTTAAAGAAAAAGTATTTTTTTTTGTATTTTTGTCTTGAAAATAATATATGGTGTTGTGAAATATTTTTGGCCTTTTCTATATTAAAATAAATATATTTAAATAAATAATAAATATTTTTGTGTGGGAAAAATATTTAAATTATGTCAAAACATAAATCTATTATTTATATATTTTTTATGATTTTTTGGTATTTAGAAAATGTATTTAAAAGAAAAAAAAAGTAAATAAAAATAAATGGGCCAGGGGGTGCCAAAAGTAAGCAGGGAGGTGAGCTAGCAAAAATAAAAAAACACTATCAGACCCAAAGGGCCCAGCGCCTACAAAAAAAAGTTAGAGAATCCGAAAAATATGAAAAATGCAAAAGGGGGATTCACATTGATTCGAACCCTCCCCTTTAGGTAAGACGTGACTTAGTACGCGTGCGCTTGCCACTAGGGTGGCTGTACATCCGTTTACTTATGTCAAACCATAAATAGATATTAGAAACTGCTTTCTGAAGACAACTTTATCTTCAACCTCGTGCCTGGCCGGACCACTTGTATCTTCTTCATCTCTCCACAAAAATGGAATGTTCAAACATGAAAGTTGTGGTGTTTCTTTCCACAAATCCAAACATATAACTTATGTAAACTAAAAGTCAAAGATAAAAACTAATTTTGCTGGCCCTAAATTAAAACCTAATTTTCTCAGAAATTTCAAATCTAAAATTCTCTATACACATTGAATATAAATGGGAACTACGAACATGGTCAGCTTTAGAGCAAAGATATCTACATTTTGTCTTCACAAATCAGGATCAAATGATGCTTGTATGAAGAGATATAAGTTTGAAAATTTACCTCTTACAGCTGGAGTCGTGAATGGAGTTTGAGCAACTTTTGAGATAGCCTGAGGATCTATTTAGCGTTCCTGGACCTCCTTGAGTGTATTCCAACTCCTACTTTGCCTTGAAAGTCCCTGAATCTCTCTACTCAAGTTAACCTGCAAGCTTGATATTTGAAAATGGTGGATAGTGATGGAGGAGTTACAGTCTTGAAACAGGGGTCTGGGTTGCTTTGGCATGATATATAGAAGGTGTTTGAATGATTAGTTTTCAAAACACACGAGTGGAAATGAAGATGATGAGTTTTGCTGAGGATATGTAAGTCTTTATGTCTTGAAGTGTTGATGAATTTCCATTTAGAGAAATAAACTCTGTTGCAAGGGAAATGCCATATATTGCTTAAAGATCTGTTTGGAGAAATTGGATTATTTCTATCGGGGATTGATAATTGGAAGCTTTGTTCCGCTGGGGATTAAACGACATACTGCGAGGGATTTCTTATGGAATAGCCTAGAGGTATTTCCCTATCCTTTCAACCTATCAGTAATTGCCTTTTTTCATTTGGTTTATTTGTAAAGAGTAATTATGTTCAAATGCATATGTTCAACAATGAATCATTGGACGTTTCCATAAATAAAACACAAGCGTAAAGAAAAACAGATAGTTTTTGCACTTTCAAAGGGATATCTTTGTATTGATTTTGAGTAAGTATTTTTGTACAATGAGACAAACACTCTAGTAGGAGAATGCCGTGGTAAAAAATGAAAATTTTAATATACAGAAAAGATAACTATGTGTAATAATCCCATGGGGTTCCCATTCTACTATAGCCTTCGTATCTCTGAGCATCTGGTCTATTTGTTGCCTTGTCTGAAGATGATTGAATTGGTCAGGGATGTCGAGTTTGCAAGTTGTTTGTAAGGTGATCCAATGGGACATAGTCATACGCTTTTAATTCCCTAACTTTTTCCTGGACCGCCCTTTCGGGTTTTCAGTCCATCGGGAAACCCTTTTTTTCCCAAGTCGCCCTTTCGGGTTTTCAACTTGCCGGGTGTACAATTTTTTTGTTTTATCCCTAATTTTTGCCCGAACCTTTTTGGTTCTCCGGGATGCCCTTATTTTTCCTAGGTACGTCCACCTAGCAGGTCTCTTACGTGTAGTATCTTTTGACTATGTCCGCATTTACAGGATGCGGCAGGTCGTCACCATCCAAGGTGGTTAAGATCATTTCCCCACCAGAGAAGATGTTTTTTATTATAAATGGTCCTTCATAGGTAGGAGTCCATTTGCCCCTAGGATCTCCTTGTGGTAATATGATGCGTTTGATCACTAGGTCTCCAACTTGATACACTTGGCGTCTGACTTTCTTGTTGAAAGCCTTGATCATCCGTTTTTGATACATTTGACTATGGAACACAGTAGTAAGTCTCTTTTCATCAATCAAGTTTAGTTGATCAAGTCGAGTCTGGATCCAATCGTCTTCGTTCAACCTTGCATCCTTCATAATCCTCAGAGAGGGGATCTGAACCTCAATAGGCAAGATGGCTTCCATGCCGTATACCAAAGAATAGGGTGTTGCCTCGGTCAATGTGCGAGCTGTGGTACGATACCCGTGGAGAGCGAATGGTAACATCTCATGCCAGTTTTTGTATGTAACTGTCATTTTCTGTATGATCTTTTTAATGTTTTCATTTGCATCTTCGATAACACCATTCATCTTTGGCCGGTAAGGGGAATAATTGTGATGCTGGATCTTGAATCACTCGCACAAGGCAGTGATCATAGTGTTGTTGAGATTTGTACCACTGTCAGTGATGATCCTTTCTGGGATACCATACTGGTAAATGAGATTTTGCTTGATGAAACAGGAAATAACATTCTTGGTAATGGAAGTGAAGGAAGCTGCCTCTACCCACTTTGTAAAATAATCAATGGCCACTAAGATGAAGCGGTGTCCATTAGAGGTTGTCGGCTTGATTTACCCAATCATATCTATTCCCCACATAGCAAAGGGCCAAGGAGCTGTCAAGACATTCAGAGGAACCGGAGGTACGTGCACCTTGTCAGCATAAATCTGGAATTTATGGCAGGTTCGAGAGTGTTGATAATAATCTGCTTCCATGGTAGACCAACAGTAGCCCGCCCTTAGGATTTTCATTGCCATCGTATGCCCACTGGAGTGGGTGCCAAAGTTGCCTTCATGCAATTCAGCCATGATCCTTTCAGCTTCAACCTTATCTATGCACCGAAGTAACACATAGTCATGATTGTGTTTGTACAGGATGCCATTACTAAGGAAGAATTTAGCAGAGAATCTTCTTAAGAACTTCTTATCATTGACTGAAGCTCCTTCTGGATATTCTTGAGCCTCGAGATACCTCTTGACTTCGTGAAACCAAGGTTGGTCCACTACTTCTTCAGTATTAATCTCGTGACAGTGTGCTGGTTCATCCATTCGTTCAATGGTGATCCAGGGAGCCTCGTTATCCCAATTAAGTTTAAACATAGATGACATTGTGGCTAGTGCTAGCTGACTTTCTTCTCGTGGGAAATGCTCAATGGTAATGTTCTCAAAATGTGGCAGCAATGTCAAAACATGTTCTTTATAAGGGATAAGGTTAGGGTGTTTGGTGTCCCATTCCCCTTTGATCTGACTGATGACCAAAGCTGAATCTCCGAATACATCCAAGGATTTGATCCCCAAGTCTATAGCAGCTCTGAGACCAAAGATGCACACTTCGTATTCTGCCATGTTGTTTGTACAATTGAAGCAAAGTCTTGCGGTGAAGGGAGTATGACACCCTTCGGGAGATATGAGTACAACACCGATACCATTAAGAAGTGCGTTGGATGCCCCATCAAAGAACAGGGTCCATCGGGATCCTTTTTCAGGTCCGTCATATGGCCTGAATTCTTCACAATTGTCTAACATCATGATGTCTTCATTCGGAAATTCGAATTTCATGGACTGGTAGTTTTCTACAGCTTGGTGAGAAAGATGATCGGCTAATACACTGCCCTTTATTTCTTTCTGGGTAGTATATTGTATGTCATATTCCGTCAGGATCATCTGCCATCTTGCTATTCTCCCAGAAAGAGCAGGCTTCTCGAAGATTTATTTTATCAGATCCATTTTAGATATCAACAAAGTAGTATGGCTCAACATATACTGTCTTAGCCGGCGAGCGGCCTATGCCAGAGCACAACAAGTTTTCTCGATCAGTGAATATCTTATTTCACAGTCGGTAAACTTTTTGCTCATGTAATAAATAGTGTGCTCTTTTCGGCCAGACTCGTCATGCTGCCCCAATACACACCCCCATTGAATTTTCTAAAACAGTCAGATACATGATCAATGGTCTTCCCTCGACTGGTGTCATCAATACAGGAGGCTCTTGTAATTATTCTTTGATTTTGTAAAAAGTAACTTGGCACTCATCATTCCATTTGACTACTTGATCTTTCTTCAACAATTTGAAGATTGGTTCACAAGTAGCTGTTAGGTGAGAGATGAATCTCGCAATGTAATTTAAACGCCCCAAGAATCCTCTGACTTCCTTCTCAGTACGCGGGGAAGGCATCTCTTGTATTTTGTTAACTTTGGCAGGATCGATCTCGATACCTTTGTTACTGACGACAAAGCCTAGGAGTTTACCAGACCGTACCCCAAATGTGCATTTGTTTGGATTCAACCTCGGCTTGTACTTCTTTAGTCTCTCAAACAGTTTTTGTAAGTGATCAAGGTGCTCTTCTTCTGTTTGAGATCTGGCTATCATGTCGTCCACATAGACCTCTATTTCGTGATGTATCATGTCGTGAAATAAAGCTACCATGGCATGTTGATAGGTTTCCCCAGCATTATTTAGTCCAAATGGCATCATCTTATAGCAGAAAGTGCCCCACTACGTGACAAAGGTTGTTTTCTCCATGCCCTCAGGCGCCATTTTGATTTGGTTGTAACTTGAGAATCTGTCCATGAAGGAAAACACTTTGTGTTGTGCCGTATTGTCAACTAGAATATCAATGTGGGGGAGTTGAGAATCATCCTTAGGGCTTGCTCTATTCAAATCTCTGTAGTCCACACACATTCGCACTTTGCCGTCCTTTTTGGGCACGGGAACAACATTGGCAACCCATTGGGGATAAGAGGTGACAGCCAAGAATCCAGCGTTGAATTGCTTCATGACTTCTGCTTTAATCTTTTCTAACATATCAGGCCTTATGCGGCGAACCTTTTGCTTTACTGGCGGACAATCCTCTCTTGTAGGAAGACGATGTACCACAATATATGCATCAAGTCCTGGCATGTCTTCATACGACTAGGAAAAGACTTCAACATAATCGTGTAACGGTTGAATCAGACGTTCCTTGACACTGGGTTCCAGATTGGCACCCACTTTGACCTCTTTTTTGTCTTCTTCGATACCTAGGTTGATTGTATCCACGGGTTCTTCGTGAGGCTGAATGGTTCTCTCCTCTTGTTGTAGTAGTCTGGAAAGTTCTCCTGGTACTTAACAATCTTCCTCACCTTCGTCTTCAGCTTGGTAGATTAGATTCTCAGAGTCACAAAATTCCATAGCAGTATTGTTA
The DNA here is from genome assembly GCA_948472305.1 of Vicia faba. Lineage (NCBI taxonomy): Eukaryota > Viridiplantae > Streptophyta > Magnoliopsida > Fabales > Fabaceae > Vicia > Vicia faba. The sequence goes on along the minus strand of CATIWC010001194.1, from coordinate 308,120 downwards.
CCCATGGGATCCCGAACGGGTGTATACCTGCATTGTGAGTGTGAGTGTGTGTAAGGGTATAGCCATCTTTGAAAGAAAATAAAATGTAAAAGAAAAACAATGAGCACAAAATTTTGTATGCGGAAACGTCCATGATTCATTGATGTCATATGAAAATGAGATAATAACCCTTACAAATGGACCATTGTGCCTCGGGTAAGACACAAGGTTTTAAGAATGCGAATTGTTTTAATATTACAGATCCAACAAAATGTAAAGACAAATTGCTGTGGGATAAAAGTGATCGGGACAAAATCTCTAGCCTCCCAGTTTCTGAGCCCTCCATTGACAGTTGGGAATATCCAGTCCTCCAAGTCACAACTATCTTCATCGTCTTCTACGGCGTTGACCTCGCGGTTGCTGATCTTCAGGGGTGGTCCTCCGGCAAGAGCGCGACGTACAACCTTCTAAGCACTTGAAGTGAAACCCAGGCCAAACTTGTCAGACTTATATGGGATATCTGGGAGTTGTCCCCAGATAGTGCACCCACCTTTTTTCTACAACTGCTTTGGCATCCTTCAGATATGACATCTAGAGTGGAGGCTTTGTGATCTTGGGAACAGCCTTGGTTACTGCCACATCTTGCGGGACCTCTTCAAAGTGTTGGAATGGAGTTTCAATAAATTCACCATCTAATTCCACATATCTGAAGGAATTGAGATGGCTGATCATATACTCTTCTTCTCCATGAACGGTGATAATCTTCCCTTGAGTCGGATATTTCAACATTTGGTGCAACGTAGAAGTGACAACGCCAGCATTGTGAATCCATGGTCGGCCTAGCAAGCAGGAATATGAGGGACGAATATCCATTACGTAAAAAGTTGAATCAAATGTTTGTCTTCCAACTTTTATGGGAATGTCTACCTCCCCATGTACCATCCTTTTCGAGCTGTCAAAAGCCCTTACTACTATGTTACTTGGCTTCAACGTCAATCCCTCACAGTCAAGCCTATCAAGAGCTTTTTTAGGCAATACATTCAGAGATGAGCCAGTGTCCACCAAAACATGGGCCAAGGTTGTACCCCTACGTTCAACTGAGACATGCAATGCCTCATTATCCTTCCTTCCCCTTGGCGTTAAATCAGCATCTGAAAAACCTAGACCATTATCTGCAGTTAGGCTGGCTACGCAGTCTTGAAACTGATCGGCAGATGTCTCTTAGGGTACATGGGCAATTTTCAGGAATTTTACCAAGGCTTTTGCATGTGCCTCGGAACATAGTAGTAATGCCATCATGGAAATTTTAGAGGGAGTCTTCACCAGTTGTTCAACTACATCGTAGTCGCTTCTTTTAATGATCTTCAGGATCTCCTCCATCTCTTTTCGGGAGGTCTCAGGGATAGCCAATGATTGTGTCTTCGTCTTGACAGACTCAACCAGAACACCTTTTCCTCGAGTCTCAATTAATTCGGCAGCAGGAGTGTTGGTAGGAATGATAACAGGGGTTGTAACAGCTTTGTTAGTTGGAGTATTGGCTGAGATAATTGTAGGTCCGGGAGCAACAACAAGAATGATTATAGGTCCAGAAACTGCTTTTGGGGGAGCAATTTCTGGAGAGAATATCCTTCTTCTTTGGATAATCTTGTTAGTTCCTGCAATATTACTGATGTCAGAGTTGACTTTCTCGGAGCTTGAATCTTCGATGGCTGGCCATTCCTGCTTGATACTATGGTAGTAGACACCCCCTCCATAATTACATGGTATGGTTTTGTCTGACGAATATGGGACTGGTCCAGGCATTGTAATTATTAAAGGAGTTGCTTTTGGAACTGATGTAATTCTAACGGGTCTTTTGGTGGAGACCCTGGAAGAATTGGCGGAAATGGTAATGATAGAAACATCTTCAAAAGGAACAACTGGAATAGAAGTATTCTCGAATAAAATTTCTTTGTTATCTATTAGGCACTGAACGCCTGCTTTCAACAAAGGACAGCTGGTTGGTGAGGACAAACAGAAATGGCAAACTTCATCACAGCCCGGGAACACACCATCTTTCAACAAGTTCACTTTAATAGTCATAAGTGGGGTCATAAGTTCATCAACTGAAGTAACAAACATTTCTTCTTCAATGGCATTAGCATTATGGCCATGTTTGGGCATAGGGGTAGAAATGACATTTGGCTTTTCGGGTGCATCAAATTCAATCTCTTTTGCTTCAATGAGGTCTTGTATTTTGTTCTTTATAGCCCAACAGTTATTAGTGTCGTGGACGGGACTTTCAGAGTGCTATGCACAATAGGCATTGGGATGATAATGAGGAGATGTTGTGTTGGGGTTTTTCGGAGCTTCTTTCAAGGTCACTAAATTGGATCTTAGTAGATGCGGTAATACTTGAGACGGGGTCATGTTAATTCTGGTGAACTTCCTGACCGATCTTTCCATCCTTGGTTGATTATTTCTTTGCTGATCAGAAGCTGGCTTAGGAATCATAAAAGCCCCCACCATTGGTCGGCGTTCAGCCCTATCTTGGTTTCTTTGCGGATATACAACAACCACCTCTTTCTTTTTGATGAAAGGCTTTCTTACAGCTGCAGAAGAAGATGTATATTTCTAAATCTTTCCACTCTTTATATCGGCTTCTACCCTTTCTTCAGTCAAGATTAGTTCAGTAAAACCTGCAGATGAACTTCCGATTAAATGATTGAATTAGGGACCAGACAAGGTTCCTAAGAACATGTCTACCAATTCTCTCTCAGATAGAGGGGGTTGAACTCTTCCAGCCAAGTCTCTCCATTTTTGGACATAGTCCTTAAAACCTTCATTAGAAACCATGGTCATACTCTGGAGTTGAGTACGGGTAGCCGCCAGATCAGCATTGTATTGGTATTGTTTGTAGAAGGCTGCAGCAAGATCTTCCCAATTGTGAATGTTGGCTCTTTCTAGTTGGTAAAACCAGTCAAGTTGAGTTCCAGACAGACTATCTTGGAAGAAATGTACCCATAAGTCTTTGTCAGCGGTATGGGGCTGGATTTTCCTTACATATGACCGGAGATGCATTTTAGGGCATGAGACTCCGTCATACTTGGCGAACATAGGTGCTTTAAATTTAGGAGGAATGAAAATCCCCGATACTAACCCCAATTCCTCAAAGTCCAAGCTAGGCACTTTTTGGATTTCCATCGCACTCAACCACTCTTAGAGATGTTTATACTTGTCATCAGCTGTAGGGTATTGTTCTTCAGAATAGTCTTCTTTTTCCTCTTCCTCTTCTGATTTCGATGGGACAACTGTTTGCTTGCCTTTCCCATCCTGGTTGTCTCTTTCACCGGATGTTGTTGCAAAGTCTAAGGTTCTTCTTGTCTGCCCATGGAATCTTCTTCCCATGTTTAGGACTCCGGTTACCTTCTTTGTCTTCTTTTTCCTCTCTTCAGCCAGCAAAGTCTTCAATTCTTCTTGTCCTTTGGCTAGGGTCAAGAGCAACTGTTGAAATTGTGTATTCTGAGCTTGGAGGTCTTTCATTGTTTGCTCGAGATCCATCTTACTGAAATAAACAGTAGAGAGATGAGGAGACTTGTTGCAAAAGACCTGCTTATGTTATGATGAATGGTATATGCATATGTAATGATTTCAAGGATTTTAAGATTCAAATTTGTTTTAGACAAAAAGGAAACACACATTATATTAATAAGTTAAAGCTTGAGTACATCAATGCCTCTCAGGCTTATAAGGAAATACAAAAAGCTCTAAGATAAAAAGGTAGTGCGCATCCTCTTTGGTGCAATGTAGGCATTGAGAGTCTGCTCCTCATGAAGTAGCCTAGTAAGTTCCAAAACCTTCTTCTCGCTTGCGTAGAATTGGGCTTCGAAAGTATCTCGCTCCCCCTTGAGTTGTATCCAATATCTTTGTAGATCTTCAAGAGAGGTGGGCATATCAGGATGTAGGATAGTGTATGGAACATCTCCCTCCATGACAGGCTCAATGATTACCGGGAGAATGGAGGGGTAAGGCATCATAAGACTCTGAGCATGAGTTTGTACCCATTTGAGGTAAGGCTCAAGAGGGATGGACTTTTTATGACCCAAAGTCTTGCTATCCACCTTATTTAACATCCTCCAAGCTCGGATAAATCTCAGGCGAAGACCTTGATCGTCGTTGTCGTAGTCAAATACCAAACCTTGAATCAACATCTCGTATGGGCCATCCCTTTGGGCGTAACCAAATTGTCTTAAGGCTAAACATGGGTTGTAGGTGATACCTCCCCTAATGCCAAGTAAAGGGACATTAGGGAATGCTCCACAACGGTCGACAATGGTAACATTCTCTTTGGATCGGGAGCACCAATGAATGTCCTAATGTTTGAGCGTCATCAACCTTTGTGACCACCTTGAACCTTGCTCATTCTTTAATACAAATTGGGGAAGATGAGAAATAAACCATCTTGCCAAGAGAGGAGTGTAACACATAATAACACCTCTTTTCCTAATTGTGCGAGTGTGAAAAGAGTGTAGGATATCTCCTAGGAATGTAGGTACCGGGTTGCAGGATATGAAGATTTTGACGGCGTTGACATCTATGAGTTGGTCAGGATTTGGAAACAAAACCATCCCATAGATGAGGAGAGCCACAATTTCCTCAAAGGCTTGCAAGTCCGAGGAATTCCAACAACTTTGGGCTCTCTCAAATAGGAACTTAGCTAGGAAACCTTTGACACCACTCCTTATTTCCCAATGATTTGTGATATTAGATGAGTGCAAGTTTAAAGCTTGAGAAATCTCTTCTGGATTTGGGTCTCTTTTCGTACCGTTGAAAGGTAGTTGATTGAGAATGGGAATCCTCAAGAGTTGGGAGAATTCTTCCAAAGTAGGCACAAGTTAATAGTCGGGAAATGTGAAGCAATGGTGTAAAGGATCAAAGAACTGAAAGAGCACCTCCATCATATTCTCATCAGTGTTGGAGGTGACCAAGTTGAGTAGGCGACCATGTCTCTTAGTGAATGGAGAGTTCTCAGGAATCCTTGAAGCTAGCTCCTTGAGTTATGGAGGTATTCTTACAAGGTTGACTTGAATAGTTTTCCTGAGAAGTGAATCCATATCCTATAAAACAAGAACAGAGATGAATCCAAAAATCCTTGAAATGGTTAGTGGATATATATGATGTTCATGATGTTCATGATGTTATGTACAAGTATGCATATACAAACAAAGAAAACAAGTCCTTAGGTTTACGCTTGCATGGAGTTTTATAGGTAAGTACCCTCTTAAAGTTTAGTTGGCTTAAACATGTCCTAGTAATAGTAACTGGGTTCTAAGGAGCTCAATATCACTGGTTTGTTTCCTTGGTCATTATTTCAGCACAAGCCTCTTTAATGGCGACCGAAATATCCCAAGAAACCAAACCTCAATGAGTGTAGTATCGAGTATCTACCAACTTCGGACTGCACCAAAGCCGGTCATCTCACTACATCCTAAAGGCCAAGTTAGTCAAGTAAATGCTCTAAAAGTTCATTAGTGATTCATGACATCACTCAGCGGCCCCGTATTCTCTTTGATTAACTCAAAGTCTACCGGTACCCACAAAAATGTCACACTAACATAGCTATTGCTTAGACCATGTCGGTATACCCCGCACAGTTTTCACAATGTATTACTACTTACCTATAATGTATCCCAAATCCGGGTAGAGGATTCAAACCAAAACAAAGAACCATAATGTAAAGCATACAAGTCAAACAATTTAAGCAAGTAAATGTGATCTATCCTTAAGGTAACCCCACTTTTAGAATTTTCCCCAACAGAATCGCCAGTTCTGTGATACGGTGGGAGAACTGACTTGAGGGTTTTGCATTTGATTGCAAATGTTGCGGTTAGCAAAAGTCACCACCAACTTTTATTTTATCCAAAAGGAAAGGTGAAAAAGCACAAGAAAGACCTTTGAGATTGTTTCTTGAGTTCGGGGGGTAAATCATGAAAAGGGAAGGTGTTAGTGATTAGTGCATTTTGATGCACATCCTTCCATGATTGTACTAATACATTTCTTTAGTTTATTGTGTTTATTTTTATGTTTTAATATATTTTGCTAATTTATTTTATTTTTGTATTTAATTAATTTTCGTATTTTATTTTCAGCAACTGCAGCTTTCGTGGAAAAATTCATAACTAATTCTACAAAAATCGGATCAAGGCGTTTGACCATGAGTTGGAAAGCTAAGAAAATGGCCTACAACTTTCTAGTTTTGGCCAGAAGCTGATTCGAAGTGAAGAAAGGTTGAAAAAGTCATTGAAGTTGCAGCTTTAGACTTTTAAGTTTTGGGTTAGTAGTTTTGGGCCTGGGTTATGTTTTCAACCCAGTTGGTTTGTAAACCGAATGGATTATTCCTCTTTAACCTGGGGGCAGCCGCATAACGGGCATTGATCATGTTTTTACTGTAGACAAAGGGAGAAAACAATTTTGTACGAATGGGAATGGAGAACTAATCTGTTAGAGTTGATCTGCTGTAACTTGGTTTCCAAAACTTGAGGTTAATATAATTTACAATTCAATTTCTATTCATATCAATTTTGCCTTTTATATTCGTTTGCTTAATTCTAATTATCTTAGAGTAATCTTGTTGGTTCGATTGAATTATGTTTCCCAATTATAATTGCGTTATATCGTATGCTTAATTCGTTATTCTGTTTGTTGATTAACCGTTTGCTTAATTCGGTGAAAAGGGAACATAATTCTTATTTTTTTTTCATTCTCGCTTGTTGGATGAAATTATGATCGAATTTGAATAGGAATCCGCTTAGGGAAGTTAAATTGTATTAATCGATGATAGTAGGAACCCGAAACAGTAGATTGACTTATTTCATAATCACTTATTTTAAGCACTTATTTTCTGTTTTTTTTATAAGTCCTTAAAACCAAACCCCCCCAATTCGATTTCTGTTGTTTAATAAAATCAATAATCCTTGTGAGAACAATATCCTAGTTATAGTTGTCGCTATATTACCGTTTCGCAAAAATACTCGTTTGATCCGTGCGCGACAGCGGATCAAATTGACGCCGTTGCCGGGGATTCTTGTTTTTATTAACTGATATTATAATCATAGGTTTAGTGTTCTTGTTATTTTTTTCTTGGTTTTTTTTTGTTGTTTTGTTGTGTTTGTTGATTTTCAGGGTTGCAATTTCGGTTGCAGTATAGTTTTTCAGTCTACCAGGTAAGGTTGAAACCTACTGTTTTTATTTGCTCCGAATTTTTTTATGAAGTTCCGAAAAAAATCGACGAACAGTACACCTTTAGAATACAATTCTAAAAGATTTTGGCCCTCAAAATCGCAAATTCATCTTGTTTCTATTTTTAACGAATTTTTTACTGTTTTCATAGAGTCGAAAAAAATCGAAAAAAATCTCAAAATTGTTATTTTTCCTAATTAGATTAAATCTGGTGTTATTTTCTTTTTTTGAATTTTATTTAATCGATTTCCTTCATTGTGTTTGTTTTTTATTATTAGGGACATTGTTGGTATTTTGAACATTGTTGCTGCATTGCTGTGTATTAGTCCTGGCCACTAGGTCTTGCTGTTCTAAATTTGTTGCTTTTGATCCTGAAGTAGAGAAAACCTTGCACACACGGCGTAGAAAAGTCCAGGCTACCACTAGTTCACCATCCACAATTGAGTCTGATTTTGAGTCTAACTATTTGCATAACTTGTTTGCTTCGAATTCTGAATTTGTTTTTGATATGGCTGACCAAAGAACCTTAAGGAAATTGGCTTCCCCTGATGTGAATTATAATGGCATGTGTATTGAATATGATAATATTGTTGTTCCTTTTGAATTAAAATCGAGTTTAATACACTTGTTGCTCAAGTTTAGTGGTCTTGCAGGTGAGGATCCACACAAACATTTGAAAGAATTTCAGGTCGTGTGTTCTACACCATTGAAGCCTGAAGGGATCACTAAAGATCACATTAAACTTCGAGCTTTTCCTTTTTCATTACAGGGTGCGGCAAAGGATTGGATATACTATCTTGAGCCAAATTCAATCACAAGCTGGAATGCTCTGAAAAAAGTGTTCTTGGAGAGATATTTTCCTGCCTCTAGAGCTGCCTCAATAAGAAAGGAGATTTATGGTATTAGACAAGGCAATGAGTCGTTGACTGAGTATTGGGAGATATTCAAAAACTTGGTATCTAGCTGCCCTCAACACCAGATTACTGAGCAACTACTTATCCAGTACTTTTATGAAGGTTTGTTACCGATGGATAGGAACATTCTTGATGCTGCTAGTGGTGGAGCACTTGTCGATAAAACTTCAGCTGCTGCCAAAGCCCTTATTGAAAATATGTCTCTTAATTCTCAACAGTTTACCACTAGAGACAATTATGTTCAAAGCAAAGGCGTGGATCAAATTCAGGGTTCTTCCAACAAAGCTTTAGAGACCAGAATTGACGAGCTCATTGCCTTAGTCAAACAGCTGGCAGTAGCAAAACCTCAAACAACAAATGTGTGTGGTATTCGTACTTATCATGAGCATCCGACCGATACTTGTCCTATTATGAGACACGAGTCCATTGCTGAGTTGCCTCAAGCTTATGCAGCCAACCTTTATAATCAAAACAGGTACAACAACACTCCTGACTTGTCCACCAACAAATACCATCCCAATTGGAGGAACCATCCCAACCTTCGATATGGAAATCCACAAACTAGCCAACAACAAAACCCACCCCCAAGTGGCTGTCCTTGCACCTTCGGGACCATCCTTAGAGGATCTTGTCAAACAAATGGCTGTCAATAATCTTCAGTTCCAACAAATGACCGATTCTAGCATTCAGACCTTGCACACACATATGGGACAACTTGCTACTCAAATAAACGCCATGCAATCCCAAGGGTCAAACCAACTTCAATCCCAAACAGTTGTCAATCCGAATGGTCCTAATGCTAATGTCAGTGCAATTTCTTTGAGATCTGGAAAGGTTACAGAACCAACCCCTGAAAAAATAAAAAATTTATTGAGGTAACATCTGAACCTTCTTCTTCTGAATCTGTTTCACCTGAACTTTCCTCACCTTCTTCTGTTCCGGTGGAAACTGAAAAAATTAAAGAAAAGGAGTATGTTCCACCAGTTCCCTTCCCACATAGAGTTATGAAAAATAAAAGAATTGAGGAGGGAGAGAAAGAAAGAGAGATATTGGATGTTTTTCGAAAAGTCGCGGTAAACATTCCGCTTCTTGATGTAATTAAGCAGGTTCCTAAGTATGCTAAGTTTCTGAAGGATTTGTGTACCAACAAGAGGAGGATTAAGGGAAGTGAAAGATTCAACTTAGGAAGAAATATTTCTGCTTTTATTCAGCCCAAACCTTCATCCGAAAAGGTTGTAGGCGAGCAAAATGTTTCAGGCCTCACTACTCAGGTTCTGCCACAAAAGCAGAAGGATCCATGAACATTTACTATTCCTTGCACCATCGGGAACAATAAATTTGAGAATTGCATACTTGATTTGGGAGGGGAATTAATGTGATGCCTACTTCTGTTTATAATAACCTTTGTCTTGGTCCTTTGCAGCATACAGGTTTAATCATTCAATTGGCGAACAGGAGAAACACTCGCCCCGCCGGCGTAGTCGAAGATGTCCTTGTTCAAGTTAAAGATTTGATTTTTCCTGTTGATTTTTATATTCTATACATGGAAGGAGAAACAAAATCCAACAGAGCTCCCATCAATTTAGGAAGACCGTTCATGAAAACGGCAAAAACAAAAATTGATGTTGGCGATGGAACCATGTCCATGGAATTTGGTGACATTATCGCAAAATTCAACATTTTTGATGCCATGAAACATCCCCTGGAGGAGAATTCCATTTTTCACATTGAGTTAATCTTTAGATTGGATGATGACACTTGTTCTGAATTATTTTCCATTGATTTTCCGTCTTTATCTGGATTTGATGATGTTTACGTATGTTCTGATTATATTGACAATAACTTGTGTGTTGTGTGTGCTGAGATTGATGCTGCCTTGCAAGCTAATGTGTTTCCTACAGGTGAAGTTGTTATTGATGAATCTGTTTTTGTAGCTGATGCCCTTGACATCCTCGCTTCCCCAGACACTCCACCCATAGAGCAGCCCCCGTCCTTAGAGCTGAAACAACTCCCTGAAAATCTGAAATATGCTTATTTCATTTTGAAGAAGCATATCTTTGATCCTGGAATAAAAGACGAAGGCACTAATAAAAATTTCAAGTTCAATGGACATTACCCAAAGCTACTCTATGAGAGCCCCACTTTGGAAGAAGAGAATGTAGAAGATCTCTCGTTAGGAAAGGCTACTTATGCGATCATCTATCCGCCTTGACTCCTCGGGTGTATTCTTTCCTCTCTCTCTTCTCCCTTATTTTATGCTTGTTTCTTTCATTGAGGACAATGCTTGTTTAAGTGTGGGGGAGGGAATCCTTTGTTTTCTTTGCTTTTATTCGTTGTTTTATTTTCAGTTATAAAAAAATAAAAAATATGCATATTTTTGAAAGTTTTGGGTTATAGATTAATATGAGGTTAGTTGTGGAGACTTGGGAAAAGCTCACAAGATCGGTATCGTCTTAACATTGTAAGTCTCCTGCATATGGAAATTGATTTGAATTCTTATTATGTATTAGCCTTGAATTCTCACTCTCTAATAGCTCTTGAGTAGTTTATTTCAGCAGTCAGCACCATCTCACACACTCTACGCAAGAAAGTCGGTGAATATAAGTGAATGTTCCGAAGAAAAAAAAGTGTTTTAAAAAGAAAAAGAAAAAAAGGAATGCACCTTATAATTTTGGTGACCCTCACCCGGTCACTTAACCCAACGATCTTAGTTCCTACAAAAAAAATTATTGAGAATAAGACTCGTTGTTAGTTGGTTCAGTGGTTTCTGGTGCTGAACTTGGTAGGGCGGATTACAGTCCGATCTCCCGCAACTGCAACTGAGTAAGCAAAGGGTTATGCCATGTAAGTACCAGAACCCCGTGCAGAAAAGGATCAGAGTCACTAACCGGTTGCTTTGCTATGAGTGCGTGGAGATAACATGATTAATGTGATTGCGTCGGAATGAAAAAGAAAAAAAATGAGGATGAGTAAGTTAGGCTTTTGCATAATAATATGATTCATATTGGTTTGTATATTCAGGAGGCAAGACTAGTGTTCCTACGATATCCTTAGTGTACGATACTAGTACCTGTTGATGCAATCTTGACCGAAGATGAATTTATAGCCTAGGATGAGTAATTGATGGTGCTTTTGCGTTTCTTTTGATTGCATTTTGCTCGGAGTGCAAAAGTTCAAGTGTGGGGGAATTTGATCAGTGCATTTTGATGCACATCCTTCCACGATTGTACTAATGCATTTCTTTAGTTTATTGTGTTTATTTTTATGTTTTAATATATTTTGCTAATTTATTTTATTTTTGTATTTAATTAATTTTCGTATATTATTTTCAGTAACTGCAGCTTTCGCGGAAAAATTCATAACTAATTCTACAAAAATCGGATCGAGGCGTTTGACCATGCAATGGAAAGAAAAGAAAATGGCCTACAACTTTCTAGTTTTGGCCAGAAGCTGATTCAAAGTGAAGAAAGGTTGAAAAAGTCATTGAAGTTGCAGCTTTAGACTTTTAAGTTGTGGGTTAGTAGTTTTGGGCCTGGGTTATGTTTTCAACCCAGTTGGTTTGTAAACCGAATGGATTGTTCCTCTTTAACCTGGGGGCAGCCGCATAACGGGCATTGATCACGTTTTTACTGTAGACAAAGGGAGAAAACAATTTTGTATGAATGGGAATGGAGAACTAATCTGTTAGAGTTGATCTGCTGTAACTTGGTTTCCAAAACTTGAGGTTAATATAATTTACAATTCAATTTCTATTCATATCAATTTTGCCTTTTATATTCGTCTGCTTAATTTGAATTATCTTAGAGTAATCTTGTTGGTTCGATTGAATTATGTTTCCCAATTATAATTGCGTTATATCGTATGCTTAATTCGTTATTCCGTTTGTTGATTAACCGTTTGCTTAATTCAGTGAAAAGGGAACATAATTCTTATTTTTTTCATTCTCGCTTGTTGGATGAAATTGTGATCGAATTTGAATAGGAATCTACTTAGGGAAGTTAAATTGTATTAATCGATGATAGTAGGAACCCGAAACAGTAGATCGACTTATTTCATAATCACTTATTTTAAGCGCTTATTTTCTGTTTTTTTTATAAGTCCTTAAAACCAAACCCCCCCAATTCGATTTCTGTTGTTTAATAAAATTAAGAATCCTTGTGAGAACGACATCCGAGTTACAGTTATTGCTATATTATCGTTTCGCAAAAACACTCGTTTGATCCGCGCGCGACAGCGGATCAGTTAGCACCCTTTTCATCCATGGTTTTCCATAGGCTCTTAGTTACTTGCTAGATCACTTGCTTTTGTTTGAAATTATGCTTTGTGTGGTTTTTGAAAGTTTTTTGTAAAGAGGCTATTGTTTAGGCAATCTTTGTAATGATTCTCGTTCGTAAGAATGTATACAAAGATGTTTGATCTTTTGAAAATGTTTTCAATTTTGCAAGATGTTTGTATGTGATTGTTTTGAAAATAGCAAGGACGTTTGTTTTGAAATGGAGCAAGTAACTAGGAGCAATCTACCTACTCAAATGTCTTTCTTGTTCATTTTCTTTTCCTTTGACATTGTTGTCTTACCATTGATTTGGTAAGCAACCCTATCTTTGGATGTAAACGGGACGGGCGTGGGTCATCGTATAGCCATGATTAGAAATGTTGTAAGGTATCTTAGAATTATTTTTGAGGGACTAAGATCATTTGTAAGGTAACTTTGGTAGCGTCATCGAGGGACTATGATCTTGTATTCGCGTGTTTTTGCTAAGACACCTTACATACGTAATATGGCCATTTTGCAAGGCAACCAAGTGGATTTTACCCTAGGGGTGCTTGTGTGCAAGTGTGTTGTTTTCATGCTTGATTTTGTCTTGACTTAGGGTTTTCTACTTGATTAATTTTATTCTTTCCATACAAACCCTAATTACTAGTATGTTATGAAAAAGCGATAAATTGCGAAATTTAAAGTTACTACGCTATTACAACATTTGTGGGAGAGGGGATTGCAATAATATAAACCTAATTAATTTATTACAACCAAATTGAATATGTACAAATAATTGAAGAAATATATAAAGTACAAATGCAAATTGAAAGAAATGATTCTTGTGTTTGGATTTTTATATGAAAGAGGTTTTAACCTAAACCTAATTAGAGAAAAATAATTAAATCAAAATTAAATTAAATTAATTAAGAAAAGAAATTAATTAAGAAAAGATTTTTTTCAAATAAAACCCTAATTCTATTTAGTTGATTAAAAGAAAATAAGTTTAAAGAAAAAGTATTTTTTTTTGTATTTTTGTCTTGAAAATAATATATGGTGTTGTGAAATATTTTTGTTCTTTTCTATATTAAAATAAATATATTTAAATAAATAATAATCTAGTTTTAATTTAATTTATATGGAAATTAGTAAAGGTAAATAAAGTATAATGAATAAAAATATTTTTTTGTGTGGGAAAAATATTTAAATTATGTCAAAACATAAATCTATTATTTTTATATTTTTTATGATTTGTTGGTATTTAGAAAATGTATTTAAAAGAAAAAAAATAAATAAGTAAATAAAAATAAATGGGCCAGGGGTGCCAAAAGTAGACAGTGAGGTGAGCTAGCAAAAATAAAAAAACACTGCCAGGCCCAAAGGGCCCAGCGTCTGCAAAAAAAAAGTTAGAGAATCAGAAAAATATGAAAAATGCAAAAGGGGGGTTCACATTGGTTCGAACCCTTGCCCTTTAGGTAAGATGTGACTTAGTACGCACGCGCTTGAAACAGGGGTGACTGTACATCCGTTTACTTATGTCAAACCGTAGATATATATTAGAAACTACTTTCTTAAGGCAACTTCATCTTCAACCTCGCGCCTGGCCGGACCACATGTATCTTCTTCATCTCTCCATAAAAATGGAAAGTTAAAACATGAAAGTTATGGTGTTTCTTCCCACAAATCCAGCCATATAATTTATGTAAGCTAAAAGTCAAAGATAAAAACTAATTTTACTGGCCCTAAATTAAAACCTAATTTTCTCAGAAATTTCAAATCCAAAATTCCCTATACACATTCGATATAAATGGGAACTATGAACATGATCAGCTTTAGAGCAAAGATGTCTACATTTTGTCTTCACAAATCAGGATCAAATGATGCTTGTATGAAGAGATAGAAGTTTGAAAATTTACCTCTTACAGCTGGAGTCATGAATGGAGTTTGAGCAACTTTTGAGATTGCCTGAGGATCTGTTTAGCTTGCCTGGACCTCCTTGAGTGTATTCCAACTCCTACTTTGCCTTGAAAGTCCCTGAATCTCTCTACTCAAGAGAACCTGCAAGCTTGATATTTGAAAATGGTGGATAGTGATGTAGGAGTTACAGTCTTGAAACAGGGGCCTGGATTGCTTTGGTATGATGTATATAAGGTGTTTGAATGATTAGTTTTCAAAATGCATGAGTGGAAATGAAGATGATGAGTTTTGGTTCAAAACTGTGTATCAATGGTGTTCTTGAGCAGATTTATGGTTCTTGAGTGTTTTAGATAGTTTAAGGGCACTAGCATTCAATGTAATCTTGCAAATAGTGTTTGTACTTATAGGCAAGAGGTTTTTAGGCTTGAAACAACTCAGAAATTCAAATCACATGTTATGGCTTGGTTACTTGTTTTTTGAAGCAAAGTTGACAAACATGGTTTCAATGTGAAGTACAAGGATATGCAGGGTGGTTAGCAGGCTGTAGATATGTTTCTTCTTGATTTTAAATTATTTTGAGTCAGAAGAAATAATGTATGGGCTCAAGGAGAGTTGACATTGTGATTAAAGTCACTTTTCCAAAATGGAAATGGTGACTTTCTTCCAAAAATGGAAATGCAACTTGGATAATGGCTCAAATTCTTGGACAATGGCTCTATCAGTTGTGTAAGCATTAAATTATGGAGTTATTATCAAGTTTGAAGCATGAAAATCAAGATTTGTACATCATGCTTGAAGATTGGATTAAGTGTTCTTCACAAAATGGCTTGTAATCCAAGTGACAAAACACCAACTTCATCTCTTCGATTCTCCCTACTCAAGAATGATCTCAAGGAGTTCTTGGACATTTTGGAAAGCTTGCAATATTCTATAAAACCCATATTTGAATTTCTTTTGAATATTCCCCTTATAACTATGTGAAAAATTGCCATGAAGTTAGGTCAAAAATCTGCCTAACTAGGGCAAAATTTCACTAAGTCTTTTTTAGTTCATGAGCATGTATTCATAAAATTATAACTTGAGCTCCAGGAAATTTTGGGAGAAGTTGTGTGAAGCAAAGTTGTAGATTTCATGGAGATATACAACTTTCATTTTGGAAGTTTCCTTTCAACCATCTTGTATCATGGTGAAAATTTGGCTTAAAGTTATGAAAAAATAAGAAAATTTTGACACTTAGAAAAATTTCTAAGTTTTGAAATTTTGACTTTTCAAATTGAAATCTTGATTTCTTGATTTCTTGATGAATAAGTTTCCTATTTTTACATGTTTTGATGAATTATGACCTTTGGCACTTAAATTTGACCAAAAAGTCAAAGCTTAACTTTTCAGTATACAGTTGACTTTTGATCAGTTGACTGCAAAATTTATCTGTCAATCCAATTGACTTGCAATGTTTTGAATCATGTCATTAGTTAAAAATGATGTAATTGGACTCTTGAGATAATTCCTTAAACCAATTTATCATTTTCTAGGTCAAAAATCAGAAATTTCCCTTTCTTAGTCAAAACCCTAATTTTGACCATTTTGCCCTTTTGGAGATTTGATCAAATTTCTTAAGGAATTATGGTCCAAACTTGATGAAATGACACATATGGGTATAAAATGTTGATGTGGATAAAAATTATGAAGTTTGACTATAAATTTCCCATGGTTGACTTTTTCCCCAATACAGCTGATTTTTAGGTCAACTATTCAATTGACTGATCAAAAGTGTGATCCCAGGTTTGAAACTTGACATGAGTGATCTTGGGGGTCCATAATTATCCATGAAAGTCATATGAAGCATTGATAGTTCAAAAATCCTTTTGCAAACTCAAACTCTAATTTTTGTCATTAGTGTATAAGGAGGTGTCTTGAGCTGATCAAACCCTAGTGCAGTCTTGAGCCTAAGGAGATCTTATGAGAAAATTATTGATAAGTGAGAGGGAAAATTTTGGGGTACAACAAGTACCCTCTTGAAGTGTAGTTGGCTCAAACCTGTCCTAGTAATAGTAACCGGGTTCTAAGGAGCTCAATATCACTAGTTTGTTTCTTTGGGCATTATTTCACTGCAAGCCTCTTTAATGGCGATTGAAATATCCCAAAAACCCAAACCTCAATGAGTGTAGTATCGAGTATCTACCAACTCCGGACTTCACCAAAGCCGGTCATCTCACTATGTCCTAGTGGCCAAGTTAGTCAAATAAAGGTTCTAAAGGTTCATTAGTGCTTCATGACATCACTCAGCGGCCCCGTATTCTCCTTGACTATTCAAGGTCTACCGGTACCCACAAATATGTCGCACTAACATAGCTATTTCTTAGACCATGTCGGTATACCCCGCACAATTTCCACAATGTATTGCTACTTACCTATAAGGTATCCCATATCCGGGTAGAGGATTCAAACCCAAATAAAGAACCATAATGTAAAGCACATAAGTCAAACAAAGAAAGCAAGTAAATGTGATCTAGCCCTAAGGTAACCCCACTTTTAAATTTTCCCCAGCAGAGTCGCCAGTTCTGGTGATACGGTGGGAGAACTGACTTAGTTGTTTTTTTGCTTTATCGCAAATGTTGCCGTTAGCAAGAGTCGTCACCGACTTTTCTTTTATCCAAAAGGAAGGTGAAAAAGCACAGGAAAGACCTTTGAGATTATTTCTTGAGTTCGGGGGGTAGATTATAAAAAGGGAAGGTATTAGCACCCTTTTCATCCATGGTTTTCCATGGGCTCTTAGTTACTTGCTAGTTCACTTGCTTTTGTTAGAAATCGTGCTTTGTATGGTTTTGAAAGTATTTTTGAAAAGAAGCCATTGTTTAGGCAAACTTTGTAATGATTCTCGTTCGTAAGAATGTATACAAAGTGTTTGATCTTTTGAAAATATTTTCAAGTTTTGAAAGATGTTTTGAAAGTATTGGTGCTTGTTTTGAAAATAGAAAGGATGTTTTTATTTTGAAATGGAGCCAGTAACTAGGAACATTCTACCCACTCAAAAGTATTTCATGTTCATTTCCTCTTTCCTTTGACATTGTCATCTTACCATTGATTTGGTAAGTAACTCTATCTTTGGATGTAAAAAGGACAGACGTGGGTCATCATATAACCATGATTAGCAATGTTGCAAGGTATCTTAGCATTTTTCTTTAGGGACTAAGATCATTTTGAAAGGAAACTTTTGATAGCGTCATCGAGGGACTATGATCTCGTATTTTGCTTGTCTTTGCTAAGATACCTCACATGAGTAATATGGTCATTTTTGTAAGGAAACCAAGTGGATTTACCCTACGGGTGCTTGTGTGCAAGTGTGTTGATTTCATGCTTTGTTTTAGTCTTGATTAGGGTTTGCTATTTTGTTGTTTTTAGTCTTTCCATACAAAACCCTACTTACTAGCATTTGTATATAAAGCGATAAATTGAGGAATTTAAAATTTCTACGCTATTACATCATTAGGGGAGGGGGAGTACAAATTTACAAATCAGGAATATTGCAGGAAAATTAAACCTAATTATCTATTACAACCATATTGAATATTGTACAAAATTGAAAATAAAATGCAAGAATATAAATGGAAAAAGAAATGATTTTTGTTGTTTTTATGAAAGGGGTTTTAACCAAATTAAGAGAGATGATTAATGAAAAATAAACAAAATTTAAACCTAAATTAATTAAGAAGGAAATTAAGTTAAAAATGTATTTTAGGGTTTTTTGTGAAAAGGTTTTAACTTAATAAAAATAATATGAAAACTAATTAATTAAAATAAACCTAAGTTCTAAATTAATTTTAATTAAGAAAATAAATAATTAAACCTATGTCTATATATTAATTATTAAAAAGAAATTAATTATTAAGAGAAATGTTTTTTAGTCTTTTTGTTTTATAGAAAAAAATAAGATATATAAGTGTAAATAATAAATGAAAATAATTTTGGATTTTTTTTCATTAATAATAATAATAATAATAATAATAATAATAATAATAATAATAATAAAAATATTAAAGAAGAAAAGAAATAAAAAAAACAAAAATAAGAAAAAGAAAATAATAAAAGAAAATTGGGCCAGGTGGTGTCTTAGTAAAAAAAGGAGGTATGAGGATAGCAAAAATATTAAAAAAAAAGAGGCCCAAGATTGAAGGGCCCAGCGCCTGTTTTGATCTAATGTTGCTGACTTATTGTGATATACCATAGATCTACTCATGTGGTGCGTTGGTTCCAATCATGCAATGATCAGATGGTGATGAGATGAGGACACTTGATGCACGCACTGGCTTGGTTTGCATTGAATATGTGAAAATAAAACAAGAAAAAATAAAAGGGTACCACTGGGGCTCGAACCCAGGTCCCTATAGTCACAGGCGCGCACTTCTACCATTGGGGTGGCTATACATCAGTTTATTAATGCAAAACCATAAATATATATTTGAAACACACTCCTAGGCATGTATCTTCTTCAACCTCGTGCCAGACCATTCAACACAATTTTTGAAATTGCTATCTCTCTCATTTCTCAACCGTTTTCAAAAGTACAAACATGAAAGTTACTAGAAATTTCATCATGAATCCAACCATGTAAATAACTTAAACTAACAGTCAAATATGAGTGAGAATTTTTCTGGCCCTAATTTAAAACCT
Organism: Vicia faba; assembly: GCA_948472305.1. Taxonomy (NCBI): domain Eukaryota; kingdom Viridiplantae; phylum Streptophyta; class Magnoliopsida; order Fabales; family Fabaceae; genus Vicia; species Vicia faba. Next base: position 289,166 of record CATIWC010001194.1, on the reverse strand, counting down.
AAAAATTTCAGAAACTTCAACTCTAAAATTCTTTAAGCTCAGACCATATAAATGCGAACTATGGATATGTACAGCTTCGTAGAAATGGTATATACATTTTATCTTCACAAATAAGAATCAAATGATGCTTGTATGAAGAGATATAAGTTTGAAAACTTACCTCTTGCAGCTGGAGTCGTGTATGGAGTTTGAGTAACCTTTGTGATGGCCTGATGATTTCTGTAGCTTGCCTGGACCTCCTTGAATGTATTCCAACTCCTACTTTGCTTTGAGGATGGCTGAAACTCCCAACTCAAGTCAAGTTGCAAGCTTCATATTTGGAAGTGGTGGATAGTGATGGAGGAGTTACAGTCAGGAAACAGGGGTCTAGATCACTTTGATATGATGTATATTAAGTGTTTGGATGGTTAACACTTAATATGCACGAGTGGATTTTGAGATGGTTATGTGAGGTTCAAAACTATCAAGTTATGGAAGATTCTGAGTTGCAGAGTGCTTGGGAGTGTTTTGGTATCTTAGCATTTGTGTGTTATGTTGCAATATACTTGTGTATATGTATGGAAACAGTTAGATATCAAATGCACTCAAGGTTTCTGAGTTCTAGCCTTTTGGCTCTATAACTTGCTTTTGAAGAAAAGTGAGAAGACAAGTCTCAAAGTTTTGTACAAGCATGGTCTGAGTTCAAAGAGGCTTCAGACACATTGCTTTTGGTTTAAATGGGTTGTGTGTGTGGAAAGAACAAGTGCAAAGCTCAATAAGTTGACAATTGCAAAAGTGATGATTTATCAAAATGGAAATGGCAACTTTATGCCATAAATGGAAATGTAACTTGGATAAAGGCTCAAGTGCTTGGATTAAAGCTCTAACAACTGTGTAAACATTTAATTATGGAGTGACAAACATGTTTGAGTCCTTCAAAGCAAAGATTATGCATCCTAGGCTTGGATTTGAACTTTTGTTCATCATGAAATGGCTTGTAATTTAAGTTTGAAAACCCTAACTTCATCTCTTCGATTCTCCCTGCTCAAGAATGATCTCAAGGAGTTCTTGGATATTTTAGGAAGCTTGTAATGTGATCTACAACCCATTTTTGAATCACTTTTGAAATTTCCCCTTGGAACTATATGAAAAAGTGCCATGAAGTTAGGTCAAAATACTGACTAAAACTAGGGAAAAATTTCATTAAGTGTTCAATTTCAAGACCATGACTTTATGAATTAATAACTTTAGAACCAAGAATTTTTAGAAGAAGTTGTGTAAAGAAATGTTGTAGATATCATAGGGATTTACAACTTTCATGTTGAAAGTTTCTTCTGAATCATCTTACATCATGGTATTAAATTGGCTCAAAATTGTGAAAAAACAAGAAGTTTTAAACACTTAGAAAAATTTCTAAGTTAGAAAACTTTGACTTTTCAAAATGAAATCTTTAATTTTTGATTTCTTGATGAATAAGTTTCATATTTTGACATGTTTTGATGATTTGTGATCTTTGGCACTTGACTTTAACCAAAAAGTGAAAGTTTGACTTTTTCAGTGTACAGTTGACTTTTGATCAGTTGACTGAAAATTCACTATCAATCCAATTGATCTTGAGCAATGTTTTGGGTCATGTCATTGGGTCAAAATGATGCAATTTAACTCTTGATATCATGCTTCAAATCAATTGACCATTTGCTAGGTAAAAAATCAGAAATTGCCTTTCCTCAATCAAAACCCTAATTTTGACCATTTTGCCCTTTTGATGATTTGATCAGATTTCTTAAGGAATCATGGTACAAACTTGATAAAATTATACATATGAGTTTATAATGTTTCTATGGATAAAAAACTATGAAGTTTGACTATAAAATGGCCACAGTTGACTTTTTCCCAATACAATTGATTTTTAGGTCAACTGCTCAATTGACTGAGCAAAAATGTGATCCAAGACTTGAAACTTGACATGAGTAATCTTGGGGGTCCATAATGATCCATGAAAGTCACATGAGGCATTGAAAGTTCAATTATCCCTGTGCAATCTCAAACCCTAATTTTGGTCATCAGTGCTTAAGGAGGTGTCTTGAGTTGATCAACCCTAGTGAAGTCTTGAACCAAGAGAGATATTTTGTGAGAAAATAATTGATAAGTGAGAGGGCAAATTTTGGGGTGCAGCATGGTGGTTTTTGAAAGTATTTTTGAAAGACGCCTTCGTTTAGGCAAACTTTGTAATGATTCTTGTTTTTAAGAATGTATACAAAGTGTTGGACTTTTGAAAATATTTTCTATTTTGAAAGTGTTTGGTGTGTTTTTGCAAGGATGTTTATTTTGAAAATGAGCAAGAAACTAAGAACGTTTCTACCTACTCAAAAGTCTTTGTTCTTCTCATCGTCCTTTAGATGTTGCTATCTTACCATTGATTGGTAAGAAGCTTTATCTTTGGATGTAAAGGGACGAGCAGGGGTTATCGTATAGTCATGATAGCAATGTTGTGTGATATCTTAGCATTTCTCTTTGAGGGACTAAGATCATCGGAAAGGCAACATTCGTAGCGTCATCGAGGGACTATGATCTTGTATTTTTTTTATTATTTTGCTGACATCTCACATGCATAACATGACCATTTTTAGGCAACAAGTGGGGTTAACCCTAGGGGTGCATGTGTGAATAGTGTATTTGATTTGCATGCATTTAGTCTTTGATTATGGGTTATCTACTTGTTGATTTTATCTTCCCATACAAATCCTAATTACTAGCATTTATATGAAAGCGGTAAATTACGGAAAGTAAATATTCTACGCTATTACAATCATTGTGGGGATGGGGTATATAAATTTACAATTGGGGATTGCAATAAATTAAAGTCCTAATTATCTATTACAACCATATTTAAATAATGTACAAGAAATGTAAAATGAACTTGTTTTGTTTTTGTTAAAAGAAGAAAATGAATTAGCTTAAGAAAATGTTTTTAGTCTTTTTTGTTTTAAAAGAAATAAAATAAAGTATGTGAATATAAAATGTTTTTGGTGTTTTTGATTAATGAAAATAGAAGTGATATTAAAAATAATAGGGGAAAAGAATCAGAATCAGCGCATTGCTGACATAAGATAGAACAAAAGTTTTGACTCTGATGCGCTCCAAGTCAGAAAATAAACGTTAGCAGAAATGGGGAAAGCCAAAATTTCTGGATCCGGGCGCATTAATGTTCTGAGGTTGAGAGAGTGAGGTGATAATGCTGTTGGGTGAGGATATCTAGAAGTTCTGATCTAGGAATATTGTCTGACAGATAAATGGGTAAAAATGTCAATAAATGAACCTAAAAAAGATGCTTCTGGGGCTAGAACCCATGACCCTTAGCACTAATGTCTTATGCGCACGCTTTCTACCACTATGGTGGTTGTACATATGATATTAGAAGCAAAAGCATAAACATGTATCACAAAGTAAACTCTGATGATGAATTTCATCTCCTTCTCCATGCTAGTAAGAGCATCTGCAACTTGGTCATTTCTCAACAAAAAATGGAAAATGCAAACATAGCAGTTATGGCAAATTTCAACATGTTTCAGAAATATAAGATATCAGAACTATAAATCAAAAGCAAGCATGAATTTTGCTAATCCTAATTCTGAATCCTAATTTCCTCAAGAAATTATGAACTGAAGTTCTCTCTACTTAGGCAAATATACATGAAATCTATGAATATGTACATAATCAGAGTCAGGATGTCTACATTGTATTTTTGAACATGCAAGTCTAACAATGCCTAAGTAATATGATGAGAGTCAGCATAAGCTTACCTTGCAGCTGGAAAATGTTCTGCGAACTAGAGCTTGGTTCTGACTTCTTGCGATGTTCTGATAAGCTTCCTCACGTGCTCAGAAGGCTGGAATAACCTTTAACTTGGGCTATGAATGGCTGGAAAATTCTGGAACAGCCAAGAAGCAAAGTTCTGACTTTTTGAGGTGGAGATTGATGGAGAACATGTTACAGTCTGAAAACAAAAGTTGGAACGGCTTCTAAATGTGTATTAGAAACTGTGTTGATAATTTGGTTAAGAAACACTTGAGGAAAATACGAGTTTGAAAGCAAAAATAAAAAACTAGCAGGTTTTGTATTTGTGTTTGCAGTTTCGGATTCTTAGAATTATTAGCAAGGTTTCAAGGCTTTTTCTTTTTAAATTTTTGACCCCTTTACAGTTGCAAATGAAGTTTAATTTATAGGCAAGGGATTTAATAGCTTGGAGAAGTCAAAAGTAAAACCATCATACACTAGGGCGCTGACTTGTTCTTGAAGCAAGTTCAAACAAGTATGGTTCAAGGCACAAAGTAAGGTGATTAGCAGCTTTTAGTCGTTCCTAAGCTGGATTTGTAAGCATGAATTAAGGAAAAGTACCCTCAGAAGCAAAAGCAAAGCAAGGGCCCAGCATAAACTTTATACAAAAGTTTTCTTTTCAAGGACAACAATGGTACTTCTATGTTAGACGTGGAGAAATCCTTTGGATAAAGACTCAAAAGTGGGTGTGAGCATTAAATGATGATGAGATTTATCAAACTAGAAAATCCTGCAATATGAGATTGTGTATCATAGCTTACTCTGGATCAGAAGTTCAACATCAATGTAACTTAGAATAAAATCCAACTTCTGGTCTTTGAATCTCCTTGCTCCAGCATGTTCTGGAGGAGTTCTCAGACTTTTCAGAAAGCTTGTAATATGATTTTTAGATCTTCTTTGAATTACTTTTAAAAATTCTGAATGAACCTATGTGAAAACTGGCCCAACAGTTCTAACCAAATTCTGTCTTGGAAATGTCCAGAATTTACTGAGTGCTTCAGTTTCATGGACGTGTCTTTGAAGATTTATAACTTGAAATCCCAACATTTCTAGGATAAGTTCTGTTCTTCAATTTTTTAGATCTCATTGAGATCTAAAACTCTTGTGTCAGAAGTTCTTCCAGAATCAACTTGCATCATGGTGAAAATGTGGCCATAAGTTCTGAACTTATCACATTTCTAAACACTTAGAAAAATTTCTAAGTATTTGGATTTTTAACTTTTCCAAAGTAATTTTGACTTTTGATTTTCTTGATGAAACAAATTTCATATTCCAACACATCTTGATGAAATATGATTCTTGAAACTTGATTTTGATCCAAAAGTCAAAGTTTGACTTTTCAGCATACAATTGACCATTTTGCCCTTGTGCCAATTCCAAACCTAAATTGATGTATCATTGTTCCAAACTTGAGTCGTGGAAGATCTTGTGAGGAAATCCTTGAGATATGAGAGGGAAAATTTTGGGGTACAATAGCTGCCCTTGTTCAATCTTCTTAAACATGAAGAGTTAGATTGGTGAGTCCACCACTCGTGACTTGAAGGTGGAAGATGATTGAACACTAGAGTGCCCAGAAATTTGCACTCGATGATGTGATGGTTGATTAGGGTAGGGAATGGGCTTAAAGGTTCCATTTGGAGAGATGATGGAAAGTTGTTGGAGATGGGCTTATAGATGCCATCCAGAGTGATTGTGGAAGGTATCAGGATAAATCTTTTGGTTGATTTATACTGAAATAATAGATGTCATTTGCCTGTTTTGAACTAGAAGAGATAAATCTAACCAGAAGAGGCCTTGGATTCTCTTGTTATTAACTGGAAGAAATGAATCTATCCAGAAGAGGACTTTTGGTCACCCGTGTAGGGCTGCTTTATGAGACGTATGAGGGGGAAGCTTGGGTAGGGCTGCTTCAGGATGAGTCAGTGTAAAACTGCATTTGGAAATGTAGAGAAGGAACTTGAGTAGGGTTGCTTCATGATGAGTCCGTGTGAAACTTTATCTGGGAATGAGAAGGAACCTGGGTAGGGCTGCTTCATGATGAGTCTGTGTAAAATTGCATTTGGAAATGTACGAGAAAGAACCTGGGTAAGGTTTCTTCATGATGAGTCAGTATAAAAATTCATATGGAAATGTATGAGAAGGAACCTGGGTAGGGTAACTTCATGATGAGTCAGTGTAAAACTTCATCTGGAAATGTCTGAGGAGGATCCTGGGTAGGGTTTCTTCATGATGAGTCTGTGTAAAACTTCATCTGGGTGTATGAGAAGGAACCTGGGTAGGGTTGCTTCATGATAAGTCTGTGTGAAACTGCATCTAGAAATGTTTGAGAAGGAACCTGGGTAGGGTTACTTCATGATGAGTCAGTGTAAAACTTCATCTGGAAATGTACGAGAAGGAACCTGGGTAGGGTAACTTCATGATGAGTCCGTGTAAAATTTCATCTGGAAATGTACGAGAAGGAACCTGGGTAGGGTAACTTCATGATGAGTCCGTGTAAAACTGCATCTGGAAATGTCTGAGAAGGAACCTGGGTAGGGTTACTTCATGATGAGTCCGTGTAAATCTGCATCTGGAAATGTAGTTAGTTGCTCTGTCTTGCTTCAGAAACTAATCTTGGACCTCGTGAAAATTGTTGATGATAGGCATCTGTTGATTGACCTTTCCTTGAAAAGGTAAAGCATTAGCTGTATGCAATGTCATGATGTATGAAATGCATGGTGTTCTCAAAATAAATGAGATTATGCAGTATGCATTTATCATGTATGTAAATAAGATGTATGAAATGTGAACTGTTATTGAAGTGTATCTTTGTATGGGAAAATAAATCGTTGACAAATGTTGGGGAGCCTTGAGAAATGAAATCCCGGACCGCTGCCATGGATGAGAGTATGCTCCTCTTTAAACCTTGTTTTAGGATGTTTCCGCTGGGGATTCCCGTTTTTGTTGTTTAAGGGGAATTCCGCTGGGGAAGATGACTTTACTTGAGAAGAAAACTTTGTGGAGAGTGTTGAATCCTGCTTGGGGAAAGGAGTTCAGGAGTTTTTAGTTGTTCATTGCTCTACTGGGGAGTTATCTCTTGATGGAGAGAGAAAGGAAAGTTAGCTGTTATTTGGTTGAAATCCAGGTTTTGCAGCGACTTGCTGGGGATAAAGAAGTTAACTGTTATCTGGTCGGATTCTAGGCTTTGCAATAACTTGCTAGAAAGGATGAAGTTAAACTGATATCTGGTAAGCTTTACAGTAACTTACTAGGGGGGATGAAGTTGAACTAATATATGGTCGGGTCCAGGCTTTGTGGTAACTTACTGGGGATTGTAGAAAAGTCTGTTGGGGAAGAGGAGTTGTGGTCCCTTGATTTATAGCAATCGAAGAGGCAAACTCTAGCTGGGAAATATGTAGTTTGTTAGGGGAAATAAACCTTGTCACCAGTCTGTTGGGGAGGAGTATTCTTTTGGTAGAAATCCTCGAGGATTCTTGAGGTCGACTCAGTTGGGAAGAAGTTTTCAGAGATTGAAACCCTGGCTGGGGTCACCCTATGAAAAGGACTTTGTGGGGGATTTGTCATTTCCCCTAGTAGCAAGTGTTTGTGGCACTTCCAGGAAATGTTTGACTGTGCGTAACCTTTTGTTGGGATTCACGTTCAATGCCCCGAGTGATTTAGATGGAGACCTGCCCCTGATTACTCAGCATTTCTTGAGAGATTTCTGGGAATCTTGACTGGACTGCCCCAGGTGTGTTGGATAGTGATCATGCTGATGCCCCCTTGCTTACATGAGATCTGTCATTGGGAGTGTCTTCCCACTTGGAATGATTTTGCTCTTTGAGAGGGTTTTTGTCCATTAGATATTCGTCGTGCGAATTTCTCTGATGTCAAACAAATAGCTATATGCAAACAACGATATTCAAATAATGCAAAGTTTATGTTTGTCTTTGATGTTTTGAAAATGCGTTTTAGAAGATAAAATAATTTTTGTAGGAAAATTCAACTCAGGATTTAGAGTAAGCCTTACAGGAGTCAGGATACCTTTTATAACAATATGCTTTCGAATTAACCCATGCTTCAATTAGGACTTTTGAAGGGTTATAACGTGGCTTGGTTCACGGTTTAAGAAACAAAGGATAAAGGCTCAAATTTTATTCGTACCCATCCGTTCTTCGTGATGTTCTTCAGTCCTAAACTTAGTTAGTTGTACGTTTGAACTCCAATGACATTTTGGTGATGGTTCAGACAAATTCAGTTTATCAAAAGGCAGTCATTTTTTGTAACATTTTTCATGTTGGTCGAGGATCTGTAGTGACCTCTTTTTTTGGTTTATTACCCCTGATTTTGCCTGACCGTTCTTGTTTTTGAGATTACAGTCAGCGGGATGCCCTAGTTTTTCTTAAGTTTCTTTCATAGGTTTTGACTTAGTGGGCTTTTTCTTATTGAGAGATAATGACTGCCTATGTGATACGGAACCATCACTGTCTTTTGATTCTAGAGGAACGTTTTTTATGTCATTCGTTGTATACGAAATAAGAGTTTGCAACTGAACACGCATTTCAATTAACTGAGAGACTAACCGGCCCCAGGTTTTGATTAAAGGTTTAAATTTGTGTAAAAAGGAAACTCCTACTTCTTTGGATCAAAGGGGTTGACTAGGTATTATCTTCCTTATGACTCCAGTGTTTAGGATTTGAAAGAACGCCTGTACATCGTCAACAAGGTCCATTTAAAAGTATATTGTATGAGATCATGGCATTGCTTTTGTCATCCTCCCTCTAAAGGCTTGTAACTTTTAGCAAGAGTTGAGAGTAAAAAGCATAGTTTAAATATAGTGAAAACGAATGGGTGAAATCAAGACAAACATATGCAATGCATTAACGAAACACAGTTTAACATTAGTAGATAATTATTTGAATAACAAAAGAAACTACAATTGAAAATTCAAAAATGAACTGGAACACTCAATGGTTAGGCATGGGAGCAGTAATTACGTTGTGAGTCTCTAGAGGGTCAAACTCGATCTCCTTGGAATCAATCATGTTTTGAATCTTGTACTTCAGCTCCCAACAATCGTTAGTATCATGCCCAGGACTTCCAGAATGATAAGCACATGTTGCATTAGGATTGTAGTTAGGGGAGGAAGTTTTGGGGTTTGGATGAGGTCCTATCAATGTAATCATATTCATCCTTAACAAGTGTTGTAGTTCTTGAGACAGTGGCATCTTGATGTTGGTAAACTGTCTTTTGGGCTCGTCTGGCCTTCGTTGATTTCCCCTTTGTTGTTGCCTCTGCAACGCAGGACCGGAGATCAGGATTGCCCCCATATGTTGGTCATGGTTACTCTTGTTAATACTCTTTTGACCATACATATCATTGGACTCTTTCTTCCCATTGTATGGCTTTTTTTGAGCATCAGAGGGTGTAACCCCTTGGATTTTTTTGCTTTTGATACCAACTTCGACCCTTTCGTCAGTCAGTATTATCTCGGTGAACCCGACTGAGGAGCTTCCAATTAGGTGATTGAAGAAAGGTCCTATAAAAGTTCCCATGAAGATGTCAATCAGCTCCCTGTTAATTAATGGGGGATGCACCCTACCAGCCAGATCTCTCCACTTTTAGGCGTATTCTTTGAAGCCCTCATTGGAATGCATGGCCATATTCTGCAACTTCACCCGAGTTGGTGCAAGATCAGCATTGTACTGGTATTGCTTGTAAAAAGAAGCAACTAAATCTTCCCAAGTGTGAATGTGGGAACTCTCCAATTGATAGAACCACTCAAGTTGCGTCCCAGCTAAACTCTCTTGGAAGAAATGGATCCAAAGCTTTTGATCAGTTGTGTATGGTTGAATCTTGCGGACATAAGACTTTAGGTGCATCTTAGGGAAAGAGACTCCATCATACGGGGCAAAGGTATGGATTTTGAACTTTGGTGAGATGACCACTCCAGGGACCAAACCCGTGTCTTCTAAGTCCAAGCCAGGAACAACTTGGATCTCCACAGCTTTTAGTCTGTCTTCAAGCTGTTTTTATTTTTCATTCGCTGGTGGATACTGCTCTTCAGAAGAGTCATCATCATCAGTAGCTATGTTAGCTCTAACGCTTCCAGCTTCCCCTTCTTGACTGTCTTTAGAAGAAGCATATTCTCTTTGAGTGAGATGGGTATGCCCCTTGGACTTTCTTCTCACATTGAGGATGACAGACTTTTTCTTCTTCTCGCTCTCTTTGGTGAAGAGTGTTTTCAGATCTTCCTTCCCCTTGGACAAGTTCATGAGCGCTTGCTGGAACTGAGCGTTTTGAGCTTGGAGATCTTTAACTGTTTGCTCTAGAGCCATCTCTACTGAAATAAACAGTAAGAAGATAAGGAAACCTGTAGGGAAAACCTGTTATGATGACATGCATGATATGTGGATGCAATGTTTTCAAGGATCTCGCGGGGTAAACACAAGAAGATGTTAGAATTTGAATGTTTGATCAACAATCTTGATTGGAGAACTTTGTATCAGTGGATGTCCTTCCACGAGAATCAAGCTTACCATTTCAAGTGGGTCATAGCCCTTGACTCAAGTTACCATGCTTTGGTCTTGATGGAGTTCGATTAGAGAATGAATCCTTTTTCCCCTTGATAGGCGTCTGGTTCAACATGACCCTACATCATAGGCCCCTTGAGATCCTTGAAATGGTTATTGAAAATGCTATGGTATGATGTTATGATGTTATGTACAAGTATGTAAAGTAAGCATGTTTTTATGTACAAATAATCATATACACACAAAGCAGACAAGTCCTAAGTTTAGGCTTGTATGGAGTTTGTAGGTAAGTACCCTCTTGAAGTTTAGTTGGCTCAACCTGTCCTAGTAATAGTAACCGGGTTCTAAGGGATCTCAATATCACTGATCTTTCCTCATCGGGCATTGTTTCAGCGCAAGCCTCTTTAATGGCGATCGAAATATCCCGAGAAGTCCGATCTCAATGAGCGTAGTATTGAGTATCAACCAACTTCGAACTGCACCAAAGCCGGCTTCCTCACTACTTCCTAATGGCTAAGTTGGTCAAATAAAGGTTCTAAAGTCAGTTAGTGCTTCATGACACCATACAACGACCCCGTATTCTCCTTGACTACTCAAGGGCTACCGGTACCAACAAATGTGTCACACTAACATAGCTATTTCTTAGACCATGTCGGTATACCCCACACAGTTTCCACAACTTATTTCTACTTACCTAAAAAGGTGTCCTAGATCCGGGTAGAGGATCAAAACAAGCCCAAACAAGGAACCATAATGTAAAGCAGGCAAGTCAAACAATGAAAGAAATTAAAGGTGATCTAGCCCTAAGGTAACCCCACTTTTAAGTACAATTCCCTAGCAGAGTCGCCAGTTCTATAACAGGGTGGGAGAACTGACTTGGGATGTTTTGCGTTTGATCGCAATTGTTGCAGTTAGCAAGAGTCGCCACCGACTTTTCTTTTATCCAAATAAAGGAAAGGGTGAAAAGAACAGGAAATACCTTTGAGATTATTTCTTGAGTTCGGGGGGTAGATTATGAAAAAGGGAAGGTATTAGCACCCTTTTCATCCATAGTTATCTATGGGCTCTTAGTTTCTTGCTAGATCACTTGCTTTGTTTGAAAATATGCTTTGTGGTGGTTTTTAAAAGTATTTTTGAAAGACACCTTCGTTTAGGCAAACTTTGTAATGATTCTTGTTTTTAAGAATGTATACAAAGTGTTGGACTTTTGAAAATATTTTCTGTTTTGAAAGTGTTTGGTGTGTTTTTGCAAGGATGTTTGTTTTGAAAATGAGCAAGCAACTAAGAACGTTTCTACCTACTCAAAAGTCATTGTTCTTCTCCTCCTCCTTTAGATGTTGCTATCTTACCATTGATTGGTAAGAAGCTTTATCTTTGGATGTAAAGGGACGAGCGGGGGTTATCGTATAGTCATGATAGCAATGTTGTGTGATATCTTAGCATTTCTCTTTGAGGGACTAAGATCATCGGAAAGGCAACATTCGTAGCGTCATGGAGGGACTATGACCTTGTATTTTTTTGATTGTTTTGCTAAGACATCTCACATGCATAACATGACCATTTTTAGGCAACAAGTGGGGTTAACCCTAGGGGTGCATGTGTGAATAGTGTATTTGATTTGTATGCATTTAGTCTTTGATTATGGGTTATCTACTTGTTGATTTTATCTTCCCATACAAATCCTAATTACTAGCATTTATATGAAAGCGGTAAATTGCGGAAAGTAAATATTCTACGCTATTACAATCATTGTGGGGATGGGGTATACAAATTTACAATTGGGTATTGCAAGAAATTAAAGTCCTAATTATCTATTATAACCATATTGAAATAATGTACAAGAAATGTAAAATGAACTTGTTTTTTTTTTGTTAAAAGAAGAAAATGAATTAGCTTAAGAAAATGTTTTTAGTCTTTTTTTGTTTTAAAAGAAATAAAATAAAGTATGTGAATATAAAATGTTTTTGGTGTTTTTGATTAATGAAAATAGAAGTGATATTAAAAATAATAGGGGAAAAGAATCAGAATCAGCAAATTGCTGACATAAGAGAGAACAAAAGTTTTGACTCTGATGCGCTGGAAGTCAGAAAATAAACGTTAGCAGAAATGGGGAAAGCCAGAAGTTCTGGATCCAGGCGCATTAATGTTCTGAGGTTGAGAGAGTGAGGTGATAATGCTGTTGGGTGAGGATATCTAGAAGTTCTGATCTAGGAATATTGTCTGACATATAAATGGGTAAAAATGTCAATAAATGAACCTAAAAAAGATGCTTCTGGGGCTAGAACCCATGACCCTTAGCACTAATGTCTTATGCACACGCTTTCTACCACTGTGGTGGCTGTACATATGATATTAGAAGCAAAAGCATAAACATGTATCACAAAGTAAACCCTGATGATGAATTTCATCTCCTTCTCCATGCTAGTCAGAGCATTTGCAACTTGGTCATTTCTCAACAAAAAATGGAAAATGCAAACATAACAGTTATGGAAAATTTCAACATGTTTCAGAAATATAAGATATCAGAACTATAAATCAGAAGCAAGCATGAACTTTGTTAATCCTAATTCTGAATCCTAATTTCCTCAAGAAATTCTGAACTGAAGTTCTCTCTACTTAGGAAAAAATACATGAAATCTATGAATATGTAGAGAATCAGAGTCAGGATGTCTACATTGTATTTTTGAACATGCAAGTCTAACAATGCCTAAGTAATATGAAGAGAGTCAGCAGAATCTTACCTTATAACTGAAAAATGTTCTGCGAACTAGAGCTTGGTTCTGACTGCTTGTGATGTTCTGATCAGCTTCCTCACGTGCTTAGAAGGCTGGAATAACCTTTAACTTGGGCTATGAATGGCTGGATAATTCTGGAATAGCCAAGAAGCAAAGTTCTGGCTTTTTGAGGTGGAGATTGATGGAGAACGTGTTACAGTCTGAAAACGAAAGTTGGAACGACTTCTAAATATGTATTAGAAACTGTGTTGATAATTTGGTCAAGAAACACTTGAGGAAAATTGGAGTTTAAAAGCAAAAATCAGAAACTAGCAGGTTTTATATTTGTGTTTGTAGTTTCAGATTCTTGGAATTTTTAGCAAGGTTTCAAGGCTTTTTCTTTTTAATCTTTCGACCCCTTTACAGTTGCAAATGAATTTCAATTTATATGCAAGGGATTTAGTAGCTTGGAGAAGTCAAAAGTACAACCATCATACACTAGGGCGCTGACTTGTTCTTGAAGCAAGTTCAAACAAGTATGGTTCAAGGCACAAAGTAAGGTTGTTTGCAGCTTTTAGCCGTGCCTAAGCTGGATTTGTAAGCATGAATTAAGGAAAATTACCCTCAGAAGCAAAAGCAAATCAAGGGCCCAACATAAACTTTGTACAAACGTTTTCTTTTCAAGGACAACAATGGTACTTCTACGTCACACGTGGGGAAATCCTTTGGATAAAGACTCAAAAGTGGGTGTGAGCATTAAATGATGATGAGATTTATCAAACCAAAAAATCCTACAATATGAGATTGTGTATCATAGCTTACTCTGGATCAGAAGTTCAGCATCAACGTAACTTAGAATAAAATCTAACTTCTGGTCTTTGAATCTCCTTGCTCTAGCATGTTCTGGAGGAGTTCCCAGACTTTTCAGAAAGCTTGTAACATGCTTTTTAGATCTTCTTTGAAATACTTTTGCAAATTCTGAATGAACCTGTGTGAAAACTGGCCCAGAAGTTCTAACCAAATTCTGTCTTGGAAATGTCCAGAATTTACTGAGTGCTTCAGTTTCATGGACATGTCTTTGAAGATTTATAACTTGAAATCCCAGCATTTCTAGGAGAAGTTATGTTCTGCAATGTTTTAGATCTCATTGAGATCTATAACTCTTGTTTCAGAAGTTCTTCCAGAATCAACTTGCATCATGTTGAAAATGTGGCCAGAAGTTTTGAACTTATCACATTTCTAAACACTTAGAAAAATTTCTAAGTATTTGGAATTTTGACTTTTCCAAAGTAATTTTAACTTTTAATTTTCTTGATGAAACAAATTTCATATTATAACATGTCTTGATGAAATATGATTCTTGAAACTTGATTTTGATCCAAAAGTCAAAGTTTGACTTTTCAGCATTCAATTGACCATTTTTCCCTTCTGCCAATTCCAAACCTAAATTGATGTATCAGTGTTGCAAACTTGAGTCGTGGAAGATCTTGTGAGGAAATCCTTGAGATATGAGAAGGCAAATTTTGGTGTACAACATATTGGAATCATACAATTCAGAAGAAAAGGAGATATGATCATCAAAAGGATATCGGGGAACAACAGTATCAATTATCATTTTTCATTGCCATTTACAGCTTTAAAATTTTCTGTAATTACCTCTTTCTAGGAATTGCATCTTGTATTCTCGCCTATTAAGAGGTATATCAATAAAACATTTAATTTTCATATTTCACCTTTCAAATTGGTTTTTTTTTTCTTTTTTCAGACTTGTTTACAAAATACTATAATTATTTCTTATGAATATTGTTTCGAAATCATTTCGGGGAAATTAACAAATAAAAGCTTTTGATAAAACATAAAAAAAACATTTTGCTTAGAAAAATATCGAAAGAAAATCCACGTCTACGTCCACGCATATGTCTAATTCTACGTCTACGTCTGCGCCTATGCTTGCACTCGCGATACAAAGTCTATACACATGTCCACGTCTACGCCTGCGCTTACAACATAAAAGGCTACACATATGCCAATACATACGACTACGCCTGCACTTACAACATACAAGTCCATGCATATGTCTACTCCTACATCTACGTCTACACCTACGCTTACAATACAAAATCAACGTTCAAAATTTTGCTAACACTTTTTCACCACATTCAAATAAAATTCAACAAAGCTACGACGACACAACATACAACTCCAGAGGATTGGTAACTCTGAGTCAATGGTCTAAAGGAGAGAATGCCAAAAATAGTCTTCATAACATTTCAAGGCATACGGACATCTTACACATATTTCATACATACATTTTACATAGCATACACACACTATACATTTTAGCATACAACATGCATATATTCAGGGTTCCATATCAATGTCAAACATCATACACAGACATTCAATACATATATTCCCAGTGTCCCATCTCAATATCAGACATTATACACATGATCATACATCAAACAAACAACCTCACCCTCAATTCAATTATCTAAGGGTCAATCAACCAAACAATTCTCCTACGATCCAACCCAACACCTAAGTCTCCAGGAAGTGATGAGTTCCTTACAAAGTAGTCCATTACCTAAGTCTCCATGCAGTAATGAATGAAACCCCATACATTGCCTCTAAGCCTCAATGTACTATCACAACTCATTGTGTTGCCTCTAAGCCTCAACATAGTCGTAAAACTCCGTACATTACCTCTAAGCCTCAACATAGTCGTAAAACTCCGTACATTACCTCTAAGCCTCAATGTACTTTCCAAAACTCACTACGTTGCCTCTAAGCCTCAACGTAGTCGTAAAACTCCATACATTTCCTCTAAGCTTCAATGTACTTTCCAAAACTCACTGCGTTGCCTCTATGCCTCAACGTAGTCGCAAAACTCCATACATTGCCTCCAAGCCTCAATGTACTTTCCAAAACTCACTGCATTGCCACTAAGCCTCGACGTATTCACAAAACTCCGTACATTGCCTCTAAGCCTCAATGTACTTTCCAAAACTCATTGCGTTGCCTCTAAGCCTCAACGTAGTCACAAAACTCTGTACATTGCCTTTAAGCCTCAATGTACTTTCCAAAACTCACTACGTTGCCTCTAAGCCTCAACGTATTCACAAAACTCCGTACATTGCCTCTAAGCCTCAATGTACTCTCTCAGCTTGCTATGTTTCCTCTAAGCCTCAACGTATTCTCAAATCTCGGTACATTGCCTCTAAGCCTCAATGTACTCTCACAGCTCACCGTGTTTCCTCTAAGCCTCAATGTATTCGCAAATCTATGTACATTTCCTCTAAGCCTCAACGTACTTCCCAAAACTCACTATGTTGCCTCTAAGCCTCAACGTATTTGCAACAAAAAAATTGGTACATTGCTTCTGAGCCTCAATGTACTTTTCCCCATCCAACCCACTACTCCAAACCCGGGTGAGCGATATATCATCAGCTTCACTTATTTCCTCAAGACTCATGAGGGTATGCTACATCAGCGTGACCTTATGACTGGTCGGACAAATTTTGGGTATTCCAAGTATTCAATAAACTCCCAACCAGGACGCACCAGGCCCGTGCATTCTCACGCTATTTGATTGGAAGATAATTGAATAGGGGCAGTTGTCGTACCCCAAATTTGCCCTGCCTATGCGATCGTATTTTTCAAGAAGATATCTTAATTAGGGATGATTCAGTAATATCTGATGGCTCATTCTTAAATCTAAGACAACCATGGGGTCCATTCGCGAAGCATGTTGGCCAATGGCCCATGAGATTCGAATATGGAAAATTATTTCAGGAAAAAATTATTAAGTTATAGTAATAAAGCCCATTTAGGTTGTTGTTAGTAAAAAGAGAGGTGAGATTGCAATATACTAGTCTATTTTAGTTGGCCCATTTCTATTTTCGTTATCCAAATAGCAAAGGGTGGGGTATGAGTATAAATTACAAGCCCATTAAAATTCATAAGGCCCATTTCATTTTTAATAAGCAAAGATTGGAGATAGTAGGCCCATTAGGAAGCTTCCAAATTGGCCCATTTGGAATTTGTGAACAAATTTTTATCTGTTTCTTATTGCTATTATGTTTCCTATTTATTAATTAATTTATTTTACAAACTTGTAGTAGATTTAATGAAGTGTTTTGCTTTGGAATAAAGTCCGTTGATTTGATATGCAAGGGCCAATTAGGCCCGGTCCGGAAATTATTTGTGGTGAAATAATAAATATGTTGTTGGACCTAAAAAAAGTATGAGGCCCAATTCAAATAAAGAAGTACAAGGACCAATTCAGTAACAAACGCGGGCCCAAAATGCAGTTAACAATTACGGTACTAATTGACCAAAGATTGAGCACATTTTATCAATTAACATGTACTGTTTAGATTCTATAAAATTTATATCTTTCTTTACAACAAAATTAAAAAAATAAAGTCTTTCTTTTTATAGTCAAAACCCAGAATTCCTGAAGACAAAAATATTATCAGATACAACAAATCAAATGCTTATCAGTACAAATCTCAAAAAATTACAAAATCAAATCTGCATCTAAAACCAAAAAAAAAGAATCATAAAAATTATAGCAAGAATACTAAATCAAATTACAATATCAATTACAGAGATTACAATAAATCCATAATTATTCTAAATCGTAAATCTAAGCAATTGTAACGACAATTCACAAGCTCCAAATCCTAACCTTATAAATACCGAGCTAATATACAGAAACGAGGGGAAAAAATACATAAGAAAGATTGAAGAACAAATTCACGAGCTCGAATACAGGAACAAGGAAAATAAATTGAAGAAGAGGAACCCAGAGAAACTCACTCACTATTAAAGACCAAAGAAGGAAGCAGTTAGGGTTTCAACATCTGAAACCCTAACCACCGCTGACCATCTCCAAACTTCGCCGTTGTTTCAACCTCATCATCACCTTCGAACACCGCAGAGATCTGCGAACAAGAAGAAAAAGGGGATTAGCATCAGATTAGACGACGACTCAAAGTCAGAAAGCAAGAACGCGAGGGGTAACAGACTCAACTTTTCTTATTTTTATTTGTGATTTTGTTGGGTGGTCGTAATTAGGTTTAGGGGGTTACGCCTCCGCGGTGGTGGGTAGTAGGGTTTGAAGGCAAGGTTTGAGAAGAAGAAGAAAGGGTTTGGAAGAGAGAGAGGGACAATGCTCTAAAACAAGAAATTGAATTGTAAATATGTATTAAAACTAAATTTTACTCTGCTGTATCCTATGCATGCGCGCCTACAATAACCAGCATGTACCATTAATTCTATCCATACGATTATTATCAGGCGTCCATAGGCTAAGTCTCTACCGTAACGCCATACACCCTCACCACACCCAATACTTCGGCCTTCAAAAAATCTATTATGGGCTTAGCCCAATTGCGAAACACACCCCCATTCCTTGTTTTGCTAAAACATAGAACAACAACACACCCTCCCCTTCAGAATTCCCATTTGGGCCTAGCCCAGCCTGACTATTAACACCCTTATCCTCTTACTGTCAAACTAAAACTGCACCCCCCCTGAACTAAATTATATATATATTTTTTTTATATCTATTTTTCATTTATAATTATCGTTACTATTATTTTTTATTATCATTGCTATTTATTTATAATAATTTTTACTATTATTAGTTGTAATTTGTTTATATATATATATATATATATATATATATATATATATATATATATATATATATATATATATATATATATATATATATATATATATATATATATATATATATATATATATATATATATATATATATATATATATATATATATATATATATATATATATATATATATATATATATATATATATATATATATATATATATATATATATATATATATATATATATATATATATATATATATATATATATATATATATATATATATATATATATATATATATATATATTATCATTTAGAATGATTATTTTATATAAAAAACTCATATATTATATTTTTATACATTGCATTAAAATATTTTTTAACCATGCATTAATCAAGAAGTTTTGCAATTAATACGATAAAAAATATTAACAAATCTCAAACTACTTTTCGTAATAAACTAATCTAAACAACTAATTTTTGCAAAAAGGGTTTCAAATATATTTTAAGCAATCACGCATTTAGTCCAAATCCCCGTAATCACTACACCCGGTCAAATGCGAGGCGATTCAAAATACATTTGTAACTCCTAAAAAACACAAACCCCATACGAAATATGAATTGGGACTCTGATTCCTTATAAGAGGATACATAGGCATACGATCAAAAATCATAGTGAGTTCCCTATTAAAAATTAAAACCCTTTCCCCTATTAAAAATTAAAACTCTTTTCCCTTAATAAAACTTAAAACCCTATTTTACCCAAACCTAAACCTAAAACCTAGTATCCTTGTGAACAAGGTAGATGAAAGGTGCCTAACACCTTCCTTTCGTCTAATGAAGTCTGACCTAGAATCTTTGTCTGCGAATTAGGGTTTTCTATTAGATTCCCTTCCTTAGGATAAAAACTAATAGTGGCGGCTCTGATTAAAAATCCAGTCACAACAACGGGTACACTCCTTCTTTTTATACTGCTTGAGGTGCCTGTCTCTGATCAGTATTTCTATTGCATCTTTGAGATGAATGAAATCCTCCATGTTATGCCCGTGACTCTTGTAGAACCTACAATACTTGCTCTTGTCGATTCCCGACTTGGATGGTGTTTGTCGGGGGAAGCGCATCCCCGCTTGCTTGAATTCTGAATTGGCACATTCAGAAAGAATGCGCTCCCTTGAGGTCAGAGGGGTGTAGTCATGGAAACAATCGGCTAGCTCCTTGTAGTATTTGGAATCATGGGATTTGTCCTCCCGTTTCTTCTCTCTCCGAAGGGATGTCGAGAGCTCGTCATTATTCGAAGACTTGGCACTCTCTCTGTGCCTGGATTCTCTAGTGTTGTTGGCCACTTCCTTCTCCTCGTATTGGATGTACGCATGGGCCTTGAGGAGGATAGAGTCGAGCGTGGATGGCGTCTCTATGCCTACAGCTTTGGCAAAGTCACTACGGGGACGGAGCCCGCGCTCGAGGAGGTACTTCTTGATGTTTTCCATTGTTGAGACTTGGACCGCTTCCTTGTTGAAGGGATTAATATATGCTTGCAGGGACTCGTCCCTGCCCTGTATAATTGCTTCCAGCGAAGCCTTCGATTTCGAGTGTCGATGGGAGGCAGTGAAATTCCTCGAAAATATCCTCTCGAGTTTTTTCCATGAGGTGATGGATTCGTCGGGGAGGCTCTTGTACCACAACATCGCCCCCTTCCTGAGAGTGGTTGGGAAGAGTCTGCATTTGATGGCTTCCCTGAGCCCTCGATAGTTGAGAAGAGCTTCGATGTTCTTGATATGCTCGTCAGGGTTTGTTGTTCCATCTTAGGTTCCCAATGTGGGCGGCTTCTCTAGGTCGGAAGGAAGTGGAGCTTCTATAATCTCCCCCGATAGCGGGCCACGGGGCTCGTCATCCTCACTATCTGTGGGAGATAGAGATGGAGAGTGGTAGTTTCTTCCCCGTCGATCGTCACGGTTCCTTCGGGGGGAGACGCTCCTCTGTTTCTGCTTTGGCTCAAGGGAAGTTAATCGAGCACGATTGATTTTCCTATTGTCTTTCCTCTTCTTGAATGAAGGGGAGTCTTGATCTCTGGAAGGAGGTGTGCGGTTGCGTTTCTTGAAGAAAGAAACGCCGCGCCTCTCCTTTTTGGGTGGTGGGCCACACCAGGGTGGCAAAAGACTGGGGGAGTGTTTCAAAGTTGGGTTCTTCGAGGAGGACATATGGATCGCCTTTTCTCCCAAGCTCCTATCCTTTAATTTTGTTACAGGATGAGGGCGTTAGTCTGATTGATAGCAGCGAGCAGAGCTGCCATGGACGGATCGATGTTGAGAGGGATGGGAACTGGTTACATGAATTTTGGAAGTTCCTCGATAAGATTCTTGGAATGTCCCTTGTCCAAGAATTGGTAGTTACCACGTCGGGCGTCAGTGGAATTCGGAGACGCGGTCTATCCGTCCCGGAAGCCCAGGTTATCCTCGAGGTGAGGATGTTCCTGACTTCTTCCGGTTTTGCGAGCAGGGGAAAGAATGGTCTTTCCGATCATGTGAAGATCATCATGGTCGTCCATGATTAGTGAGAAGAATCTTGAAAAAGTTGCTTTAATCTTAGGTTTCGAGGAAAGAAAGATAGGGAGAGCAGTTCCCTACAGATGACGCCACTGATCTTACCGGTTGATCAGAACCTGAGAAGTGGCCAGAAGATGATCTGCAATCGGGTTGTGGAGTCGACGAGAAAAGGGGGTTGTACCTGCAAGGCACTCTGATGATCAAGTAAGAGTGGTAACAAGGAGGTACAAGCAAAGTATTAGGTGGTGAATATTTGATACCCGACACTCACAAGTGTGAGGGTTTATATAATGCCCCTGGCACGTTGCCATTGGTTCCTGATTTCACACCTAGATATGCAGGTCCATGAAATCAGGTAACTACCAAGACATGGTCAAATTGGGAAGATGTGCCCGTAACTAGCCATTGGTTCCGAGGAGGGGGTTAGTTACAGGCGTCTCTCTGGTCGGTTTCTGGTGGCTTACACGACGTTGATGTCGGGCAGACTGAGAGGATGCTCGTCGATGATCCCGAGCCAATTTTGAACTGGGAGGGTAACAATTGCCATTTCCCGACAGGTAATGGGCATTCCGAGTTATGGCCGAGCGGGCCGTGCCAAAGGAGATCTCTTAGACTGGGCCCAGTCAAGCTGTCGGGCCAGTTCAGAACAATAATTATAATGACATGTTCCTTTTTTAAATTTTAATATAAAAATTAAATAATTTTTTCTCTCGTTTCTTATAAAAAACTGATGGAAAATGTTAACCTATATTTATATATAAAGCACCATGTTCTCACTCTTATCCTAAACTTATATTTTTGTCTCCAAACTTCATATTCCTCTCTGTGATACGGTGAGAGAACCGATTGTTAATACTAGTTTTGCATTTTGTATTTGCAAATATGCGGTAAGCAAGAGTCGCCACCGACTTTTCTTTTATCCAACAAAGGAAAGGGTGAAAATAACAGAAAAATACCTTTTTCGAGAGGTTCTGAGTAAGGGGGTAGATTATGGAAAGGGAAGGTGTTAGCACCCTTTCCATCCGTGGTTTTCCACGGGCTCTTGGGTACTTGCTCATTTTGAAAATTTTCTTTCGTGTTTGTGTGTTTTGAAAAGTTTGTTTGCTTTATGCTAACTCTTGTATCAGTCCTCAAGAGTGTTGATAAAGCGTTTTTTGAAAATGGTTTTGAAAGTATAGTGTGAAAAAATGGTTTTTTGAGCAAATACCTAACATCTATCTACCTACTCAAAAAAAGGTGTTCTTTTGCTCATTTCCTTTAGATAGTGTCATCCTACTATTAGTGAGTAGGTAGCCCTATCGTTGGATGTTTGAGGGACTATCAAAGGGACGTTTACGGTCACTAAGGCAACTGGGCAAGAACTTTTAGTAATTGTCCTAAAGTTCTAAGATCACTTTTTAACTGAGGCGACATTGAAAGGGTCATCGAGGGACTTGTGATCTCTTGAACTAAAGGACAACCACTAAAGATTCTCACGTTTCGAGAATTGTGACCATTTTCGAAGGCAACCGAAGTGGGAGATACCCTAGGGGTGAGCATGTGCAAGTGTGTTGATTCAGTTCGTTTATCTTGCACATTTAGGTTTATCTAATCGTTTCAGTCTTTCCATGCAATCCTATTAATCTAAGCAGTTAATAGTGTGGAAAATAAATTATAAAAAATAAAATTCCTAAGCTATTACAAGGCCTTGGGGAAATTACATAAATAACACAAGAAAATAAAATGTGGAATTTTAAACCTAATTAAATCTATTATAAACCGGGACACAGTTACATAATGGGAAAAGAACACATGAAAAAGATAAACACGCGAAGAATGGAAAGAGCGTCTAAACCCTAAAACATGTTTAAAAGAAAATCTTTTTTTGTTTTTATTTATTTATGAAAATATTAAGTTGTAATAATATCCTGATAAAAAAATATTAATTAGAATTGATTCTAAGGAAACTAACATTTTTTGGAATTTTTAAAGAGAAAAAGGTTTAAAAATTTTACCCTAATTTCTAGATAATTTTAATTTGAAAAAGATTAAAGTAATTAAACTATCAATTTACAAAATTAATTTTTATTATGAAAAAAAAACCTAATTCTAAATTTTTTGTGATTTTATATTGATGTTATGATTAAAATAAAAATGAATTTAAATAATTAAAATAAAATAAGGTAAACGAAATTAAAAAAAGAATGAAAAAGGGAATGAGCCTGATAGTGTTAGCAGCATGAGGGGGGGGGAGTGAAACTGAATCTGCTAGACCCAAATGAAATCAGCCCAGTGTCTTGTGTAAGATCCAGTGGAGCATGTGTTTGAGGGTCCACCATGGGGGTTCATTGTTGGGTGCTGGATTTGAATTGTGGGTGATCCAATGATTGAGAGTGAGGATGTATGGTGGACGTCTAGCCACTGAGAACACCAGATCTGCATGATATTGTTAGAAAAATAAAAATTACTGGACCTGGGATTGAACCCAGGTCCCTTCCCTCATATGCTTACTGGCCTTGCCAACCGCGCTGATTTTTCATTCATGTATATAATAACAAGCAAATATATAATGGTAATTCAGTGCTAATCCTTGTTAGTAAAAAAAACGCATGCATCAACAAATGACTGAGCCAATCAAATTAAAACAAAATGCCACGCCTGCTCTAACTAGAGTCAAACGAGTCCATGATGCCGGAGGGGTTCTCTGGTCATCTTCTCCGGGAGGTTCCAATCCTCAAACCCGCAAAAGCGTGGGATTCAAGAAGAGTTAAAGGCCCTACCCTACACAAAATCGAGTCCTGAATCTGATTTCGGCCTTAAATTGGCCTAAAAATGCCGCTAACCCTGAAAACAAAACTCTCATGTTTAGAAACCATAATAATGTTGATTAGAATTCCTGGCTCTGTACCTTACATCAAAGACGTCAGAATGCTCACAATCAATGACAATAGCATGAATATGAAACGAAAATCAATTTATAGCATGTATTTGAAAAGTTTCGAAACCAAGTTTTACCAAAATCTGGTGATGCTTGAAGGAGGGATCCTGGGCACGGTTTAGCTTGGCTCACAGATGGAGATGACTCCTGGGACCTTCAAGAGGAAGCTAGGATGCTTGGTTTTGATGGAAAAGGCTTGGATTGTTTGATATGATTTTCACTTTTTTCTTTGAAAATTTTAACTTTGCTAGGGTCGTTGCTAAAGCAACTGCGCCTCCTATTCTCTTCTGACTTTGTTGTATATATATGAGGGCAAGATTAGGTTAACAAATGTGGTTACCATCTTTGTACATTATGATGAAAAGATATGATTTTATTCTTTCATAAAACTTTCCATATTTGATCCAATCTCATGCCAATATATTTTCCTGCGTTACTTCCAGCCTATTATGAGTTGTTTGGGTCTCCAATATGATGGAAATCGAAAGCTGACATACCCCTACAGATCCATTTCCCTTCGAATTTGTTCTCTTCGAAGACTTTAAGCTCCAATTCGAAATACTCAGAGCTTTCCTCATCAGAACATTATTTCCTTCGAAAGCTCTGAGTTCTAATTCGAATTGCACCAGCTTCAATATCATGGCTCCTTCGGTTGAGCCACCCTTTGCTTCGATTGTTTGATTTGAAGAAAATCACCCTGGCCGAATCAGCTCTTGTGGAGTTAGGAACAAACAAGGCAAGAATCTGGCCTTTAACTCAGGAATTGAATTCATGATCAAAATTGAATTCTTGCCATATTTGCAAGGAAAACATGCCATTTTGAACTTTGGGTGAACCTGGACAGGTTATGATAGGTGTTTTGTTCGAATTTGGCTTAAGGCTTTCATCATGGTTCCTTCGATTAAGTCTCAAGCTTTTCTCTCTTCGATGGCTTTGAACTGGTCCAATCAAAGAATTATCTTATTGACTGGTCGAAGTGTTGTTCTACTCTCTTCGATGGCTCTAAGTCCTTATTCGAATTTCCCAGAACTTCCCTTATCAGAACTCTTTGATCAGCCCTTGTCCTCTTTGATGGTTCTGAGATCTGATTCGAATTGCCCAGAACTTCCCTCATCAGAACATTTGTTTTCCTTCGAAGGATCTGAATTCGAATTGCACCAACTTCATTATCACGACTCCTTTGATTAAATCTCAAGCCTTTCTCCATTCGATGGCTCTGCATCCTGATTCGAATTCCTCATATTCTCAGCATCAGAGCTTTTTCATTTGAACTATGGTCTGCAGAAATTCGAAAGGCTCTAAGTTGTCCTCTCCAATCTACATGAATTCGAATGGCCCATCATCAGAGCTTCTAGAACCCTCTCAGTTCTTGCTCTCTTCGATCTCATTTTCTCTATCTTGGACAATCAGAATGTCACCTTGTTGATATGCCACTGAAGCATCACTTGGTTAACATGCATGTCAAAAGACACATTGTATTCCCTAATGAGAGACAACCTTATTTAAGATGTCCATCGAAGCTGCCTTGTTTAAGATGCCCATCGAAAGACCCTTTGGTATGTCAATCAAAAGGACCTTTTGCAGATGCCAATCGAATGGCACTTTGTAGATGCCAATCGAACGATACTTAACCATCATTCAAAAAATTTCCTTTTCTTTAGGCAAATGTTTATAACCACTCATGCAAGAGAAAATCTTGGAAAACATGAGAGGGAAAATTTAGGGGTACAACAGCTGCCCTTGTTCAATCTTCTTAAACCTGAAGATTTAGATTGGCTTGTCTGCCTTTTGTAATCTGAAGGTGCAAGATGATTGAACACTTGAGTGCCTAGAAATTTGCACTTGTCTGAAATGATACTGTTGGCGGATAATATCGGGAATGGGCTTACAAATTCCATTTGGAAAATATGACGGAAGACTGTCAGAGATGGGCTTACAGATGCCATCCAAGGAATATGACGGAGAGTCGTCGGATATGGGCTTAGAGATGCCATCCAAAGTAGATGCTTGACTTCATAAGAAGTCTCTTTGAGGGGATTCTTGTTCCTTCTGTCTGAGGAGGAGTCCGCTGGGGAATGTTTTAGGGGAATAGAGTTTAGGAGCTTCAGTTGTCCATTATTCTACTAGGGAGTTATCTTTTGATTGGAGAGAAGAAAGCGAACTGTTATCTGGTCAGGATCCGGGCTTCACAGCAACTTGCTGAGGACAATAAGACTAACTGCTATCTGGTCATTTTCTAGGCTTATCAGGGACTATGAAATTAACTGCTATCTGTTCGGCTCCAGGCTTCAAAGTAATTGTAGACATTGAACTGTTATCTGATCGTATCCAGGCTTCAGTATTCTTAACAAGATAAGAATTAGAAAATCTTAGTGTCGATTTAACTGAACCAAAGAAAGTTCTTTGAATCATCTTTAACTGGATAAAGAGTCAGAAAATCTTAGTGTCGATTTAACTGAACCAGAGAAAGTATCCACCGGAAATGAATCAGATTAAATTATTGGTTGATTTAAACTGAACCAGCAGAGGTATTGAATTATCTTCAACTGGATAAGAATCAGAAAAATCTTAGGGTCGATTTGACTGAACCAGAGAAAGGTCTTGTATTAAATTTAACTAGATAAAGAATCAGAAAAGTCTTAGGGTCGATTTGACTGAACCATAGAAAGGTCTTTGAATTATCTTTAGCTGGATAAAGAATCAGAAAATCTTAGTGTCGATTTAACTGAACCAGAGAAAGTATCCACCAGAAATGAATCAGAATAAATCATTGGTTGATTTAAACTGAACCAGCAAAGGTATTGAATTATCTTCAACTGGATAAGAATTGGAAAAATATTAGGGTTGATTTGACTGAACCAGAGAAAGGTATTGTATTAACTTTAACTGGATAAAGAATCAGAAAAATCTAAGGATCGATTTGACTGAACCAGATAAAGGTCTTTGAATAATATTTAACTAGATAAAGAATTAGAAAATCTTAGTGTCGATTTGTTGTACCCCAAAATTTTCCCTCTCATATTTCTCAAAACATTGCAAGGAAAATCTCCAAGTGGCTCAAGATTGCTCAAGAGTTGGACAGTCAAGCTATCTCCTAAGGCAGTCAACCCCAAATTAGGGTTTGTGTTGCATCAAAATCCTTGAGTCCAAATGACCTCAAGTTCTCCCCAATGTACTAATATGATCTCAAGGTCATCCATGTCAAATTTCAAGACTTGCAGAGGAAGTTTGCATAGTCAATTGCTCAAAGGGTCCAAAAATCAACTGTGCTAGGGCAAAAGTCAACTGTGACCTACAAATAGTCAAACTTCAAGATTTTTTGTCAACATTCTCATTTTGAAGGATAATTCATCATTTTATTAAGGTTTGATCATGATTCATCAAGGATTGCTCAAAATTCATCAAGATTCAAAAGTTGCTAAATTAGGGTTTTGTAGGAAAAGTCAACTCAACTTTGACCAAGCATAACTTTCTCATACTTTATGAGAAATGACCCATCCAAAGCTCATTTTGAAGAGGATGCAATTTCCTACAATCCATATTCGAACCCCAAGATCAAGAAATACACTCACAAAAAGTTACAATTTTGGACATTATAGGTCATTTTTAAAAGTCAACAAAAATACCTTTTTTTTAAAGCTTATAACTTGAGCATGGAATATAAAAATGATATTAGACTAAAAGGGTTGGTTAGAGGACATCTCAAGGTTTCTAAAAAGTCCAAGAACACTGCTAAAAGTTCAAAATTGAAGAAGTTATACATTGTTGAAGTTGGACATTTTTCCAAAATTGCCAAAAGTCAACTATCCCTAAAACTTGAATTTTGTCAAAAGGGCCCACTTTTTTCGACTTGATTTGATCTTGTCACACTACACACGTGTCATATCTTCAGTCTTGTGTCCATTCATTAATTTTTCTATTTTATTTGATTTTTATTGAATTAATTCATTTTAAATCAATTTAAATCCAAATAAAATCTAAATATTGATAACTTGGTATCTTTTTGATTGATACAGATCTTTATTATCATCATGGACAAGATCAAACTTGAATCAAGCCATATCATGCACAAAATATTGGATTTGGAATGAAATTGGAAGGTTTAATAATGGAGAATCATCAAATATGGCATTTTTTTCAAATCTTGATCATGGTCTTAAAACACAACATTATGAGGGAGATTATTTCCATGCTTTCTTGTATCCTCATTCTCCTATATAAATAGAGAGCCACACAAGCTTGAAAGACACGAAAATCCTCTCTAAAAAGCTCTCAAAAAGCTCTTCAAAAAGTTCTCAAAAAGCTCTTCAAAAAGCTCTCCAGAAATCAAAGAATTGGTGCACTTCATATCTCGAGGTTCCGGCCACTCGCAATTGACATCAAGCCTCAAACCATCCTCTTGCAGTCCTCATGAGTCTTACAAGGCCCAAGAGCAATCCATCACACGCCTAGCACGCCCACCGGTTTGGTAAAATTTTAAATTTCGAATCTCTAATTTTAATCACATTTTATGGTATGCTAACGTTTGTTTGAGTTTATATAGAACAGTTATGGATGGTTGAATCATAGGTTCCACACAAGAATCAAAAAACACCATAGATAGAGCATGAAGCTTTCGAAGATCCGAGTTCAGGGATGCTTTCTGCACCCTCCAAAAAAAGGCCAAATTTCTCTACTTTGTCATATTTTATTTATTTGGTTTAATTATTTTATTTTTGCTTAATTAATTTACTAACCAATAACAAATTTTCTTTTTATCAAAAAAATCACAAAAATATCATTTTGTCCAATTAAAATTAAGAACTTTATTTTTCTTTAATAAATTCCGGTTAATTAATTAGATTTTTAATTCTAGGAAACTTTAATTTCTTTTTGTAAATAAATAAAACTAATTAGAATTTAATAGATTTAATCACTAATTTAACCATTCCATTTTCTTTCTTTAAATAACCAAAAATCCAAAAATAACCTTTTTTTTCATTTAATTAATTAATTTAATTTAATGTAGTGATTAATTTAGATTTATTTCTTTCTTAAAATATAAAAAAAAACCACAAAACATTTTCTTTATCAAATTAAATTCTAACTTTTATTTTTGTTAATAAACATTAATTAATTGATTTAGAATTTTAATTAGAATACCTTTCACATTTTTGTAAATAATTAAAATTCAATTAGAACTAATCTAGGTTTTAATTACTAACATTAATTTTAATTTATTTCTTAAAATTCAAAAGCAAACAAAAAAATCTTTTCTTTAACAAAAAGGATCAAAACCCTATAACTTTGCGCTCGATTTGATTTCCCGCACGCGTTTGTTTATTTTTATCATATTAATGTACTTGCCTCCGGTTTGTAATAGCTTTTAATTAGGACATTTTTATCGCTTTATTTTATTTTCCACAATTTAAATTTCAAGGGTTGTTTTTGGCGATGTAAATACCCGACGCCTTGTAATAGTTTAGATTTAATTTCCGCAATTTAAATTCCCCAACTTTACACTGTTAGATGTTTGATAATAGGGAATGCATGACAAGATCAAATGTATGAACTTAAAATCAACATAGCTCACCCATGACATGTACAAAGATAAAATTAACCAAAATAAAACACTCGCACATGCGCACTCTTAGGGTACACCTCACTTGGTTGCCTTCGAACGTGGTCATTAAGTATAGGAAGTTTTAGAGGTTTCCCTCTTGTCCAAAGATCATAAGTTGCCTCGAAACGGTTGCCTCGGAAAAATGATCTAAGACATTAGGGTTACCGCTAAGGCGTCCTAACATTGCTTTAGTGACCACACGTCCCTTAATCGAATTGACCCTTAAACTCCAACGATGGTGCTACCTACTCCTCAATAGTGGGATAGCATTTTCTAAAGGACATTAGCACAAATTAATTCCTTTTTCTAGTAGGTAGATGGTTCTTAAGTACTTGCTCATTCTAAAACAAAACAAAACTTTTCGCACTTACACTCCTTTCAAACAAAAACTTCTTTCAAACCCACAAAAACAAAGAAAAGCAAATTTTGAAAACACTTTGAGCAAGTACCTAAGAGCCCGTGCATAACTACAGATAGAAAGGGTGCTAACACCTTCCCTTTCTATAATCTACCCCCCGGACCCGAGAAACATCTGGAAAAAAGGAATTTTTCTGTGCTTTTATCCTTTCCTTGTTGGATAAAATAAAAGACGGTGGCGACTCTTGCTTACCGCGACATTTTGCGAAAACAAACGCAAAACGCGAACCAGCATTCCAAAAACAGTCAGTTCTCTTCCCACCGTATCACAGAACTGGCCACTCTACTGGGGACTTAATAAGTGGGGTGTACCTTAGGATTAGATCATTGTGTTTTCAATTGTATGCTTTGTATGATTTATATTTGTGGGCTTGTATCGGAGTATTTATAGATCCTAACCCGGATCTGGGGATACCCTTTAGGTAAGTAGCAATAAACTGTGAGGGAACTGTACAGCGTAGACCGATACGGTTGAAGCAGTAGCTACGTTGGTGTGGCACTTTAGTCTGTACCGATATCCCTTGTGTTGGAACGAGGAGAATATGGGTCTTCTAAGGGGTCATTAAGCACCAACTGACCTTAGAACCTTTAAATTGACCAACTTGGCCATAGAATAGTAGCAGTATGCTACACTCATTGAGACCAAACTCTCGCGATGATTCTGGCTGCAAGAAAAGGTTGCTAAACTGGAATTATGACCGATCGAGGGTGGTCAGTGATATTGAGATCCTCTAGAACCCGGTTACTATTTCTAGGAAAGGTTGAACCAACTAAACTGAAAGAGGGTAATATCTAAACTCCATGCCAGCCTAAACTTAAGGTTGTTTCTGTGACTTGTGTGCCTTCAAACTTGAACTACTTGCACATTCTTGTTATCTGATAACATGAGTTCCTTGCAGGTTTTGTTTACAGTCCTTATCCAATAATTTGGATTTATTGCAGGGTTTACTTACATCACTTCACACTTTTGCTTAAACGCATAGCATACACATCATAACATCATGCCTTAACATTTCCTTAACCATTTCAAGGATCTTAAGGGTTTGTAATGCAGGTTATGGTAAATCAAATGTCTAGCAAGGGGCAAAGGGGATTTATTTTCCTCTAGCCAAGGTTGTCTAGAAATTAAAACACGACAACTTGAGTCAGGGGCTATGACCCACTCGATATGGTGAGCTTGACTCTTGAAGAAGGACTCTTAACGACACGAAGTTTCTTCAAACAAATTCTAACAATTTTTTATTTACCCCGCGATATCCTTGAAAACATTGCATACATATATCATACATATCATTGCATAACAGGTCTCCCAATACATGTCTCTCATGTTCTCGTTGTTTATTTCAGCAATGGATTTCTAACCAGACAACCAATATCTTCAAACTCAAGAAGCTCAGTTCAGGGACGTATTCCTAAACCTATCCAAGGGGCAGGAAGAGTTGAAAACACTCCTTGTTGGGAACTTGGTCAAGAAAAGTCCTGAAGACAATAAAGACGAATGGATGGAACAACTGCAAGCTGAGTTCAGTGCCATGAAAACCCAGATGCTAGGGCAGATGGCTCTTATCCAAGGCTTATCTTGGGAACAAGAAGAGCTGTGAACCATTATCAACCAACTTCATCAAGACAGATACAACAACATAAAGCAAACAGTAAAGGCCGGGGACCAAGTCATTAATCAACTTTCGAGAAGTCAAAGGTTTGGTTTGATGAAGAATAGACCTCTCCAAGTTGCTACTACCTCAAGGGTCCAACAACAACCTTGCCATAAACAACGGGTTGATCGGAGTAAGCCAAATATGCCCAAGCGGAAATTTACCAAGCTTAACATGTCGCTGTCTCAGGCTTTACAACACCTATTGAGATTGAATCTGGTGACGTTGGTAGGACCTCATCTGAATCCTAAGACTTCTTCACCCAACTATAATCCTGATGCAAGGTGTGCATACCATTCTAACAGCCCGGGGCATGACACTAACGACTGTTGGAAGTTGAAGTACAAAATTCAAAACCTGATTGATGAAGGAGCATTGGAATTCACACAAGATGGTCAGACTGAGTTCTTCTACCATCCCTCCAAGGTTCACCATTTGAAGTGACAAGTACTGAGACGAGAAGACTTTTGTTCATTAGGATTTTCAATTTGTAATTTTCTTTTGATTGTTCGAACATTTATTCATGTCAAACTTTATTACTTTATCAATGCATTGCATATGTCTGTTTTGAATCAATCCATTCGTATTCACTATATTCAAATTGTTTTCATTTTTTGTGATGATCAACTCTCGAAAAAAAATTCTAAGCCTTTAGAGGGAGGATCACGAAAATGATACCAAAATCTCTACAGTATGCTTTTGAACAGACCCCGCTGACGATGTACATGCATTGTTTCAAATCCTAAACAGCAGAGATATAAGGAAGATAATCCCTAGTCAACCCCTTTGAGCCAAAGAAGTTGGAGTTTTTCGTTTCACAAATTAAAACACGTAATTATAACCTGAGGCGGGGTAGTTTTCTCAATTAATCCAGGTGCACAATGAATGGCATCAAAGAAGTCCTTCCGAAACAAAAGACGGTGATGGTTCCGTATAATCGTAAGGACAGGCAGTCATTATCTCTCGAAATAAAAGCCCATCAAGTCAAAACCTATGAAGGAGACTTACAAAACTGGGGCATCCTACTGACTGTAATTACTAAAGAAACAGTTCAGGAAAAAGACAGGGATAATAAAATCAAAAAGAAAGAGGTTCTGCAAACTCTCAACAAAATGACTGCCTGTTCAAAATAAATTGTCAGTATCCGAACCATCACTAGTATATCAGAGCAAAGACTCAAACGGGATCTAATGCACGATTAGCTGAGTTTAGGATCGAAGAACATCGCGAAGAATGGGTGGGTACAAATAAATTTTGAGCCTTTATCCTTTGTTTCTTGAACCGTGAACCAGGCCACGTTATAACCCTTAAAAGTCCTAGCTGAAGCATGGGTTAGTTCGAAAGCATACTGTTACAAAAGGTATCCTGACTCCTGTAGGATTTGCTGTAAATCCTGAGTTGACATCACATTTTACAAATTTGCATGTTTTACTAAAAAAATGCATTTTCAAAAATTTCAAGACAGACATAAGCTTTGCATTCTTAAAATAATATTGTTTGCATATGACTATTTGTTCAAACAGCAGAGAAATCCGCACGACGAATATCTAGTGAACAAAAACCTTTTCAATAAAAAGGGTCACCTCAAGTGGAAAAAACACCTCCAACCAAGGGGCATGGCATGAGCATTGTCCATCATCTGGGGCAATTAAGTCAAGATTCAAGGAATCTCTCAAAATGCCAAATAGCCAGGGGCAAATCTCCATCTGAATCAATTGGGGCATTGGACATGAATTCTAGCAACGAATCTTGCATGATCAAACGAGGATCTTCTGGTAGTATGGCAACACAACACTACCGATAGTGACACCTCCCTACACTCTGAGAGCGTGGGCATAGTCAAAAAAGTACTATGCATAATCAAAGACCCGCTAGGTTGACTGGCCTAGGCAAAAATAAGGGCTTCCCGGCAAACCAAAAGGGTTCGGGAAAAATAAGGGATGAAAATGAAAAAATTTGTACACCCGGCAAGTCGAAAACCTGAAAAGGCGGCTTGGGCAAAAAAGGGTATCCCGGTGGACTGAAAATCCGAAAGGGCAGTCCAGGAAAAACATTAGGGATCAAAGCGTACAACTATGTCCCGTTATCTTGTCACTAGCCTACTAGAAGAAGACTTGTCACTTCAATCGAAAGTTACCAAGCACCTCATAGGTTGGGATAATACTCGATCCACGAGGCCTCCGCAGGCACCTTATCCCGCAGAAACAGGGGCAAAAAAGTCTCGATGCAAAGCCATCGTCATATCCTTAGCACGCGTCCCAGTAACATTCACTCCCCGCAGAGTAAGACAGTAAAGATAACTCTCCCCAGCTGAGGCTTGCAACTGTGAATGAGTCGATAATATTCTCCCCAAGCAGATTTTATCTACCATCAACACTGAAAAGGCTTAATATCCCCGGCAGTCTTAATATTCCCCAGCGGAGTATAAGAATATTCCCCGGCAGAATACAAGATATCCCCAGTGGAGTTAAAATTTTCCCAGTGCAGTCTGAAAAAGCTTCCTCAATGGAGTTGAACATATCCCCAGTATACTTCAGAAGTTCGTCCCCGGCGGAATATAAAAATAAATATCCCCAGCCGAGTTCAAAGGAATATTGTCCCCAGCAAAGCTCAAAGGATTATCCCCACAAGAGTCTAAAAGGTTATCCCCAGTGAAGTCGCAACTAAAAGATCATCCCCAACGGAGTTCTCTCACAAACAGGAATTTAATCCCCAACAGGATTCCGTATCACCAGCAACGGTAATTCATCCCCAGCGAAACTTATTGGTTGAATCCTCAGCAGAACATCTCTTCCCCACAGAGTAATCTCTTCCTCAGTTTATTCCCCAACAGAGTTATCTTCTCCTGCAGGTTTATTCTCGCCATCATCTTCGTTCGTCATCCCCAGCAGAAACAAAGAATCCAACTCTATTCTCCAGCAGCTATCCAGGATTTATTTCCCCCAGCTAAAACATTACATTTCCATATATTATAATACATACATATACGCATCATACAACACAATCTCATTTATTTTGAGAACATCATTGCTTGATCTATATCATGCATTGCATATGACTGACCTTTACCTTTCAGGAATGATGCAGTTAAGTTCTCAGCTCAGACGAAGACCTGACCGGTTCTTAAATCTCAACTGAATTATCCTCGGTTGAATTTCACATAAGGTTCTCAATCTCGACAATTTTCCTCCGTCATAGTGTGGACGAGTTCTACAATCTCAACGGTATACTACGTTGAAGACCAGACAGTTCCTAGATCTTGATGAAGATGTTTACCTCCGTCAAAGTGTGGACGAGTTCTACAATCTCAACGATATACTACGTTGAAGACCAGACAGTTCCTAGATCTTGATGTTTTCCTCCGTAAAAGTGTGGACGAGTTCTACAATCTCAACGGTATACTACGTTGAAGACCAGACAGTTCCTAGATCTTGATGAAGATGTTTCCCTCCGTCAAAGTGTGGACGAGTTCTACAATCTCAACAGTATACTACGTTGAAGACCAGACAGTTCCTAGATCTTGATGTTTTCCTCCGTCATAGTATGGACGAGTTCTACAATCTCAACGGTATAATACGTTGAAGACCAAACAGTTCCTAGATCTTGATGAAGATGTTTCCCTCCATTAAAGTGTGGACGAGTTGTACAATCTCAACGGTATACTACGTTGAAGACCAGACAGTTCCTAGATCTTGATGTTTTCCTCCGTCATAGTGTGGACGAGTTCTACAATCTCAACGGTATACTACGTTGAAGACCAGACAGTTCCTAGATCTTGATGAAGATGTTTCCCTTTGTCAAAGTGTGGACGAGTTCTACAATCTCAACGGTATACTACGTTGAAGACCAGACAGTTCCTAGATCTTGATGTTTTCCTCCGTCATAGTGTGGACGATTTCTACAATCTCAACGGTATACTATGTTGAAGACTAGACAGTTCCTAGACCTTGATGAAGATGTTTCCCTCTGTCAAAGTGTGGACGAGTTCTACAATCTCAACGGTATACTACGTTGAAGACCAGAAAGTTCCTAGATCTTGATGTTTTCCTCTGTCATAGTGTGGACGAGTTCTACAATCTCAACGGTATACTACGTTGAAGACCAGACAGTTCCTAGATCTTGATGAATATGTTTCCCTCTGTCAAAGTGAAAACGAGTTCTACAATCTCAACGGTATACTACGTTGAAGACCATACAGTTCCTAGAACTTGATGAAGATGTTTTCCTCCGTCATAGTGTGGACGAGTTCTACAATCTCAACGGTATACTACGTTGAAGACCAGAAAGTTCCTAGATCTTGATGAAGATGTTTTCCTCCGTCATAGTGTGGACGAGTTCTACAATCTCAACGGTATACTACGTTGAAGACCATACAGTTCATAGATCTTGATGAAGATGTTTTCCTCCGTCATAGTGTGGACGAGTTCTACAATCTCAATGGTATACTACGTTGAAGACCAGACAGTTCCTAGATCTTGATGAAGATGTTTTCCTCAGTCTAAGACCTGACCGGTTCTTAAATCTCAACTGGATTATCCTCGGTTGAATTTCAGATAAGGTTCTCAATCTTGACAATCTTCCTCCGTCATAGTATGGACAAGTTCTATAATCTCAACAGAATTATACTCTGTTGAAGACCAGACAGTTCCTACATCTTAATGAAGATGTTTCCCCCAGTTGAATTACAGACCAGCTCTTAAAACTCAGCAAAGATGTTCTCTCAGCTGAGGCACGGGCAAGTTCCTAAATCTCAACAAAAGTTAGACTTCCCCAGCAGAATCTTCTACAACAACGGGTATGCACGTTCTCGCTAAGGAATCTCTTATGCGATCGACGCTCCTACAGATGGCATCTGTAAGACCATCCTCCTACCAACAATCTCCAAATGTCATCTGTAAGCCTATTCCTGATATCACCGGGCTGATACCACTTCATGCGAGTGCAAATTTCTGGGCACTCTAGTGTTCAATCATCTTCCACCTTCGGATCACGAAAGGCGCGAAAGCTAATCTACATCCTAATGTTTAAGAAGATTGAACAGGAGCAGCTGTTGTACCCCAAAATTTGGCCTCTCATATTTCTCAAAACATTTCAAGGAAAATCTCCAAGTGGCTCAAGATTGCTCAAGAGTTGGACAGTCAAGCTATCTCCTAAGGCAGTCAACCCCAAATTAGGGTTTTGTGTTGCATCAAGATCCTTGAGTCCAAATGACCTCAAGTTCTCCCCAATGTCCTAATATGTTCTCAAGGTCATCCATGTTAAATTTCAAGCCTTGCAGAGGAAGTTTGCACAGTCAATTGCTCAAAGGGTCCAAAAATCGACTGTGCTAGGGCAAAAGTCAACTGTGACCTACAAATAGTCAAACTTCAATATTTTTTTGTCAACATTCTCATTTTGAAGGATAATTCGTCATTTGATCAAGGGTGGATCATGATTCATCAAGGATTGCTCAAAATTCATCAAGATTCAAAAGTTGCTAAATTAGGGTTTTGTGGGAAATGTCAACTCAACTTTGACCAAGCATAACTTTCTCATACTTTATGAGAAATGACCCATCACAAGCGCATTTTGAAGAGGATGAAATTTCCTAAAATCCATCTTCACACCCCAAGATCAAGAAATGCACTCACAAAAAGTTACAAATTTGGACATTATAGGTCATTTTTGAAAGTCAACAAATACACCTTTTTTTTACAAAGCATATAACTTGAGCATGAAATATCAAAATGAGATGAGATCAAAAGGTTTGGTTATAGGACATCTCAAGGTTTATAAAAAGTCCAATAACACTTCCAAAAGTTCAAAATTGAAGAAGTTATGCATTGTTGAAGTTGGGCATTTTTCCAAAATTGCCAAAAGTCAACTATCCCCAAAACTTCGAATTTTGTCAAAAGGGCCCACTTTTCCACTTGATTTGATCTTGTCACACTACGCACGTGTCATATCTTCAGTCTTGTGTATATTCATTAATTTTTCTATTTTATTTGATTTTTATTGAATTAATTTATTTTAAATCAATTTAAATCCAAATAAAATCTAAATATTGATAACTTGGTATCTTTTTGATTGATACAGGTATTTATTATCATCATGGACAAGATCAAACTCGAATCAAGCCATATCATGCACAAAATATTGGATTTGGAATGAAATTGGAAGGTTTAATAATGGAGAATCATCAAATATGGCATTTTTTTCAAATCTTGATCATGGTCTTAAAACACAACATTATGAGGGAGATTCTTTCCATGCTTTCCTGTCTCCTCATTCTCCTCTATAAATAGAGAGCCACACAAGCTTGAAAGACACAAAAATTCTCTCTAAAAAGCTCTCAAAAAGATCTTCAAAAAATTCTCTAAAAGCTCTTCAAAAAGATCTCAAGTGATCAAAGAATTGGTGCAAGTCATATCTCGAGGTTCCGGCCTCTCGCAATTGACATCAAGCCTCAAACCATCCTCTTGAAGTCCTCATGAGTCTTACAAGGCCCAAGATCAATCCATCACACGCCTAGTACGGCCACCGGTTTGGTAAAATTTTAAATTTTGAATCTCTAATTTTAATCACATTTTATGGTATGCTAACGTTTGTTTGAGTTTATATAGAACAGTTATGGATGGTTGAATCATAGGTTCCACACAAGAATCAAAAAACACCATAGTTAGAGCATGAAGCTTTCGAAGATCCGAGCTCAGGGATGCTTTCTGCATCCTCCAAAAAAAGGCCTAATTTCTCTACTTTCTCATATTTTATTTATTTGGTTTAATTATTTTATTTTTACTTAATTAATTTACTAACCAATAACAAATTTTCTTTTCATCAAAAAAATCACAAAAATATCATTTTGTCCAATTAAAATTAAGAAATTTATTTTTCTTTAATAAATTCCGATTAAACAATTAGGTTTTTAATTCTAGGAAACTTTAATTTCTTTTTGTAAATAAATAAAACTAATTAGAATTTAATAGGTTTAATCACTAATTTAACCATTCCATTTTCTTTCTTTAAATAACCAAAAATCCAAAAATAACCTTTTTTTTCATTTAATTAATTAATTTAATTTAATGTAGTGATTAATTTAGATTTATTTCTTTCTTAAAATATAAAAAAAAAACCACAAAACATTTTCTTTATCAAATTAAATTCTAACTTTTATTTTTGTTAATAAACATTAATTAATTGATTTAGAATTTTAATTAGAATAACTTTCACATTTTTGTAAATAATTAAAATTCAATTAGAACTAATCTAGGTTTTAATTACTAACATTAATTTTAATTTATTTCTTAAAATTCAAAAGCAAACAAAAAAATCTTTTCTTTAACAAAAAGGGTCAAAACCCTAGAACTTTGCGCTCGATTTAATTTCTCGCACGTGTTTGTTTATTTTTATCATATTAATGTACATTCCTCCAGTTTGTAATAGCTTTTAATTAGGACATTTTTATCGCTTTATTTTATTTTCCGCAATTTAAATTTCAAGGGTTGTTTTTGGCGATGTAAATACCCGACGCCTTGTAATAGTTTAGATTTAATTTCCGCAATTTAAATTCCGCAACTATACACTGTTAGATGTTTGATAATAGGGAATGCATGACAAGATCAAATGTATGAACTTAAAATCAACATAGCTCACCCATGACATGTACAAAGATAAAATTAACCGAAATAAAACACTCGCACATGCACACTCTTAGGGTACACTTCACTTGGTTGCCTTCGAACGTGGTCATTAAGTATAGGAAGTTTTAGAGGTCGCCCTCTTGTCCAAAGATCATAAGTTTCCTCGAAACGGTTACCTCGGAAAAATGATCTAAGACATTAGGGTTACCGCTAAGGCGTCCTAACATTGCTTTAGTGACCACACGTCCCTTAATCGATTTGACCCTTAAACTCCAACGACGGTGCTACCTACTCCTCAATAGTGGGATAGCATTGTCTAAAGGACATTAGCACAGATTAATTCCTTTTTCGAGTAGGTAGATGGTTCTTAAGTACTTGCTCATTCTAAAACAAAACAAAACTTTTTGCACTTACAATCCTTTCAAACAAAAACTTCTTTCAAACCCACAAACAAAAAGAAAAGAAAATTTTGAAAACACTTTGAGCAAGTACCTAAGAGCCCGTGGATAACCACGGATAGAAAGGGTGCTAACACCTTCCCTTTCTATAATCTACCCCCCGGACCCGAGAAACATCTCGAAAAAGGAATTTTTCTGTGCTTTTTTCCTTTCCTTGTTGGATAAAATAAAAGACGGTGGCGACTCTTGCTTACCGCGACATTTTGCGAAAACAAACGCAAAACGCGAACCAGCATTCCAAAAACAATCAGTTCTCTTCCCACCGTATCACACGATTCAACTGAACCAGAGAAAGGTTTTTGAATTATCTTTAACTGGATAAAGAATCAGAAAATCTTAGTCTCAATTTAATTGAGCCAAAGAAAGTATCCACCAGAAATGAAGCAGAATAAATCATTGGTTGATTTAAACTGAACCAGTAGATATATTGAATATGATCTTCTGAAGACAATGCTGGAATAGCCTTTCGTCAGAGTTAGTCTTTGAAAAGACTGTCAGGTCATATAAGTAGTTTGTGATGTTTGCTGATTGATCCTTCCTGAAAAGTTAAAGAGTTAGTCATATGCAATGTCATGATGCATGAAATTCATTGTGTAATGATGTTCTCAAAATAAATGATATTTTGTTGTATGCAATATATATACGCATGCCATGATGTATGAACACGGAATACTGTTGCGACATTTTATAGTCTGGGAAAATAAATCCCTGAGTGTTTGCTGGAGAGCACTGGGAAGCTAAATCCTGGACTGCAGTTTGGTAGATGAGAAAAGTGATTCTTTTATTTTTGCTGGCGATGAAAATTGAGACAATTTTCCGGGAATTTCCTCTTTCTGTTTGAGGGTACTCTGTTGGGGATCTTTGACTTTTGCTTGAGAATGTTTCGTCGGGGAGATGATGATCTGTTGGAAAATCTTACCAATGTAGAGAAATAAACTCTGTTGGGGAATGAACTTTTGTAACTAGGGAAATAAACTCTACCAGGGGTGAGGATTTATAAACTGTTGGAGATTATAAAACTTAGCTGGAGAACATGGATTTCAGTTCTTGAGGGAACTTTGCTGGAGGAGGTAATTCCTGCTTGGGGAAGGAGAGATTAAAACCTTGGTTGTTTTCACTCTGTGGGGAACATAGACATCACTAGGACGTATGTTGAGGATGTAGTGATGACTTTGCAGTAGGACGTCTCTGCCTTTGTACCTGCTGGAGAACATAACTGCGGGGACTACAAATGGCTTTCTAGACTTGGTCCCGTCTCTTAAAGTCATTAGCAAATGTCTTTCTGTTTTCCATGCAAGTATTTGTAAACAGTAACCATATTCAAATGCATATGTCAAAAATAATCACTGGACGTTTTTTGCAAAACAAAACAGAAATAATAAAAACAAAAAGTTTTGTACTTTCAAAGAAATGATTTGTATTGATTTTGAAGTTTACCTATAATAGGCGTTTTTTGTACAAAGAGACTGACATTCTAGTAGGAGAATGTCGTTGTGAAAATGAAAACTATACAAAATAGTGTACAAAGAGAAAACAACTATGTGTAATAATCCCATTGAGTTTCAATTATGCTATTGCCCTTATGTCCTTGAGCGTCTCATCACTTTGCTACTTGTCTAGAGTTGACTGGGTTGATTGGTACTGTTTGATCTTGATAGTTGATACTGAAGTATGGTTGCAAGGTGATCCAACGAGACATAATTATATGCTTTAAATCCATAACTTTTGTCTGGACCGCCCTTTCGGGTTTTCGGTCCACCGGGATACCCTTTTTTGCCCAATCTGCCTTTTCAGGTTTTCGACTTTCCGGGTGTACAGATTCTTTTGCATTTATCCCTAATTTTTGCCCGAACCCTTTTAGTTCGCCAGGGTGCCCTTATTTTTTCCTAGGCCAGTCAACCTAGCGGGTCTTTATTCATGCATATTAACTTTTAACTATGTCCACGTTCAAAGGGTGAGGAAGGTCGTCACCGTCCATAGTGGTCAAGATCATGGCTCCACCAGAAAATATATTCTTAATCACAAATGGCCCTTCATATGTGGGAGTCCATTTTCCCCTGGGATCACCTTGCGGCAGAATGATGCGCTTGATTACCAGATCACCAACTTGATATACCTGATGTCTATCCTTTTTGTTAAAAGCCTTGATCATTCACTTTTGGTACATCTGACCATGACAAATAACAGCTAACCTTTTCTCGTCAATCAGGTTCAGTTTGTCAAGTCGGGTTTGGATCCAATCATCTTTGTTCAAACCTGTGTCCTTCATGATTCTCAAAGAAGGGATTTGGATTTTAATAGGTAGGACAACCTCCACACCATACACCAAAGAGAAAGGTATTGCTCCGGTTGTTGTTCGTGCTGAGGTGCGGTAACCATGAAGAGAAAATGGTAACATCTCATGCCAGTCTTTGTATGTCACTGTCATCTTCTGGATGATCTTCTTAATATTCTTATTAGCAGCTTCCACATCACCATTCATCTTCGGCTCGTAAGGAGAAGAGTTATGATATTAGATCTTGAATTGCTTATAGAGTTCGGTGATCATAGTGTTGTTGAGATTTGTACCATTATCTATAATGATTCTTTCAGGGATACCATACCGACATATAAGGTTATGCTTGATGAACCACGCCACAACATTCTTAGTAACAGAAGCAAATGAGGCAGCCTCGACCTACTTTATGAAGTAATCAACTGCGACTAGGATGAAATGATGCCCGTTTGAAGCCGTAGGTCTGATTTCTCCAATCATATCAATGCTCCACATTGCAAAAGGCCAAGGAACAGTCAAGTCGTTCAAAAGAACCAGAGGTACATGTACTTTATCAACATAGATCTGGCACTTGTGACATGTCCAAGAATGCTGATAATAGTCTGCTTCTATAGTGGACCAGTAATATCCTGCCCGTAGGATTTTTTTAGCCATGGTGTCCACTAGAATGGGTGCCAAAGGTACCTTCGTGTAAATCTACCATAATCCTCTCTGCTTCGCTCTTGTCTACACACCAAAGTAAAGTAGAGTCGTAGTTTCACTTGTAGAGGATTCCATTACCGAAGAAGAACTTTGCAGAGAACCTTCTCAGTAACTTCTAATGATTGACAGATGCCCCCTGAGGGTATTCTTGAGCTTCGAGATACTTTTTCACTTTGTGGAACCAAGGTTTGTCTGTTACCCATTCAATATCGATCTCATAGCAGTAAGCTGGTTCATCCAATCTCTCAATAGTGATCTGAGGAGCCTCATTGTCCAATCTGACCTTGAACATGGATGACATAATAGCTAGCGCGCCCGCTAACTGATTCTCTTCTCGTGGAAAATATTCAAAGATGACTTCTTCAAAGTGTGGAAGCAATGTCAGCACATGTTCTTTGTAAGGGATGATATTAGGGTGCTTCACATCCCACTCTCCTTTTATTTGACTTATTACCAAGGCCGAATCTATGAAAACACTCAAGAACTTGATCCTCAGGTTAATAACAACTTTGAGACCCATGATGCATGCTTCATACTCAGCCATATTGTTGGTACAGTTGAAACATAGTCTGGCGGTGAAAGGAGTATGACAGCCCTCGGGAGATATGATTACAGCACCAATACCATTGCCAAGTGCGTTAGAAGCTCCGTCAAAAACCATAGTCCATCGAGATCCTTTCTCAGGTCCTTCATCTGGTCTAGGTTCTTCACAATCACTTACTAACATAATATTCTCATCCGGGAATTCAAATTTTATGGATTGGTAGTTATCCACGGCCTCATGAGCCAAATGATCAGCTAATACACTTCCTTTGATTACTTTCTAGGTCCTGTATTGAATATCATATTCAGTCAGGATCATCTGCCATCTTGCTATTCTACCAGAGAGAGTAGGCTTCTCTAAAATGTACTTGATAGGATCCATCTTAAATATCAACAAGGTAGTGTGAGTCAGCATATACTGTCTTAGTCATTGAGCAGCCTATGCCAAAGCGCATCAAGTTTTCTCGAGAAGTGAGTATCTTATTTCACAATCGATAAACTTTTTGCTAAGATAGTATATTGCATTCTCTTCTCGACCAGACTCGTCATGCTGTCCCAACACACACCCCATTGAATTATCTAATAATGTTAAGTACATTATCAAAGGTCTTCTTTCAATCGGAGGCATCAAAATTTGAGGCTCTTAAAGGTATTCCTTGATTCTATCAAAGGAAGTCTGGCATTCTTCATTCCACTTGATCTTTCTTCAGGAGTTTGAAGATTGGCTCACAAGTAGCAGTTAGATTGGAAATGAACCTGGAAATGTAATTTAGGCGTCCCAAGAAACCTCTAACCTCCTTCTCAGTGCGAGGAGCCGACATCTCTTGTATAACTTTTACCTTTGCAGAGTCTACTTGAATACCCTTGTCACTAATAATGAAACCTAAGAGTTTACCAGACCTTACCCCAAAGGTGTACT
Organism: Vicia faba; assembly: GCA_948472305.1. Lineage (NCBI taxonomy): Eukaryota > Viridiplantae > Streptophyta > Magnoliopsida > Fabales > Fabaceae > Vicia > Vicia faba. The sequence continues at coordinate 244,832 of CATIWC010001194.1, read as the reverse complement.
TGTTCGGATTTAGCCTCAACTTATACGTCTTCAGTCTATCAAACAACTTTTGCAAGTGGTCCAGGTGCTCTTCTTCTGTTTGAGATTTGGCTATCATGTCGTCAACATAAAACTCTATCTTATGGTGAATCATATCATGGAACAAAGCTACCATAGCTCGATGATAGGTTACGTTAACGTTCTTCAACCCAAATGGCATCACTTTGTAACAGAAAGTTCCCCATTGTATGACGAAGGATGTCTTCTCCATATCTTCAGGTGCCATCTTGATTTGATTATATCCAGAGAAACCGTCCATGAAGGAAAATATCTTATGTTATGCGGTTTGTCAACCAGAACATCAATATGGGGAAGCGGGAAGTCATCCTTAGGGTTTGCCTTGTTCAAATCTTTGTAGTCCACACACATCCGTACCTTGTCATCCTTTTTAGGCACCAGAACTACGTTAGTAACTCATTATGGATAGGAGGTGATAGCTAAGAACCCAACATTGAACTGTTTCATAACTTCTGCTTTGATCTTCTCTGACATTTCAGGGCGCATGCGACGAACCTTCTGTTTTACTGGAGGGAAGTCCTCTTTTGTCGGCAGGCGATGAACCACAATATATGTGTCAAGTCCTGGCATGTCTTCGTATGACCAGGCAAAGATCTCGACATAATCATGCAAGATCTGAGTCAATCATTGTTTGACAGTAAGCTCCAAATTTGCACCTATCTTGACTTCTTTTATATCCTCTTCTATACCCAGATTCACTGTCTCAACTGGCTCTTCATGAGGCTGTGTAACCCTTTCTTCCTGTTGTAATAGTCTGGAAAATTCTCCTGGTACCTCACAATCCTCCTCACCTTCGTCCTTGGCTTGGTTTATCGGATTTTCAAAGTCATAACCGAAAATAGCAGAACCATTATCAATAAGGTCCATAGTGGATATGGATCTGCAGTTTGATGCGTGAGCGTGTGTAAGATCATAGTTGCATTGATAAAATAAAAGCAAAAAAGAAAAACTAAAGAGCGCAAAATTTGTATGCAAAAACATCCAATGCTTTATTAATGACATATGACATTGAAAAATGGTAACCATCATAAATAAACCATTGTGCCCCGGGTAAGACACAAGGCCATAGAGTTTATATTGTTCATTTATTACATATCCAGAAAAACAAAAAGACAATTACTCCTGAATAAAATTAATCGGCACAAAGTCTTTAGTTGTCTAGTTACTGGGTCCACCGTTGGTAGTAGGGAAGATCCAGTTGTCCATGTCATAGTCACCATCACTGTCTCCTAAAGCATTGATCCCATGATTGCTGATGCATAGGGGAGGTCCTCCAGCGCGAGAACGACGAACAACCCTTTGAGCCCCCGAAGAGAAACCCAAACCAAACTTATCAGATTTGTGTGGAATGTGAGGGAGTTGGCCCCAGATGGTACACCTAACTTCTTCAATTACTGCTTTGGCGTCCTTGAGAGAAGCCATTTTCAAGGGAGGTCTGGTGATCTCCGGTATACTGGTAACAGTCTCAGTTTCAACCATGGTCTGAGGCACCTCTTCAAAGTTCTGACAAGGGGTCTCGATGAATTCGCCATCCATTTCCACATACCTGAAAGGGTTCAGGTGGCTTACCATGTACTCCTCCTCACCACGTACTGTGACAATCTTTCCCCTCACTGGGTACTTCAACATCTGATGCAAAGTGGAAGTAACAGCTCCAGCCCCATGGATACAAGGGCGTCCCAACAAACAGGAGTAAGATGGTCAGATGTCCATCACGTAGAAGGTGGAGTCAAAGGTATGAGAACCAACTTTGATAGGGATGTCCACCTCCCCGTGCACCATTCTTTTTGAACCATCGAAATCCCTCACCACAATGTTGTTAGGATTTAGAGTCAAACCTTTGCAGTCTAATCTCTCAAGAGCCTTCTTGGGCAAAACATTCAACGATGAACCAATATCTACTAAAACATGGGCCAAAATGGTGCCCCTGCATTCGATGGAGACATGCATCACATCATTGTGTTTTCTTCCTCTGGGTGTCAAATCAGCATCAGAAAAACCCAGTCCATTATCGGCGGTCAAACTAGCCACACAATCTTCGAATTGGTCAGCGGAGGTTTCCTGCGGCACATGAGCAGTCTTGAGGAATTTTACCAAAGCCTTTGCATGAGCTTCAGAGCACAACAGTAGGTCCAACATTGAAATCTTCGAAGAGGTCTACCCCAACTATTCGACTATATTGTAATTGCTCTTTTTAATTATTCTCAAGATTTCTTCCATTTCTTTCTTAGAGACCTCTGAAATGGATTCTGAATACGCCTTCGTCTGGACAGGCTAAACCAATATGTCTTTGCCCCGAGTCTCGACCGACTCGGTGACAGGGGTGGAAACAGGGCTAATCACAGGAGTATTAGTGGTAGTATTAGTAGAAGTAGCAGCAGGAATGATCACATGAGTAGTAACAAATTTAGAAGGAGAGATCTCGGGAGAGAACACTCTTCCACTTCTTTTTATTTTACCGGTCCCAATGATATTGCCGATGTCAGGATCAGTACTTCCAGTAAGTTTGTCTTCAGCAGCCAATAGGTCTTGCTTGACGCCATGGTAATAGACGTCGGCCCGATAATTCCAAGGAACAGCTTTGTCGGAGGAATATGGTATTGGCTCTGGCATAATGATGATCAGGGGAGCCAACTTTGGAGAAGATGTAATCTTGACAGGTCTTTTGGTGGAGACCCTGGGAGGATTGGAGGAAATGATTATAATCGAAACATCTTTACAGGAGACAATTGTGATGGGAGTCTTCTCAAATAGAATCTCTTTATCATCCATTAGGCGCTGAGCACCTGCTTTCAACAAATAGCAATCAGTTGGTAGAGATAAACATAAGTGGAAATCTTCACCACAGCCCGGAAATAAACCGTGTGATATGGTGAGAGAACTGACTTGGATGTTTTGTGTTTGATCGCAAATGTTGCGGTTAGCAAGAGTCTCCACCGACTTTTCTCTTATCCAAAAGGAAAGGTGAAAAAGTACAGGAAAGGCCTTAGAGATTATTTTTTGAGTTCGGGGGGTAGATTATGAAACGGGAAGGTATTAGCACCCTTTTCAGCCATGGTTTTCTATGGGCTCTTAGTTACTTGCTAGATCACTTAATTTTATTTAAAATTGTGCTTTGCGTGGTTTTTGAAAGTATTTTGTAAAGAGGCCATTGTTTAGACAAACTTTGTAATGATTCTCGTTCGTAAGAATGTATACAAAGATGTTGATCTTTTGAAAATGTTTTCAAGTTTTGTAAGATGTTTTGAAAGTGTAGGTGTTTGTTTTGAAAATAGAAAGGATGTTTTGTTTTGAAATGGAGCAAGTAATTAGGAGCATTCTACCTACTCAAAAGTCTTTCATGTTCATTTTATTTTCCTTTTGACATTGTTATCTTACCATTGATTTGGTAAGTAACCCTATCTTTGGATGTAAACGGGACGGGCGTGGGTCATCGTATAACCATAATTAGCAATGTTGCAAGGTATCTTAGCATTCTTTTTTAGGGACTATGATCATTTGGAAGGAAACTTAGATAGCGTCATCGAGGGACCATGATCTTATATTTTGCTTGTTTTTGCTAAGATACCTCACATGCGTAATATGACCATTTTGTAAGGCAACCAAGTGGATTTATCCCAGGGGTGCTTGTGTGCAAGTGTATTTTTTTCATGTTTGATTTTGTCTTTGATTAGGGTTTCCTAGTTTATTGGTTTTAGTCTTTTCATACAAACCCTAATTACTAGCATTTGTATATAAAGCGATAAATTACGGAATTTAAAATTACTGCGCTATTACAATACTTGTGGGAGGGGGTGTACAAATTATAAATGGGGATTGCAAGAAAATAAATCTAATTAATCTATTACAACCATATTGAATTGGTATAAATGTACAAGAAATTAAATGAATATAATGTACAAAATTTCATCTTGAAGAGAATCCAATTCCCTACGACTTCTCATGTGTCGACATCTCAGTACTTCGCTTTATATGTGGGATAGCACTCTTCGCATGTTGCTATATTTTGTCCCTCAGTTATTAGGCATATATTTGTATATGGTGTATTGTATAAATTGTTGGTTTTTTGGAAGGATACTTGTTCAGTTTTGTCTAACACACACCGCTTATGTTGCTTTGGTTCTTCGATGCATGTTCTGACTTTGTTTATTGTAGATGCTAGCTTGTTCGAGGTTTTCTAGATTTCTTGATGCTGTCATTTTAGTGACACATTTTTGCTTGATAGGTAGTCCGATTTATTTCCCTTATCTCTCGCACTTTTTACCGCACTTTACAGCTTTCTGATGCCATGAGAAGTAGGATAGAGATGTATGATAGGGACTTCTGTTGTTGATCATGTCAAAAACCCCTCTGGTTTATTTAAAGATCTGTTTAAGGAAATTTTGAACTTGTTTTCTAATTGTGTTTGTGGTTTGTTTAAAAACCTACCTCGAAGTAGGAGTTTTTTTTTATGTGTTTACATTTGTGCCTAAAGACCTCAAAAAGAGGCGCCCATTCCCATTCCCTTTGATAAGTCCTCAAAGGAGGCAAGCAAAAAATGGTATGCAATCAACCCCCGCACATTCTAGTCTATGTCATCCTTAGCGTGTGACGCACCATGATACTTTGGAGTATGTTTCTCTTGTTATCAAGTTGGTCAGATGGAAAAGGGATTTGTAATCCACCCCCCCACACTTTATCTTGAGCTCACGTTGGTCGAAGTTGATACTCCGTGTTTTATCACTTTTCCCCCCTTACTCTTCTTGCTTGGTAATACGATACCATGTTATAGATGCTTTTGTTCCCACAGATAGCTTGTTTGCCTCGATTGATATGACCCCTTGGCTAAAGCTTCCCATATCGTACCTGTTGTACCCCAAAATTTGCCCTCCCATATTTCTCAATACATTTCAACTAAGATCCTCAAATTGCTCAAGGAAATCCAAGGGTTAACCAGATAAACTCTCTCCTAAAGCAGTCTACCTCAAATTAGGGTTTCATGTTGCATCAATATACTTGAGTCCAAGGGATCCCAAATGCTCACCATTGTCCTAATGTTTTCTCAAGATCATCCTTGTCAAGTTTCAAGCCTTGAAGAGGAAGTTTGCTCAATCAATTGCTCAAAAGCCTGAAAATCGACTATGCTAGGGCAAAAGTCAATTGTGGCCCATATACAGTCAAACTTCAATATTTTTGGTCAACATTCTCATTTTGAAGTATTATTCATCATTTGATCAAGGGTTGATCATGATTCATCAAGGATTGCTCACAATTCATCAAAGCCTAACTTTATCAAGAATAACCCATCCAAAGCTCATTTTGAAGAGGATGCAATTCCCTACAATTCATCTTCAGCTCCCAAGTTCAAAATATGAACTCACAAGAAGTTATGAATTTGGACATTATAGGTCATTTTGAAAAGTCAACAAAAACACCTTTTTTTTCAAAGCTTCATACATGAACATGGAATACTAAATTGAGATGAGACCAAAGGGGTTGTTTGAGGACATCTCAAGATTTCTAAAAAGTCCAAGAACACCTTCATAGAGTCAAAATTGAAGAAGTTATGCATTGATGAAGTTGACATTTTTTTCAAAATTGCTAAAAGTCAAAAGTGCCTCAAATTGCAATTCTTGTCAAATGGGCCCAACTTTTTGAACTTGTTTTGAGTTTGTAACATGGTCCACGAGCCCTAACTCTTCCCACTTGCCTTTATTTTATTTTTTCCATTTATTTTGATTTTATATTTCAATTAAATCAATTTAAATCAAAATAAATCATGGAAATATCAAAATCATTTAAGTCTTGCGATTTGGTGCATATTTCAGGTCCCTTGTACAGCTAGCAACAAAATCAAATCGTGCAAGGCATGTTTGTGCATGAAAAGATTGATTTTTTACCTATTTTGGAAAGATCTTCATGATAATCAAATCATGATCAAAGACCATAATTGACAAAGATTGAAAGCACATTTGTAAACCTAATTCTATCAGTGATATATATTGGACAAATGTAGACCAAAAGCACAAGGTTTGGAGGCGTGTAAGAGGAAGAACAAACTTGAAAAAATCAAGGAAAAGTGGTGATCTGTTTTCATATTTCCAGGTAGTTTCAAGACTCCCAAGCCTTCTCTTTCATTTCCTGGGAACTCAAGGAAGCCATAGCAATCAAAAGCAAGCCTTCTCGTGCGCTAGAACTCACTGTAAGTGGTTTACGGATTGGACATATTCTTGAAATCGAATATCTTTGTTTAAGCATTTGTAGCATGAATCATGTATATATTCTGAATCTTGGAAGCATTTGCAAGCTGTTCATAACAATTAATTGCATTTTTGATAACCCTATAGAGAAACACCATAGCTAGGGTTTTCTGTTGCGTTTTGGGATCTTTTTATACAGGTAAAATTGGCTCAAAATAAAGGCACCATGTTGCTCACTAGGCCAAGGCGAATTGGTTTATGGCTTCAGGTTCCATTTATCGTGCCTATGGATGATTATGGAAAGTCGTTGGTTTGTACCTACGCTTCTGGTCGTATGTAAAAGTCATTGACCTTTTAGCAACGGAGAGAGGTTGGGGACGATGGCGTGGCAAGCCTTGATTTCTCCATTTGAATTTTGCACGCAGGAAATTATAAAATTGTGTTTTCTTAATAAAATATTTGTTTGTTTTTCTATGTACAAAGAAGCGTGCCAGCTCAGTTGGCCAGAGGGAGAGAGAAAAGGCTGAAGGGCCTGGGTTCGATTCCCAGGTCCCCTTATTTCTTCAATTATTTTTTCTATACATATTCCTATACGCAGGTTTCCATGACACCCCACCAGGTGCCATCAGCTTGCAGCCACTAGATCTAAAGCAGATTTAATCCAAAGGTCATCATGTGATGGTCCATCATGCACCCCAGTCAAAGTATAGCACTGGATCCAGGAAGTCAACGTGGACCAGGGTTCTTGGGCCCAAAAGATGCTAATGACACCCCTCCAATTTGCTGATTACAAGGCCCATATTCTCTCTTTTGCTTTTTATATTTTTCTCTTTTATTTAATTCATTTAATTTGTTTTATTAACACAAAAATTAATTCTTTTATCAAGAAAATCATAAAATCAATTTTTCATCAAATTAGATTTAGGTCTTATTTTTTATCAAAAATTAATTTAATTAATTTATTTAATTTTAGGGTAACTTTAATTCTTTTGTAAATAAATTAAAATAAATTAGAAACTAGGGTTTTTGTTTAACTTAATTCTTATTTTCTTTTCTTAAAAATAACCAAAACACAAAGTAGGTCAAAAATAATAATTTTCTTGATTTTAATTAATTAGAAATTAGGTTTGTATTTATTTAATTTAAAACCTTATTTTCTTAAAATAAAATAATCAAAACAACCAAAAAATAATTCTTCTCGTAATTAGGTTAGACGGGGTCAAAGCCCTAATTTTTGCTCGCCCTCGATTCATCGCGCGTGTTTACCTTTTTTTTTCTTCACAATATTGATGTAATTACTCATGGGATGTAATAAGATTAATTAGGACTTTTCGTTTATTTTTTCGTTTTACGGGTTTTTGGCTATGTAATTAATCCCGAAGCCTTGTAATAGCGTAGCTTTACTTTCCGCATTTTTAATTTCCGCATTTTTAATTTCCGCAAATATTAACTGTTAGATGTATGATAATAGGGTTGCATGACAAGACTGTATGTAAATTTTAAAACGGTTAGAAAACCCTAAATGTGAAAAGATAATAACTGAAATTGAATCACTCGCACATGCGCACTCCTAGGGTATACTCTCACTTCGGTTGCCTTCGGTAAAACGATCATTATGTATAGGGTATTTTAGTGGTCGCCCTCTTGTCTAAACAAAAGATCAAAGTCCCGTTCGGAAATGTTGCCTCGGAAAGGTTTCCCCGGAAATGTTGCCTCGAATATGATCTTAAACACACTAGGGTTATTACTAAGACGTCCTAACATTGCTTTAGTGATTGTACGTCCCTTTCGAATTGACCCTTACAACTCCAACAATGGTGCTACCTATTTCTCAATAGTAGGATAGCGCTGTATAAAGGAACAAGAATAGAAACAATTTTTTTACGAGTAGGTAGATGCTAGTAGGTACTTGCTCAAATCAAACTTTTTCACACAAACACTTTCAAAACAGTTTTCAAAACCATCTTCGTAACACTCTTGAGGACAGAAATAAGGGTTAAAACGAAGTAAAACAAAACTTTTCAAAACAAGCACACACAAGCAATTTCAAAATGAGGAGGTACCTAAGAGCCCATGGAAAACCATGGATAGAAAGGGTGCTAACACCTTCCCTTTCTATAATCTACCCCCCGTACTCAGAAACATCTCAAAAAAGGTTTTTTTCTGTTCTTTTTCCTTTTCCTTGTTGGATAAAATAAAAGTCGGTGTCGACTCTTGCTTACCGCGATATTTTGCAAACGAAAAACGAAAAACGCAAACCAGCATTTTCCTAAAACAGTTCCGGTTCTGCCACCGTATCACATTACCCTACTTGTTTGCCTCGGTTAATATGATCCCTTGGATAAAGCTTCCTGTTTCCTACCTCGATGCCCAGTATCTTGGTTAGGCCTTTACCCGAGTTAGTGTGTGCTACTCATGACATGTTTGCTCTCTTTAGCTTGTTGATTGCTTGTTTTATTTTCATCCTTGTATATGCCATGTTCCCTTAGGTTTTGAACCTTTGTATGCTCCCCTAGGATCACTCGATTAGGGTAGCTTTCGAGCTAGACATCAAGATAGGTATCCATGCATGCTAACTTAGGTAGATATTTCCCTTTCATCCTTGACCTTAGGACCATCATTGTATGATAATATTAGGGATAAAGCTAGATAGTCTCCCCTAGTTGTATTCTTTTCTTTTGCATCCTTAAAACTAAAACCTATTTTTCTTTGCAAACGCATAAAACATCTAACAATTCTCAAATCCTTTTTCAAGGTAAAAAATATCAACCAATGCAAACTCTTTTTCGGCTTCGGGCCTTTTCTTTTCTTTCAAACTTTCAAAAGAATATGTTAATTCACTTTTGTGCTGACACGTGAGTCTCCAAAGGTCAAGCTGCAGCAGAAGGCGAAATTGATATTGTTCATTAAAAAACATACAACAAACCAAAACATGTGAGTCGAACTACAACGCCCTGGTTCCTTAAAACGGATACGTAGGCATCTGGTCACGGGGCTCATCTAAGCAAAACTTTGTAAATATTTCCTTCTTTTCCCCATGTTTTCTTTTGCGTGCATTCCCTCTTTGCATCTTTTCTCTTAGCTCGTAAGCATAGATTTAAACACACCCTTTGATCAGAACAATAAGAGTGGATATCATAGAGTACTATGGGCGTGTGGGGGTACTAATACCTTCCCCTCGTGTAACAAAATCCCTTACCTGATCTCTCGATCAATTGATCGTGATTTCACCCTTCTCAGGTTTACTCGATGTTTACCTTTCCCATCCTATGGGATAAAAAATGTTCAATCACAACTTCATTGATTTCATCTCGATGATATGTTCAACCGGTTGTTTTAATTGTGTTTCTTCTTCTTGGCTTTTACATCCTCGTGGCCTCTAATTTTCAAGTTTAGCATAGTGAATCAATAAGGCCTTGTATGTCCATATTTATCACAATAATGACATATCAAAAGTTGTTTTTTAATACTGCTGCGATGAGTTGACATATGTTGAGCCCGATGTTGCAACATGTGGTCTGACATCAGAGTTTTAGACTTTTTTTCAAGTGAACCAGCCTCTTATGAGGGAATATTCTTCTCTTTCATGCTTTTCCCAGTGTCTATTCTCTTCATATCACTAATCATCCCTTCAAACTTCGTTGTTCCATAAAGTGAATTAGGGCTAGATTTTAAATTTCTTTACAACTGCATCTAGTTTTCTATTTTGGTGTTCAGTTAATAAACTTCTTTTCTTACACTTGTGATGTTGATGCAAGCTTTTTTGAATCCTTATGAAGTACACCAATGGTTTTATTATGGATGATTATTCTAAAAGAGGCTTATTTCCACTTGGAATGCAAGATTGTGAATAATGTAGCGAATTCTTCTTTAGACAGGTCTTCAATACTGGATACAGTAGAAGATTCACATCTTCCACAATAAGCAATAAAATTATTGGTGGTTTCTTCCTCACCTTCACTCTCAAAATTAGACAAAGTGATGTTTAATCCCTTTTTTGTCTCCTTAGAAAAGTAGGACATTATGTTCTAATGTGTCTATAGCCTTCACATTTATAGCACTTAGTACCCTTGCCACCATTGGATTAGTCTTCACCACTGCCTTTATTCTGGGGACTGATGTTGGACCTCTTGTATTAGACATTTTCCATCCACTTTTTGTCCAAATACTTCAAGGAAATATTAAAATTTTATCAAGAAGAGCTAAATCTTCTAACATGATTTCCTCTTCAGTATCATGACTTATTTCCTCATGAGGGTTGGATACAAAGGCTATACCTTTGTTATTCTTTTCAGCTTTGTCATTAATGGATATCTCAAAGGTTTGTAACGAACCAATGAGTTCATCAACCTTGATCTTGTTCAAGTTCCGAGCTTCTTCAATAGTTGTCACCTTTATATCAAATCTCTTAGGCAGTGATCTAATAATTTTCTTGGAAAGCTTTTCCTCATAAATCTTTTCTCCTAAGGCAAAGGAAGTGTTGGAAATATCACGTAGTCTGATGTGAAATTCACTGATAGACTTGTCTTCATTCATCCTTAGATTCTAAAACTTGGTGGTAAGTAGTTGTTGGCTTGACATTAGAACTCTGGATGCACCTTCATATGTAGTCTTGATAATTTCCCATGCTTCTTTAGCCTCTGAACATGTGTTAATATATCTGAACATGTTCTAGTACACACCATTGAAAATAGCATTCAAAGCTTGGAATTTCCAAGAGCTTCATCATTTTCAACATCAGTCTAATCAGTTTTTGGTTTCAGCTGGGTTGTACCATCTTCAGAAGTAATCATTGGGTGTTTCCATCATTTTAACACAACTTTCCATGCTTTGTTTCTCGTGGATTTGAGAAATACAATCATCATTGACTTCCAATAATCATAGTTGGTTCCATCTAAAACGGGTGGTTTGTTGACTGATCCTCCATCTTTCATTGTCTCCATTTGAGCATAACTTATCTTCCTTCAAGCTCACCTAATAGGCTAGGGTGCCTACTCTGATGTCAAGTGAAATTATGTTCCTCAGGAGACGGATGTCGAACACAATGCTCTAACAACAGGTTTGACAAGTTATAATAGCATGAGTTGTGAAAGTTGATGGGGCTAAAAAACAGTAAATAACATAGAATTGGTTACCCAGTTCGGTGAAACCACACCTATGTCTGGTGGGTTGAATCTAAAACCCAAAGAAAGGAGATTCATAATTAGTAGCTTAGTACATTTAGACTTATAAGAAACAACAATCCCATGTTGTTCAATGTCTCTTTCTAACACTACCCAATGACTTTCTATTTAGAGCTTCCCTATAAATTTGAGAATCCACCCACTTTCTTTCTCAATCACACAACCCGTGATAGGATGTTACAACCACTAAAATCTAGTGATCAACTTCTCAATCAACTCATTTGAATAATGTTGAATATTACAACTCAACTAGACAAGCCTTTTATGGCAAGTTAATGAAACATAAAGGTGTACATATAGATTCTACGTTAATCTTATTAGGGCATTAGCGTGGAATACACGACATAGACCTAACACTCTAAAGATCTTAAATTTTATACTTGAATGCTTGAATTTCAATGCTTGTCGTGTCCTCCTTATATAGAAATACTTCTAGGATTTTCTCTATGGATTTGCGATTTGATTTGGTCCAAAAATATTGCAGATTTAGTTGGGTATTTGATTTGTTCCTTGATTATCTGCAACAAAAAGATATGATTTGGTTTGTAACAAATTAAAATTTAAATCTCTATAAATCTGATTTGATCTTCATAATTATCCAACAAGTCATATTGTCATCTTAATAACAATAAAACCTGATCCAGTCTTTGATCTGAAACTCTCCCAAAATGCAGCAGCATAGGCCTGATGCGCCAGACCCAGATGTCAAGCAATATGTTGGGACATCGTGTCCAACATGTGTTCCTTTTACACCTTCATACAACTTTAGCAATCTAGATCAATCGTGAACACTTTCAACACTTCTTCTATGTTGTTGTTTTGTAAAATGCATCCAATCCAAAGGATCATTTATCAAAGAACTTCATTCCCTCTTGGTAACACTTTAGTCATCATATCAGAACTATTATCATTTGTATAAACTTTAACTAACTCCATCTATTTGTTTGGACCTATTATGAAAATTAGGGTTCTTACCAAGATGAATAACACTTTGATTATCAATAAATAACATATATTTGTCTTAAACGAACCCAATCTACCGCAAAAATTCCTTAGACCATAACAACTCTTTGCATGCTTCATTAATGGCAATGAACTCAGCCTCTGTAGTAGGCAATTCTACACATTTTCATAATCCAGAGTGCCAAGCCACGCCCCCCCCCCCTACAAATTTTATCATATAGCTTGAAGTATCCTTTCTGGAATCAATGTCCCAATCCATCTCAGAGTTAGAGTACTCCTAAAGGGTAGGCTTATCTCCTCCAAAATAAAGCCTCATACAAGTAACTGCGAATGTACCTTAAAACTCATTTTACAGCATTCCAATGCTTTCTACTTGGATTTGACAAAAATCTACTGAATGTACCAACAAAATTTCTTATATCTTGTCTTGTACACACCATTGTATACACCAAACTATCCATAACCTACACATAAGGAACATATTTCATATCAAAAGTTTCATCTTCACTTTATGGACTTATTAGATATCAACTTGAAATGAGTAGCAAGAGGAGTGATTCTGCCTTAGAACTTTCCATTTTGAATCTTTACATCTATCTTTCAATATAATATTTTTGTGACATCTAAAGTTTCTTCTCCTTTCTGTCACGCATAATTCTAATGCAAAGAATCTGTTTAGTTGTTCTCATGTCTTTCATGGGGAATACTCACCCAACTTCTTCTTTAAACTGTCAATGTTAGAAATATTTTTCCCTACAATAATCATTTCTTTAACATATAACAACAGGATAATGAAGTCATCGTTAGAAAATTTTCTAACAAAGACGTAATGACCTGAGGTAGTCTTATGGTATCTTTGATCACACATAATAGACACAAACTTCTTGCACCACTTCCTTGGAGCTTTCTACAACCCATATAAACTCTTTCTCAATATACACATATTATCTTCTTTGAGTTTAACTTGAAAACCATCAGATAGTTTCATGTAGATCTGATACGTGCAAAAGTGTAGTTATTTTGTATATACTTTTTGTTGCACTTATAGATTCTTTGTTGTTAATATCAATTGAATAACCCCTATTTTTGTTGTAAATACGTTTAGTTTATGTATAATGCATTTTTTGTATAAAGTGTATCGTTTGATGGTTTTGTGTTCATTTTGTAGATATTTGAGCATTGTTGGGGCAAGAGGAATAAAGTCCCAAGATGCATTTTTGGATCAATAAAGGAATAAGGCGAAAGATTGGAACTAGAGGAAGTTATACAGAGAAAGCAACAAAATTTACTTTCTTGTCATGCGTCGCCAAGGCGAAAGGGAGCTTCGCCGGGCGAAATTTTAAAGACCAATTTTAATGAAGTCTCTGCCTTGCGTCGCGTCTGTGTCGCCAGGAGAAAATAAAGATAGTCGCCAGTCGATGAATTATGGTCTCCGGGCGACGGTAGATATTTGTTTCAGTTGAGGATGTGGCTTATCCTGGTCCAAGTGTATAGAAGGTGTCACCGAGCAACGTGAGTTGTGTCTCCAGGCGTCGCGTGCAGATCATAATTTTGTTATATTTTCCTTTTCATTTCATTTGGAGAGTTATGGTTTTAGGGGGTGATTTTTGTTTTCCCAATTCCACCAACCTCATTTTTTGATAGGATTTGCTTAGAAAACAACATTGAAGTTTACATACGGATGATCCGAGGTAGATTGCTCTTCAATCGGCACTGACAAATTGGTAGATTTGTGGTTCATTTCTCTTCCTCTTTGTGTATTCTTTATATGTTGATTTTTACATGTATTTACTCTAAACTTATGTATATTTTTCGCCCATGGCATTACAATAAATATGCTTTACAAATCTGTGTCGATTATTGTCTTAGATTTTTGCTCTGTGCTAGAGATTTGATTTGTTATAGACATATACTGCTTAGATTCTTATTTAGGATGATTATCTGTTAATTTCTTAACTCTAGAGATAGATTTAGAGCTGACATGTACTTGGGTATCAGAGCTTAATGCCACTGTGTGGTTGTGTTGTACTGAGAGATCGTCAGTGTGATTACATAGTTGTCTTCTGTGTTGTTGAGGAGGTAGAGAGATTATTTCCTTGGTGATACAGTCAGTCTCTCAATTTAGGTTAGAAATGATTTAGGTTGTGAGTGATACGTAGTGACATTGATGAGTATTGTTAGGTTGAATGTAACTGGTTGATAAATTTAAGTCTGTGATGAGTAGATTATATGCAGGCTTGATAAATTCTTCCTTAGTTTTTACTTTTGTTTACGTTTATTTTCTGTTGATAGCATTTTCTTTACAAACCCATTTATCCCCAAACTCATTAAAGAGAGATTTTTTGAACGACAATTCAATAACCAATCTCTGTGGACACGATAAATTCCCGGATAAATATTTCCAAAACTTTTGTTGCTTGCCGCTATAACGCCGTAACAAAATGGCGTTGTTGTCGGGGATTAGTTCTATTGATTTTGCATTGCGATAATTCTTTTGTTTTTGAGTTTTGTAATTAATGTATATTTTGTATAGAAATTGTATATTAACTTGTATATGATATTTGTGCATATATGTGTTTTTATTTGTTTTCACGTATTGTTGTAAATTGTCTCATTTTCGTAACGTTTGTTGTGTGATTGTTAGGATGCTTTCTTTAGGTTTGTGCGGTGTGACAATACCATGGCATGACGAGAGGAGGTTACTAGCTCGCACAATAAAGGTGTCGAGCTTACAACGTAAAACAAGCATGTTTGTTTGTATTTGTTTATGTGTGTGATGATTTGTGCTTTAACAAGTTGAAACAAGGAAATATTCTGAATTTCAAATCTTCACTTTTCAACTTGTTAATTCATTTTCACCCGGTTTTCATATCGTTATTTGTATTTGTTTTGTTATGTTGTGTTTTCCGAAAGCTTGACGTGTTTAGCTTGAGGAGTTTTGTTCGTTGTATATATTGTAAATTTTGTACAATAAAATTTTGTAGGAGTATTATTTTTCTAATTCTTTTGTTGTTATTTGCACTCAACTTTTAGTTTGGTAACTTGTAGAATATTGAGGTGGTTTGTCAAGTTTGATCGTTTCGAATTGTGAATGCATGGTAATGATTTTGTTAAAGTTTTTTACACATTTGAGGTATGTGTTTATCGCTTTCTATACTTTAGCATATTTATGATACTTAGACTTTTTACAATTTTTATGCCATTTATTCTTTTGTATACTTTTTCATTTATGAATCACTTTAGCTCCCACCCTTTTTATGAGGTATCTTTCCAATTTTCGCATATGCTGGAGACCACAATTCTTGTTTTAACTGGATTTTATTAGGCCTAATATTTTGTTTGTGTTGGTTGTATGAAAGCTTGAACATGATCAAGGCATTTTTTTTTGTTTCATTTTGAGCACAACTACCTTGGCCAAATAAGTCAATTCACCTTGTAAGTGTGTGATCATTAGTAACCCATTTGAGCTTTTGTCACTATCCATGTTGTATTTTCTAAATGCTTGTATATGAGTGTTTAGTTTCCCTTTTTGCATGGATGTTGATTCATTATTTTCTTGAATCATCAACCATTATTTTGGTTTGAATTTTTACCTTGCCTTAGAAAGTAGGGAGTATTCACTTTAATGTATGGTTGAATTCAAGTTGGGGAGAAAAATGATTGTGTATTTATTGGTTGATTGCCATGAGGTTGAAAAGAAAAAGAAAAAAAAGTGAGAAAAGAAATGAAAAAAAGTGATAGAAAAAGAAAGGAAAAAAAATAGAAAATCTTTGAAAAAGAAAAACAAAAAGAGTATGGAATAATGTTCTGTTGAATAAGTGATGTGTGTTGGTTTGAAATTTTGGATGAAGAAGAAGTTTGATTGAAATTCTATTGTTTGAAACTTTGTGGAAGTAATTACTCCCTTAGGTTTAGGAAAAAAAATTGTTTCGATTAACTTTAGGACTTATCACTTGTTTGTTAACCAAGCCACATTACAACCTTGAAAAGCCCTTGAGATTCTTGCTTTTATATTTTCAAGGTAAATTTCTAGATGAATGCATAATTTAGTCTATTGTTTGCAAGATTGTTGGATGAGTGAAAATACCCCATTTTTGTGTGTTTTTCATCAACCGGTGATTGTGTTTGCTAGGTGTGATTCATTTGTCAACTAGTATTTTTTTTAGAATGTTTGGCATAATTTTTGTATTTAACATTTGTTTCGTGTTTATGTTATAGTCGTAGTTTAGTGGTAAGTGCTTACTTTGTGTGTACTGTTTTTCATTTGAACCATTGCATTTGTTTTCCGTTTTCAAAACCTGTTGATTTGTGATTCTTTGATTATCATTCTTTGTTCTTTAGGTTATTAGACTTTGTTTGAGGACAAATAATAATTCAAGTTAGGGAGAGATTGATAAGTGCAAAAGTGTAGTTATTTTCTATATACTTTTTGTTGCACTTATCGATTATTTATTGTTAATATCAGTTGAATAACCCCGCTTTTTGTTGTAAATACATTTAGTTTCTTTATAATGAATTTTCTTGTATAAAGTGTATTGTTTGATAGTTTTATATTCATTTTGCAGGTATTTAAGCATTGTTGGAGCAAGAGGAATAAAGCCCCAAGATGCATTTTTGGACCAGTAATGGAATAACGTGAAAGATTGGAGCTAGAGGAAGTTATGCAGAGAAAGCAACAAAAGTTGCTTTCATGTCATGCATTGCTGGGCAAAAGGGAGCCTCGCCGGGAGAAATTTTGAAGACATATTTTTAATGAAATCTTTGCCTTGCGTTGCGTCTGTGCCGCCAGGAGAAAATAAGGAGAGTCTCCGGGTGATGAATTATGGTCGTTGGGCCACGATAGATATTTTATTCAGTTGAGGACGTGGCTTATCCTGGGCCAAGTGTATAGAATGCATCATCGAGAGACGTGAGTTATGTCGCAGGGCGACGCGTGCAGATCAAAATTTTGTTATATTTTCCTTTTCATTTCATTTGGAGAGTTATGGTTTTGGGGGGTGATTTTTATTCTCTCAATTCCATCAACCTCATTTTTTGTAGGATTTACTTAGAAAACAACATTGAAGCTTGCATATGGATGATAGGGGTGGATTATTCTTCAATCGGCACTGACAAACCAGTAGATTTGTGGTTCATTTCTCTTCCTCTTTGTGTATTCTTAATGTGTTGAGTTTGTATATATATTTACTTTGAACTTATGTATATTTGTCGCCCATGGCGTTATATTAAACTTGATTTATAAATCTTTGTCTATCATTGTCTTATATTTTTGCTTTGTGCTAGGGATTTAAGTTGTTATAGACATATACTGCTTAGATTCTTATCTAGGATGATTATCCGTTAGTTTCTGAACTCTAGAGATAGATTTAGAGCTGACATCTACTTGGGTATCAGAGGTTAATGCCTCTGTATGGTTGTGATGAACTGAGAGATCGTCAATGTGATTACATAGTTGTCTTCTGTGTTGTTGAGGAGGTAGAGAGATCATTTCCTTGGTGATACAGCCAGTCTCTCAATTTGGGTTAGAAATGACTTAGGTTGTGAGTGACACGTAGTGACATTGATGAGTATTGTTAGGTTGAATGTGATTGGTTGATAGATTTAAGTATGTGATGAGTAGATTATATGCAGGCTAGATAAGTTCTTCCTTAGTTTTTACTTTTGTTTACATTAATTTTTTGTTGATAACATTTTCTTTACAAACCCATTTATCCCCAAAATCATTAACAATATATTTATCGAATGGCAATTCAATAACCAATCTCCGTGGACACGATAAATTCCCGGATAAATATTTCCAAAACTTTTGTTTCTTGTCGCTATAACGCCGCAACAAAATTGTGTCGTTACCCGAGATTGGTTCTATTGATTTCACATTGCGATAATTATTTTGTTTTTTAGTTTTGTAATTAATGTATATGTTGTATAAAAATTGTATATTAACTTGTATATGATGTTTGTGCATATATGTGTTTTTATTTTTTTTCATGTATTGTTGTGAATTGTCTCGTTTTCATAATGTTTGTCGGGTGATTGTTAGGACACTTTCTTTAGGTTTGTGTGGTGTGACAATACCATGGCATGACAAGAGGAGGTTACTAGCTCACACAAAAAAGGTGTCGAGTTTACGACACAAAACAAGCATGTTTGTTTATATTTTTTTATGTGTGTGGTGATTTGTGCTTTAACAAGTTGAAACAAGGAAATGTTCTGAATTTCAAATCTTCACTTTTCAACTTGTTAATTCATTTTCACTCAGTTTTCATATAGTTATTTGTATTTGTTTTGTTATGTCAATTTGTGTTTTCCGAAAGCTTGTCGTGTTTAGCTTGAGGAGTTTGGTTCGTTGTATATACTGTAAGTTTTGTACATTAAAATTTTGTAGAAGTATTATATTTCTAATTCATTTTTGTTGTTTGCACTCAAGTTTTGGTTCGGTAACTTGTATAATATTGAGGTGATTTGTCAAGTTTGATCATTTTGACTTGCGAATGCACGGTGTAGCGGTATAAATGTTTAAGAATAAGTCATTGGATTTACTAGACTTATACAGATCAAAATAAAAATCGCCACCACACTTTATTGTTTCCAAAGGAATGGGAAAAGAGTGAATAACCCAAAAGAGAGGGAAAGATTCAAGGTAAGATGGTTGGTTATGCAAAGGAAAGGTATTAGCACCCTAAACATCTACGGTACTCCGCAGGAACCTCTTTGAAAAATATGTATATTTTGGATATAAAATGTTGTATGTAAAATAGATGGTGGAGGTGAGAAAAGAAATATATATTTTTTATGATTTTTGCACCCGCCGCGGTTGCGTACCTTTAGTGCCTACGTACCACCTTTCGTGCAATAGGGGATCAGGGTACACGTAGTTCACCTTTAAAAATTTTAAAACACAAGTGTATTGGTTGATTTTAAGAGATAAGACATCATTGTCATTGTCCGTGTGGAAAACATACTTACTACCCATAATCATGAGAAGGGAGAATTTGCATCATCTCAAAGTGGAGGATATGGTTTGGATTTTAAAAAATCAACAAAACCTCACTCAACACCCAAGTAGAAAATATCTCTCTTCACTACATATTATGGAAGTATAGTTGTTTACGTCACTACAAGGATTGACAAGAGCCTAATCTTTTGAGAAAGGTTTTAAGCCAAAAATGGAAAAAATGGTTTGAAATGAGATTGGTTAACTTTGTCTTCTCACAAAAAAATGTCAAGGTATTATTAAATTGATTGAGGTTTATTTATGAAAATGATTTTGAAAATGCATAGACCTAAGTCCAAGTTTATTATGAAAGTGGTTCAAGTTTAGAAACAAGAAGAGTTTTCAAAAGGAGGAGGAAGATTTTTGAAATTAAAGAAGATGGGAGGAGAAGAAGAGACTATCCTAAAGCATAAGGTAAAAGTTAGGGATAAGAACCATATAACCAACAAGAAGCCAATACTTGACATTATGAGTCAAGATAGAATTCTCATTATTTGTATTGAAACCAAGCAAGCAAAGATACTAGACCTCATTGAGAGAACCAAACTTCAAGTGAATTAAGTCTTCACAAAAATTGGACTGAGTAACGGCTGTATACAGGTGAATTCTAGATTACAAACAAAGTATGTAACCACAATAACCTGCACACAAAACAAACAAACAACCCAATGTCTTGAGGTAAACCTCAAGAACTCCAAACAAAATATCAATTAAGGTCACAAGGTCTTCAACATAGGTCAAGGCCTCAAATCCTAAGTCCAAGAAGTCCAATACTTCATAATGCCAAGGATAGTAACCAAATAGTCCAAGTATCATTGAATATTTTTATGGTTCATGTTAATTATTAGGTGTCTTAAAAAAGAAAAGAAAAGCTCAAGTGAGCAAAATAAAAATGACAAGAAAGTAAATGCTCAAGCGAGCAAAAATAAAAATGGCATGAAATATAATGCTTAAAATAAACGGTACATAAAGCATAAAAGCATAAAGTAAAAACAATTTAATAATTAGTGGTTAGTTGGATGACCATCTTGAAACTTGCATTTGGAACTCATTAGAGGATTGGTAGAACCAAAGCCTCCACACAACAAGTTGCATTTGCTTTTTGTCAAGTATATCATCTATTTGGAATCCTCAAAAGTACCATTCAATGATCAATTATGTTTAAGTGATCCACGTTGACCAAAATTGATGTAGATCCATTAGAGGATTGGTAGAACCAAAGCCCTCACACAATGAATCTCAAGGTTATTGGATCAAAGAGATCAAACTAACATACTTGGGCTTGCAAACATAGATTTGGGCCACGAATAATCATTTGTTCGAATCGGGACAAAATTTAGCGCTATGTTAAGCAATCGTAAGTGGACTTGTATAGAAGTCACACCTATTTTGAGGTCGGTCAATAGAAATTTATGCACCATTTGTTTTGAGACATGATATAGAGATCATGCTCCAATAACACTTAGTGCAATAAGAAAGGGATAAGATGAAGAGGGGTGGGAAAGAATATACAAACTATATTTGAATAAAAATTTAATCAAACTATTATTAAAATAATTCATCCATTTTTTGTGGAGTTAAACTCAACACCATGGATCCAATGATGTTAATAAAGTTCATGATCAAAAATTAACCCAAGATTAGCCAGAAAATAATCACAAAATAATATTGCATTTAATATATTCATTAAAAAGGTTTTAAAAATGTTTTAAAATAGAAATAAGAAAGAAAAATATCAACTATGTTCAAACTAATCAAGAAATATTAAGTAAGGCTATAGAAAAATCAGAAATGAACTCAAATATGTTTATAGAATTTTTGGTAATTTTTTAAAGTCAGAAACTATTTTTTAAAATTAAAAGAAATGGGTAAAATAAACGAAAAATGATTAAAAAAAATACCAAAGTCAGAAATAAAAAATAAGTGAGGTCACCAATATTTGTCACAATATCATTAGATCATTCTATATTTTTTTCCAGAATTTAAAAATGCATAAAAGTATTTTTAAACATTTAAAACAATTCAAATAAAGTGAAAATTTATAAAAAATATAAAAACACAAAATAAAATTGTGAAAAAATAAAAATCAGAAAGAGAAAAATCAAAAATATTTTTCATAATTTTTTCATATTTTTTGGACTTAAAATGAATTTTCTGTGATTTTTTGAAGTTTAAAACAATTAAATATAAAAATCAGAAATAAAAAATAAAGTCAAAAATATTTGGACCATTGGATGAGAGTCAAAACGCATTAGTAATCAAATCCAAGGGATCTGTCGCGCTGTGCATATCATGGTCATTAGTGAATAAAGCACTGAATCAAATGTAAAATCAGATTTTCAAAAAAAACAAGTGGCAAGCCATCATTGGTTGGAAGATGACACGTTGGTCATCTTCAACCTCCAGCCAATGTGAATTATAGGTCTCTCAAACTATAAATTCAGAAGCTCGGACTTATGTCATTCGCTTCATCTCTTCAAGACAAAGACAACCACACCTTCGCGAGAAATTTATATAAACTGTAGCTCAAGCAATTTGGAAGGAAAGTTTTGAAAAGGAATTTGAAATTTCATGGTCAAAATGTGTTTCCAGATAAAAGCAAGTGTTGCAACTAGAACCAGGGCAATGAGAGCTTCACAATGATATCAAAGTTTTAAAGAATTGATGGAGAAATCTACCTATTGAAGTTGAGTTGTAGAGCTCTGAAACTGGACTTCTATGGATCAATATAGGTCACGATTCTTGAAGGTAATTGTATGGTTAGCTTCAGGGAAGATCAAGGAAGGTGAATTGATGGAAAAATTGGATTGAAAAGGTTTGAACACTGATTTCGAAGTTACAGAAAATTGAGTTATGGAGCAAGTTTGGCAGGGTAATTCTATTTGTTCAAGCTTGAGGAAATGAATGAGGGATGACCCTCTATATATAGGGAATCAAATGGAATGTTCAAGCGTGTGTAATGATGATGTTTGGATGGAAATTGTGTGAACCTGATACACGAGTAAGGTGTGACCTGTTTTGCATCAAAACTCATCCAATTCTTGCGTTTTAAGGCTATAATCCACTTTGGCAAGTTGGTTAAACATGTTTAGATCACAAACGCGTGCTAATTTGAAGTTTAGAAGCCAAAACATGAATTTTAAATTCTGACTTATGAAGAAACTTCAGTTTCAAGTTACCAAGTTCAATCCCAATGGCATTCTCAGCTCAAGGGGTCTTAAGGCATGATTCTTGATGCTTTAGAAAGATGATATTACAAGCTTTGCAATGAGAAAATAATGGAATCAAATGGATGTTTGAGCTGAAAATTGCAATGAGTCAAAGTTTGGAAAAAGAGGTTGACTTTTCATACTTAGAAATATTTCAAGTTTTTCTTCAAAAGTGATCTATAATTCTTTGCATCCAAACATGGCCTTCCACTTGGAATTTGCTCTTAACCAAAAAATATGGCATGAAATAGACCTCTTGAATGAAATTTTGAAACTTGAACCATTCAAAATCTCAAAAAATTGAGAGAGTTATGAATTGTTGAAGTTGGCAAAAAATCATGAAATGACCTATAATATTTTGTATCCTTAAGGCATCTTACATCCATTTTCTAACTTTGCACATAAAAGAAGGGATAAAGTTAACATACTCAATATCATTGTGGAAAAAGAGTGGGCTCAAGGTGATAAAAATTGACCAAGTTATGATCATTTGAAGTCACGCATGGGAAATTGGGGGTTCATCTGGAGGATTTGTAATCTTTCTTCATCATCAAGTTTCTTCCACATGAAAAATACTTGAAACTTTTGAAGTGATTTATTAATAAACCTTTGAAGAGAAGGAGTTTTTTGGAATCACTCAAAAATACGAAAAGATGAGCAAGATATACTTATTTGAAGTTCAAAACCCTGGCTCATAGAACAAGAAAATGCTTTGAGGAACTTTGACAATTTTGAACAAACTTATTATACTAACATTATTGCTTTCTAAATAGAAGTTGTTAATGATGATAACTAGAACCCATAGCCACCAAAACCACTTACATATCTTGAGAAATGATATAAATATGCACTGGTGACCAATGGGAACAAGGCCTTGTCCAACCATGACAACTTCTTCAATCAACCCCTTGTACTTTTGAATCAATCTTGATAACTTTGAAAAGTGGTGAACCAAAATAACCTTTTCCATTCCATTTCTTCCAAAACAACTTCAATGGTGAGGTTTGGATTTCTCAGGCTTTATTGACTAGGGCATGGAAATAAACTCATGAACCCATGGATCAACTTGCTAAGCCACATTGCCTTTACCTACATTATTAAAAAGTAAGACAAACCAACATTGCATTTTATTAATTAAAAGGAAAGTAAAAACAAAATAATGCATGATCACAAAAGAAAAACAAGTCAGAGTGCTTGGTGATTCCTCAAAGAGCAAAGCTAAAGATAGGAAGGAGAACCAAAAGCCCTAATGTGATCTTGTTGTGATTGAATCAATATGGTATGATGAAGGGATATTAGGGATAAAATGGGGTACAACAGCTGCCCTTATTTAAGTTTCTTCTATCCGGAGATACGGAGGTTAAAAATCTTTGTGTTGACGCGATCGAAGATACTTAAATATAAAACAAACCCTATTTTTGGCCCTAAGATAACATTCAATGCTTATGAATATGAATGCAAATGAACAACTTCAAAGGGACGCAAAACACCACTGGGAATGTAGAAAAGTAAATAAGGAATCAAAAGAGAAACCCGACCAGGAAAATAGATCACTGATGGATCAAAAGACCCAACTCAAAGAGGATGGTAAAAGGTCAAAGGATACACCAACTTTTACTGAATGCGAAACTACCAACGTTCATTGAAGGTAGAGAGAGAAAAGAATAACAACACCGACGTTTATTGATGGTGAACTACCAACTTTCATTGAAGGTAGAGAGAAAGAATCATCAAAGTTCACTGATGATGAACTACCAATTTTCACTGAAGGTAGAGGAAAAAGATATATCATAGCACCGCCGTTCACTGACAATGAACTACCAACATTCACTGAGGGTAGCAAAAAGATAACATTCACTAACTTTCACTAATGGTGATCTACCAACTTTCACTGAAGGTAGAGAGAAAATATATCATAGCGCCTCCGTTCACTGACGATGAAATACCAACATTCAATGAGGGTAGCAAAAAGATAACAATCACCAACTTTCATTGATGGTGATCTACCAACTTTCACTGAAGGTAGAGAGAAAATATATCATAGTACCGTCATTCACTGACGATGAACTACCAACGTTCATTGAGGGTAGCAAAAAGATAACAATCACAAACTTTCATTGATGGTGATCTACCAAATTTCACTGAAGTTAGAGAGAAAATATATCATAGCATCGCCGTTCACTGATGATGAACTACCAACATTCACTGAGGGTAGCAAAAAGATAACAAGTTTTTTTCCAAAATCTGGCGATTCACCTGGAACGGGTCTCAACTTCTTCTTTAACCAAGGCACTCCACCTGGAAAGGGTAATTTATAAGCTGTCACAAATAAAAAGACTCCCACTTACAAAGATTTCACAACAAACTGTCTCTGCGATATTGAAAGACTTGCCATCCACTGGAGTAATTTGACAATGAACCACAAACTATCCACTCATAGAGAATATAGAAAAAAAAGAAACGTCGACTTTTACGAGGAAGTACAAGTTGCTCAAATAAAGAGACCCGCTACTTGTTGTTATAGGAAGGATTGTAAAAATGACTTTCTGGGGAAAACAATATGGCTTCCCAGGGAAAGAGGTATGACTTCCTGGGGGATGAATCATGACTTCCTGGGGGATGAACCATGACTTACTGGGGGAATGCCAATATATTCTTGTTGAGGAGATAAAGTCTTCTCGTGCAAAATAAATGCACACTTTCAAACCAAAGCTCGAATTTTGCAGAAATCCAAAGTAATAATATTGCTGTGAAATAAAGATTCAATCCATAAATAAACTGGAGTGAAACAGTCAACCAAAATACATCCTTTGAGAAATAAACTCAAGAGGGAAACCCAAATCATCCATACAAAGAGCTATGCAGGAAGGCTAAAGAAAAAATCTTCCACGAGGGATAATTCAATGGGGAAATTGAAAGAATATACACTTTCTGCTTAAGGCCGACACTCTATTGGAGAGAGGACAACACAACTCTTCAAAATAGGGCAAAATGTCAACAAAATAATTACGAATGTTAATGAGCAATGATTTGCTAAATTTAACTATGCATGATGTATGTATGAATATATGAGTGTTATCACGTATATGTTGGCAAAACAAACATATAACACTAGGGATAACCAAGCAAAGCCAACTCGAGCACCAACAACACTCGGCTAAATCTCATCCAAGATGAACATCCCATAAGAAGAATAAGCACCAATTGAGGAAGCAAAGTCCTATTTCACGACTTAACTTCACTGGGGAGGAACATAATCAGGAAGTAAACAAATCATAGCGACAAAATAGTACAGATACAGGGATATAACATCCTTCTCCAGGTTTCATTGGTGAATAACACTCAGACTTTAAATGGAGAAACAAATGCCTTCGCGATCCGTACTCCTACTAGGGATTGCAATACTGATTTCAAATAAGGTAAATGGAAATCATATCGGTAAAACATCAACTGATAATTTCGAGTTGACTTTAATGGAGAAATACCATACAGACTTCACTAGGGGAGATAGTGCCTCATCATCGAGATGTTAACTGAGGACCTCGTTCTGACTTCATTGGGGAGATACCAACACCATATCAAAGAGGGTAAACCCAAATACGTTCTTCACTGGGGAAAACAGGGATATGTTCTTCAATATTAAGAGTAAGCATTGCACCAACTTCTCTAGGGAAAATTATGAAATCTCATGGGGATAACAACTTGGAGGGTTTTAAAAAAATTCAAACATAATAGCAAGAAATCAAAATTATGGGGATTTTAAATCAAACCCAACACTCGGCGAGTGAAAACCTAAAAAGTTGATAATCAATTCAACACTTCTTAAATAAAACACTGCCCTTTCCTGATTATATGGCAAACAAAATACAAGAACTACCGAAAGGGAGATGCTTCGTAAATGGGTTAAACTCAGCATGTACGGGGAGAAAAGACTTATATCAAATAAGCAAGGCCTTCACTGGGAAATCTCGGATCAAACCTGTTGTACCCCAAAATTTTTCCTCCCATATTCTTCAAGATTTGTCAGGGTCAATCTCCAAATGGTTCAAAACCTCTCAAGGGTTGCACAGTCCAATTGCCTCCTAACACAGTCAAAATTAGGGTTTTGGTTCTTGCAAAGAAATTGAGGTTTTCAAGGGTCTAATCAAGTATCATATGCCCATATACATTGTCAAGCATCCATATGTCAAGTTTCAAGACTCACAGCATCAAGTTGCACAGTCAAAAACCCTAATTGCTCCACAGTTAACTGTAGGGGCAAAATGGTCATTTGACAGTCAAAAGTCAAAATTTTTGGTCAACATCTCATTTTGAAGCCACAATCATCATTTGATCAATTCTTGATCATGATTCCACAATCATGGTTCAAAAAGTCTCAAGATGCAAAAGTTTCTATTTTTGGACAGTTGAAAAGTCAACTGCAAATTAACCAAGGCATAACTTCCTCATGGTTTATCAGAAAAATCCCATCCAAATCTCATTTTGAAGGGGATGACATTTCCTACAACTCATCTTCACATTCCAAGTCCAAGAAATGCTCTCACAAAAAGTTATCAATTTCAACATTATAGGTCATTTTCAAAAGTCAACAAAAAGGCACTTTAAGTCAAAGACCATAACTTGAGATTGGTAAATCAAAATGACACGGGACCAAAGGCATTGGTTAGAGGACTTCAAGACCTTTCCAAAATGTCCAAGAACATGTTCATAGCTTCAAAATTGAGCAAGATATGCATTGGAGAAGTTGGGAAATTTTTGGGAACTTTCAAAAGTCAATTTTGCCTAAAACACTTCAAATTTGTTAATGGGCCTCAAATTCTTCCTTGAATCATTACCCAAATCCTATGCACGACCCATTGAGCTCAAAATAATTTATTTTCTTATTTTTGATTAATTAATTGGATTTATATTTATATTAATTCATTTAATTGGTTTTAAGTATAAGAAAATTCAAAGATATGCTTTTTTAGATCTTTTTGTGCAGCAAATGTGACTAGGGCAAGCTGGCAACTCGTTTCTCAATCAACAAGGAAAAGAAATCCATGATTGGCAAGGTTTCATGAAAGAAAAGATTGGAAAAGATATGATTAGGCAATCAAATATTCAAGTCATAATGCCATGGACTTTTGGGCTTTATTCTGACCTAATTCCATTCACATACAAAGGCATAAGCTAACCCTACTCAAACATACACGTAAAAGCTGCTGAAGCGATAGAATCACTTTGCAAAATTTCAATAAAAATTGTGAAACTGAAATCCTATTTGCAGGACAATTCAAGGCCAAAGATCGTTTCCATTACATTACAGACATTGCTAGGAAGCTATTACAATTAAGAACTAGTCCAAACGCATAAAGAATCCAAGAACACGAGCCATACGGTTTGCCTTATTTTTCAAACTTGCATATCATCATTCATGCGCTTTTAACCATTTTTCTTGTTTGATTTAGACTAATAGTGACCTTCTGAAGCGATTGGTACAGTTCAATTGAACTAACGTTGCTTGGATCAAAATCCACCATGGGAGATATCTAGGGTTTCAAGACTTGAAAATTAGGGCTTTCCTTGTATGGTAAAATTGGACCTCCAAACCTGTATGGACGAATTCGTTGCAACAAGACGAAACTATTAAGACCCTCGCGCCCTTTTTATATTGATTCCTCTTCTATTCGCTATTTTTAGGACTTTCACTTAGTGGGGGTTTAAAACCCCCGCTATCTTGTTTGTATTTGCAGGAAAAAGATGAAGAAGACAATAGCTGTCCAAGCGTGATTGGAGAGTTTAAACTTTAGCGCGTTTTTTCATATCCCAGCATAATGGTCTTTTTTTATATATTATAATTCTTTATTATATTGTTTACAAACGCGCTTGGTGGCTCAGTTGGTGGAGGACGTGTATTGCAAGCATTGGGACCTGGGTTCGATTCCCAGGTCCCCCACATAATTCATAATTTTTGTTCTAACGCGTTCACATGCAGCACTCATTCAACGCTCCACCATACGTACCCATGCTTATGCTTGCCAAGTGGCCTTGATCCACAATCTGAAGGCTACAGAGTGAAGTCCATGGTATGCTACAGTCAATGAGAGTGCACACAATCTGAAAAGTCAACAAGGCCTTGTCTTCTATGGGCCTGAATTCCAGCAAAAACCTCCACTTTGGGCCTGACACCCCCCCTTGGTTTGCTTTGTTTTCTTTATTTTCTTTTCTTTTTCTTTTGATTTCTTTTAATTATTTAAGTATTACTAATTCACCATAAAATAATTTTTCCATAATAAAAACAGAATATCAAAATACAAAATATGTTTAATTATTTATTAATTTCCTCACTAATTTATTTTTGTAAATAAATGTTAATAATTAACTTAGTTAATTTAGGTTTAAAATTCAATCTTTTTCTTAATAAATAAAATTCTATAGAATTAGGTTTTGATTCTTTTTTATCATTATTATTATCATTATTTATTATATTTATTAATTACTATTATTTTTATAAATAAACATGTAAATTAAATAATTTAGTTAATTAGCCTAATTTTGACCTTTTTTCATTAATAATCAAAAATAATTTAGAATTAGGGTTTCCTTTTAATTTTAATTTTCTTTATTTTCATAAATACAAAAACATAAAAAACACACTTTCTTTTCTTTAATTAAATAATAATTAAGTCCTAATTCAATTTAATTTCAAGCAAAGGGTCAAAACCCTCGGACGTCCTGATTTTAATTCTTTCGCACGTTATTCTTTTTTCTTATTGATTATTATGTAACTGCCTTCCAGATGTAATAGTAATTAGGTATTTTCTTTTTACTTTCCGCACTTTTATCAAAAATGGGTCTTTGTATTTTGGCGATGTATAGACCCGCGCCTTGTAATAGCGTAGCTTTTATCTTTCTGTATTTTACTTTCTGCACTCTTAAACTGCTAAACTCGCATGAAAGAATGTATACTAATTAAAAACAACGCGTAGCTCACAATGCTATAATCCAAGATAAATATAACATGAAAACAACACACAAATACACACACCACTTCTAGGATACGCCTCACTCGTTGCCTTCGAAACGTGGTCGTCAAGTATAGGACGTTTTAGCGGTCGCTCTTATATCCAAGATCCCGTTGCCTCGAAACAGTTGCCTCGAAACGATTGCCTCGGATTAAAAAAGGATATAGGATGTAAGGGTAGCTTCTAAGGTGTCCTACTGTTGCTTCGGTGACCACACTGTCCCTAAAATCGAATTGACCCAAACACCTCCAACGGTGGTGCTACCTACCTCTCAATGGTGGGATGGCACTACCTTAAGGACTCCTACACAGCCTAATTCCTTAGGGTAGGTAGATGACTCATGGATACTTGCTCTCTTCAAAAACAAATCAAAAATCTTTTCACACAGACACTTTCAAAATCTTTCAAAACAAATTTTTCAAACACTCTTGAGGACAGATACAAGAGTTATTCAGAAATCTTTCAATGAAACTTTTTCAAACCCACTCACATTTTGAAAAGCAAACATCATTTTGAAAACATAAGAGCAAGTATCTAAGAGCCCATGGATAACCATGGATAGAAAGGGTGCCAACACCTTCCCTTTCTATAAATCTACCTCCCGAACCGAGAAACGTTCTCATAAGGAATTTTGTTGTGCTTTTGTCATGTCCATGTTGGAGAAAATAAAAGACAGTGGCGACTCTTGCTTACCGCGACATTTCGCGAACCAGCTTAAAAAACAGTCAGTTCTATTTCCACCGATCACAGAACCGGCGACTCTGCTGGGGAAACTTAAAGTGAGGTGTACCTTAGGATAGCTCATACTTGTGTTTTCAATTGCTGTGTTTTGTTTGCTTTATTATTATGGGCATTGTCTTGGAGTTTCATAGATCCTAACCCGGATCTGGGGATACCCTGTTAGGTAGCATAAGCTGTGAGGGACCTGTCCGGCGTAGACCGACATGGGTGAAGCAGTGGCTACGTTGGTGTGACACCTTAGTCTGTACCGATATCCCTTGTGTTGTAACGAGGAGAATGTGGGTCTTCTGAGGAGTCATTAAGCACCAACCGACCTTAGAACCCTAATTTGACCCAACTTGGCCATAGAACAGTAGCAGTATACTACACCCATTGAGGCTAAACTCTCGCGATGGTTCTGGCCGCAAGAAAAGATTGCGATGCTGGAGTTATGACCGATTGAGGGTAGTCAGTGATATTGGGATCCTCTAGAACCCGGTTACTTTTGATAGGACAGGTCTTAACCAATAAACTGAAAGAGGGTAGTACATGAGCTTCATGCTGGCCTAAACCCTAAGGGCTGTCTTGTGTGACTTGTGTGCCTTATCATGTTTGCCTTTGTGAATATTTGTGGTGTGCTTTATCATGACATCATACCATCATAGAAATTGCATGCATCCTGCATAAGGACTGACCATTTCAAAGACAAGAGGGTTTCACCTTTGCTCTGTTTTGTAGGACATCATGATGCCTGTGCGAAGGAACACTATCCGGTTCAACTTTGTTCACCCACCTGAGTTGCTTGAAGAGTTGGTTAGCAGAATTCCAAACACCACTTCTTTCATCCAGAGGCATGGTTCTCTTCTCGGTTTAATCACGGCAAAGTGGGACCAACAACTGATGAGCGTCTTGACCCAGTTTTATGATCCCTTGTATAACTGCTTCACCTTTCAAGACTTCCAGCTGGTCCCTACCCTGGAAGAATTCTCTGATTTGTTGGGTATCCCTATCTTGGATCAGACTCCCTTCACTGGTTGGGAAAAGACTCTTAGGCTTGAGGAGATTGTTGCAGCCCTTCCCTTGACCCACAAAGAGGTAATGGACAACTGGGTGACTAGAAGCAGAGTTAAGGGTTTCTTAGCCAAGTTTTTGATCGGTAAAGCTAACAGTTTCTGGAATGACCTAGACTTCAGGGCGTATGAAGACATCCTGGCTCTCTTAATCTATGGTCTGGTTTTGTTTCCAAATCCGGATAACTTCATTAACATCACTGCCATAAGGATCTTCATGTCTCAGAACCCCGTGCCCACTCTTTTGGGTGATATCCTGCAACAACTCAATGCTCGTACTGCCCGAAGACGAGGAACTCTGTGGTGCTGTATCCCTTTGTTAGTGAGGTGGTTTATTTCGCACCTCCCTAAGTTCGTGCTGAAGAACAAAGAAGGAAGAGGCTGGGCTCATAGGTTAATGTCTCTCGCTGATAATGACATCATTTGGACTTTCAAGGGTTTGGATGAGGTAGCTGTTATTGATCGTTGCGGAGAATATCCTAATGTTCCTCTGATTGGTACCCAAGGAGGAATCTCTTATAATCCATGTCTAGCTCTCCGTCAGTTTGGAAGAGCCAGAAGAGCAGGGCCTCATGAGATGTTGGTGCCTCACATCAGTTTTGAGTTTCAGGTAGATAGTGACGAGCTGCGTCGTAGATTCATCAAGGCTTGGGACAGAATTCACAAAGCTGACCCACATGAGTTGGGACCGAAGACTTCTCTACCCATGGAATCCTACTACAGATGGGTCCGCATCCGTGCTCAGAATTTAGGTATGCCATATGAAGCTGTCAGACCCATCATTCTTGAATATCCTGATAGAGATGGGGCTCCTCCAACTGTTCTCCCTCCTCAGATACCTACTGATGTTGATACACTAAAAAGGTCTTGGGAGCAACTACAAGAAGAACGGGATTCTTATCGGGAAAAGTTCAACGAGCAAGAATTGAAGATCCAGAAGCTGACAAGCAGTTGGAGAACGAGCGGGCCTTGAATGACTACATTCGTACTGAGAAGAGGAGACCCTGGGATCAATGATGAGCTTTGGATGTTCTTTTACAGTTTTTTATTTCCCTTTTCAGTATTTCCATTTTATGTAACGCCTAAGGGCAATCTGTTGAACAATCCAAATTTCAGAGTTGAATCTAATAAAGTGCGTTGCCTTTTTGTTTACAAAGTTGAATCCCGATTGTCTTTGAAAACATAAATCATATGCATTCCATTCATCATGTGCATCACAGGTACTCTTCTTTTCAGGTTGCTTAATGTTCTTCGCTGTTTATTTCAGACCTACGCCATCATGAATCCTGAATCATCTACTGAGCAATCCATCAAGGCCCTTCAGGCTCAAAACCCCCAGTTCCAAGAATTGATCATGAGTTTGGCCCAAGGTCAAGAGGAATTGAAGGCTCTGCTGGTCAAGAAGAAGAAGAAGAGAACTGTACTATTTAACACTGGTCAGAGGTTTGGCAATACACTGCAGAATGAGGTTGATCAAGCTGGTTCTTCTGTAGGGAAAGGCAGTCCCCAAGGGGGAAGGGTTCCTAGTCCTGTGGTCTCTGACAACGAGACCAATTTCAATGAAGAGCAATACCCTCTAGCTGAAGACAAGTACAAGCAGTTAGAGGATCGCCTAAATGCCATGGAAATTCAACAAGTGCCTGGGTTGGATTTTGGAGACGTGGGTCTGTCTTCTGGTGTGGTGATCCCACACAAGTTCAAAGCACCATCTTTCGCAAAGTATGACGGGGCGTCCTGCCCTAAGCTACATCTCAGATCTTATGTGCGGAAGATCCAACCATACATTGTGGATAAAAACTTATGGATCCATTTCTTCCAGGAGAGTCTTTCAGGGACTCATCTCGAATGGTTCTATCAGCTGGATGGAACCAAGGTTCGTAACTGGGAGGACTTGGCTACTGCTTTCTATAAGCAGTATCAGTACAATGCTGACCTTGCTCCTACACGTATCCAACTCCAGGGTATGTCGCTAGGATCGGGAGAAGGTTTTAAAGAGTATGCGCAGAAGTGGAGGGACCTGGCTGGCAGGGTGCAGCCACCGTTAACCGACCGCGAACTCATGGACATGTTCTTAGGGACCCTATCCGGGCCGTTCTTCAACTATCTCATTGGCAATTCGTCAGCAGGGTTCACAGATCTCATTTTGACGGGTGAAAGGATAGAAGCTGGGATGAAATCAGGGAAGATACAGAAAGGTGCGTCCTCAAGTTCTGAGAAGAAGCCTTTCAAGAAGGAAGCCAGTGCTGTGTATGGCCCCAGGAGGCAAAATAAACCAGAACGCCACCAAGTTGTCAACGCGGTGGTAATTGCAAATCCTATTGCCACTCCTCGGCAACCTAACCAACCAAGGGGTGAGAGACCCAAAAGAGAATATACTCGGCTTAGTATGACTTTGTCGCAGATCTTGCCGCAGCTGCTATCGACCAACTTAGTAACCGTCAGAGAAGCTCCGAAGGTGGTAAACACTACCTCTCCAAAGTATAATCCCAATGCCCGCTGTGCTTATCACTCTGATAGCCCGGGGCATTCTACTGATGATTGCTGGGCCCTGAGGAATAAGGTCCAGGACCTCATCGACGCCAAGGAAATACAGTTTGAGGCACCCGAAAGGCCCAACATTGTGACTGCTCCTATGCCCCAGCATGGAGTAAATGCTATTGAGGAAGACCTGTATGCAGTTTCTGTGGATGATGTTGCTACCCCTTTATTGACTGTCAAGAGGAACCTGTTGCTAGCCGGTTTATTTCTGGGTTGTAGCAAGGGTTGCCTTCTATGTGCTGTTTTACCTGCTGGTTGTCCGTTGCTGAAGTCAGGCATCCAAAGCCTGATGGATAGCAAAGAGATCTTGTTCAAGAAGACCGTTGTTCCTTTTGTTCCTACTGAAGAGGTATCCGTTGTCACCATTTTCAACAATCCTACCAAGGCTCCCCCGAGGAAGCCAGTCAAAATCATGTCTGTTGCACCTATTATCATTATTGTTCTGGGGCCCCTCCCCTATAACAAGGCTGTCCCATGGCACTATGGGGCAGATGTGTATGTGCTTGGAGTGAAGCAGGAGTTCAACACCAGTACCGGTATCAGTAACATCATCGGTCCCGCTAAAGTTACTCGCAGTGGCAGGCTCTTCTCGCCTGCCATTGCGCCACCAGTTATCCGAAGACCTCTTATCATCACGCCTACAAGGGCGCCTGTTTCCCCTCCTGATCAAGTTTCTACCCCTGCTGCCGAGTCATCTGATGCTCGGGGTAAAGGGATTCCTGATGTGCCTGCCCAGATGGAGGCACCTAAGGCTGTTAATGCTGAAGCCTCACAGCAAGAAATGGAAGAAATCCTTAAGATCATCAAGAAGAGCGATTTCAACGTCGTTGAACAGCTGGGGCATACCCCCTCTAAGATCTCTATGCTATCACTGCTGTTGTGCTCAGAGGCCCATGCCAAGGCCCTGATTTCATTTCTGAAGACGACTCATGTTCCACAAGAGACATCTGCGAACCAATTTACTGATTGTGTGGCCAACTTGACCGCTGACAATGGGTTGGGTTTCTCTGATGCTGATCTGACCGCCAAGGGAAAGAACCACAATGATGCCCTACATGTCTCCATTGAATGCAGGGGCACTACTCTTGCACACGTGTTGGTAGACACTGGTTCTTCACTGAATGTATTTCCCAAGAAGACCTTAGACAGGCTGGATTGTGAGGGTTTGGAGTTGAAGCCTAGTAACATTGTTGTCCGAGCCTTTGACGGGTCGAAGAGGATGGTACATGGTGAGGTATATATTCCGATTCGTGTTGGTTCTCAAGTCTTTGATTCAACGTTCTATGTGATGGACATTCGTCCATCCTATTCTTGTTTGCTGGGTCGTCCTTGGATCCACAAGGCTGGGGCTGTGACATCCACTCTACACCAAAAGCTCAAATACCCTGTCAGAGGGAAGATTGTTACAGTGCAGGGGGAGGAAGAATACATGGTTAGTCATCTGAAATCGTTCCGGTATATAGAGATGGACGGGGAGTTCATTGAAACCCCCTTTCAACATTTTGAAGAGGTACCTCTAACATTGGCGTCAGCTGAGACAGTGATTGAAGAAAACTCTCCCTTGAAGATGGCTTCCTTGAAGGACGCCCGGGCTGTGATTGAAAAAGGTGAATGTGCAAACTGGGGCAGGCTCCCTGATTTTACTCCTAAGACTGACAAGTTTGGGCTGGGTTTCACTGCAGAGGCTCAGAGGGCTGTACGCAAAGCAAGGATTGGAAGACCTCCCGTATTCATCACCAACCCGGGAGTGAATGCTATTGAAGGCGATGCGGAGGAATCAGAGTTTGATAGTTGGATCTACCCGACGACCGACGGTGGACTGAACAATTGGACTGCAAAAGACTACATACCTGTTACTTTTGTTACTCAGTAATGAATTCCTTTGTTTTTAAATTTGTAATGAACAATAAATTGAAACTTCATGGCCCGGTGTCTTACCCGGGGCACCGTTGGCTTCATTTGTGAGGGCTTATTACTTGTCATTTCCATATATCATGAATAAAGACATTGGACGTTTTTCGCATTTCAAATCTTGTGCTCCCTTTCTTTCTTTATATATTGCAAAACAACTATATTTACACACACTCACTCATACAGGTTTCAATCCACTCTGGATCTCACTGGTAACGACTCTTCTACTGCCAGTTATGACTTCGAAAATCCGATCAACTTAGCCGAAGACGAAGGTGAAGATGATTGCGAAGTGCCTGGTGAGCTTGCAAGACTGTTACTCCAGGAAGAGAGGGCCATTCAGCCACATGAAGAGCCAGTGGAAACGGTAAATCTGGGTACGGAGACAGATAAAAAGGAAGTCAAGATTGGTGCCAATCTAGAGCTCAGCGTGAAACAGCGGTTGATTCAGATGTTGCATGATTATGTAGAGATCTTCGCCTGGTCTTACGAAGACATGCCTGGGTTTGATACCGACATTGTGGTTCATCACCTGCCTACCAAGGAAGACTGCCTTCCAGTTAAACAGAAGGTTCGCCGTATGCGCCCAGAGATGTCCGAGAAAATCAAGGCCGAGGTTATGAAGCAATTTGATGCCGGGTTTCTAGCAGTGACCTCTTACCCTCAGTGGGTTGCCAACGTGGTTCCGGTGCCGAAGAAAGATGGTAAGGTTAGAATGTGTGTTGACTACAGGGATTTGAACAGGGCGAGCCCCAAGGATGATTTCACCCTGCCTCACATCGATGTTCTGGTTGACAATACTGCTCAGCACAAGGTGTTCTCCTTCATGGATGGTTTTTCAGGTTATAATCAGATTAAAATGGCTCCTGAAGATATGGAAAAGACTACCTTTGTTACTCAGTGGGGCACCTTCTGCTACAAAGTCATGCCTTTTGGACTGAAAAATGCTGGGGCAACCTACCAACGTGCCATGGTTGCTTTATTTCATGACATGATCCATCATGAGATTGAAGTATACGTCAATGATATGACTGCAAGGTCCCAAACTGAGGAGGAACACCTTGACCATCTACAGAAGCTGTTTGACCGTCTGAAGTTGTACAAGCTGAGGTTGAACCCAAACAAGTGCACCTTTGGGGTAAGATATGGAAAGTTGCTAGGCTTCGTCGTGAGCGACAAAGGTATTCAAGTGGACCCTGCCAAGGTTAAAGCCATACAAGAGATGCCAGCTCCCAAGACAGAGAAAGAAGTCAGAGGCTTTCTAGGACGTCTGAAATACATTGCCCGATTCATCTCACGTTTAACTGCTACCTGTGAACCAATCTTCAAGCTACTGAAGAAAGATCAAGTAGTACGTTGGAACGATGAATGTCAAGCCGCTTTCGACAGAATCAAAGAGTATCTCCAAGAACCACCCATTCTTATGCCACCGGTTGAAGGGAGACCTCTAATACTATACTTGACAGTACTTGACAACTCAATGGGGTGTGTGCTGGGGCAGCATGACGAGTCTGGCCGAAAAGAGCACGCCATTTATTACCTTAGCAAAAAGTTTACCGACTGTGAGACCCGATACTCGCTGCTCGAGAAAACTTGCTGCGCTTTGGTATGGGCTGCTCGCCGGCTGAGACAGTATATGTTGACTCACACTACTCTGTTGATTTCAAAAATGGATCCAATAAAGTATATCTTCGAAAAGCCTGCTCTGTCCGGAAGAATAGCAAGATGGCAAATGATCTTGACAGAATACGACATCCAATATACGACTCAGAAAGCCATCAAGGGAAGTGTATTGGCAGACCACTTGGCACACCAGGCAGTAGACGACTACCAGTCCATGAACTTTGAGTTTCCAGACGAGGATATCATGGTGGTAACTGATTGTGAAGTACCTGGACCGGATGAAGGACCCGAGGAAGGATCCCGATGGTCTATGCACTTTGACGGAGCCTCCAACGCTTTGGGTAACGGTATCGGCGCTGTGATCATATCCCCCAAAGGCACTCATACTCCGCTTACTGCCCGACTATATTTCAACTGCACCAACAACATGGCGGAGTATGAGGCGTGTATCATGGGTCTTCAAGCTGCGATTGACTTAAGGATCAAGTTCCTGAGTGTCTTCGGAGATTCCGCTCTCGTGATCAATCAGATCAAAGGAGAGTGGGATACGAAACACCCAAACCTTATTCCTTATAAAGAGTGTGTGTTGACATTGATCCCCCATTTCAGAGATAACTTTTGAACACTTCCCCAGAGAAGAGAATCAGTTGGCGGACGCGCTGGCTACGATGTCTTCTATGTTCAGAGTCAAATGGGACAATGAGGCTCCCCGGATCATTATCTGGAAATTGGACGAACCCGCATACTGCTGTGATCTTGAGGCTGAGGTGGTAACTGAAAAACCCTGGTATCATGAGGTGAAGAGGTATCTGGAAGCTCAAGAATACCCCGAGGGTGCATCCATCAATGATAAAAAGTTTCTGAGAAGGTTCGCTGCAAAGTTCTTCCTCAGCAATGGCATTCTCTACAAGCGAAACCATGATTCGACCTTACTGCGTTGTGTGGATAAGACTGAAGCAGAAAGGATCATGGAAGAACTGCATGAAGGTACCTTCAGAACGCATTCTAGTGGACACACCATGGCAAAGAAAATCCTTAGGGCAGGATATTTCTGGTCCACAATGGAAGCTGACTGTTACCAACATTCTCGGACATGTCATAATTGCCAGATATATGCAGACAAGGTGCACGTTCCTCCAGTCCCTCTGAATGTCTTGACTGCACCTTGGCCTTTTGCAATGTGGGGTATTGATATGATCGGCGAGATTAAACCTACGGCATCCAATGGGCATCGCTTCATCCTGGTTGCAATTGATTACTTCACGAAGTGGGTTGAAGCAGCTTCCTATGCTACGGTAACCAAGAATGTCGTGGCACGGTTCATTCGGCATAACCTGATCTGTCGATACGGTGTACCTGAGAGGATCATTACGGACAATGGTACCAATCTCAATAACAAGATGATCACTGAGCTCTGTGAGAAATTCAAGATACAGCACCACAACTCTTCTCCTTACCGGCCGAAGATGAATGGGGCTGTAGAAGCGGAAAATAAGAATATCAAAAAGATTGTGCAGAAGATGACAGTGACCTATAAAGATTGGCACGAGATGTTACTGTTTGCTCTTCACGGGTACCGTACCTCAGCAAGAACGTCAACCGGGGCAACCCCCTTCTCCTTGGTCTATGGCATGGAGGCAGTCTTGCCGATTGAAGTCCAGATACCCTCTCTCCGGATAATGAAGGATGCAGGCCTGAGTGAAGATGACTGGATCCAGACTCGACTTGATCAGTTAAACATAATTGACGAAAAGAGACTCACCGCTATTTTTCATGGTCAAACGTACCAAAAACGGATGATCAGGGCATTTAACAAGAAAGTCAGACCACAAGAGTATCAAGTTGGGGACCTGGTAATCAAACGCATCATTCTTCCTCAAAGTGATCCCAGGGGCAAATGGACCCCTACGTACGAGGGGCCATTTGTGGTTAAACATGTCTTCTCAGGAGGAGCCATGATCCTAACCACCATGGATGGTGACGAACTTCCTCACCCCGCCAATGCAGACATAGTAAAAAGATACTACGCATGATAAAAGACCCGCTAGGTTGACATACCTAGGCAAAAATTAGGGCTTCCTGGCGAACCAAAAGGGTTCGGGCAAAAATAAGGGATGAAATGAAAAAATCTGTACACCTGGGAAGTCGAAAACCTGAAAAGGCGGCTTGGGAAAAAATGGGTATCTCGGTGGACTGAAAACCCGAAAGGGCGGTCCAGGCAAAAGTTAGGGATAAGCGTAATACTATGTCTCATTGAATCACCTTGCATCCAAAATCAGGTATCAACCATCAGGTTCAGACGACATCGATCAATCAACTTCATCTTCAACTAAGCAGCCAAGTGATGAGACGCTCGAAGATATAAAGGCGATAGCAGAGTGGGAACCCAGTGGGACTTTTTCACACAACTGTTTTGTTTTCTTTGTACAAATTGTATAAACTCTGTTGTTCGGAGGCATTCTCTTACTAGGACGTCAGCCTCTTGTACATAAACGCCTATTTACAGGCAAATTCAAAAATCAATACAAATTCACTTTTCAGACCAATTGCCAATTGTTTTTTCCTTTTTTCTGTTTTGTGTTGTAAAGAACGTCCAATGTTCATTTGTGATATATGCATTTGACACTAATTGCTAACTCATAAATATTCGAATACGAAACAAAGGATTAATTACAGGTAACATCAGAAACAGGGGCAATAGTGAGTTGTCTAAGCAATCTAATTGCTCTGTCCACCAAGGTACCAAGGTAAGTTCGACTGAAGAATGTAACCCAGATATCTTCACTCCCCGCCGAGTAAGACAAGATTCAACAATTCTCCCCCAAGCAGTTGGTCTCCCATCAACCCTAACAAGGCACGGTATCCCAAGAAAGTCAGAAACACTCTCCCCGAGCAGAGTTATCCTCAGTCAGCCTCAAGGAAGTGGGTATCCGCATAAGATCTCAGCACTCCCCAACGGAACATACAGACATTCCTAACAAGCATCCCCGGCAATCTTGATCTAAGATTGTTCCCCGGCGGCATACCGGACATCCAGTAGAGCCATTCCTCAGTCCGATCTGAAAAAGTTTCCCCAAGAGAGTTCAATCAATCTCCCCAGTAGATTCAGGAAGCTTATCCCCAGTAGATTCTGGAAGCTTATCACCTGCAGAGTACGAATGCTCCCCCGACTTTATTCAGAAGGTTACTCCCCACCAGGATATAACTGGGTTATCCTCAGCCAATTGCCACGGAAAGATCGTCCCCGGCGAAGTTCTTCCTACCCCCTAGCGGAGTTCATCAGATCTTCCAACAAAGCTTATCAACGGTATCCCCAGCGGAGTTATCATCAACCTCAGCAAAGTACCTCTCTTTCCCCACAGAGTTCACTCCCCGCAGAGTAATCTCTCCAGCAAAGTTTATTCCTCAACGGAGTCATCTTCTCCTACCGGTATTCTTGCAACCATCACCCCCAACGGAAACAAAAAAACTCTACTCTTCAACATCAGCCCAGGATTTGGCTTCCCGGCATCCGTCAAGGATTTATTTTCCTAGACAAAAATACATTCATGAACATCACATCTTCATACATTATAGCATGCACATACGCATCATGAACATACAATCTCATTTATTCTCTGAACATCATGACATCACGCATGTCATACATCATGACATCGCATACAACTAACGTTTTGTCTTTTCAGGACAAAGGTCAGTACAAAGATGATTACTATCAACTGTCGCAATTCCAGATTCGATACCTGTAGCTAGCCAGGGCACATCTGTGAGCGATTATTTCCAGACTCGATTCCTGTATCTTGCCAGGGCACGTCTGAAGAGTTTGAAGATCTGATTCCTGTATCCTGCCAGGGTGTATCTGTTGATGACTAATTCCAGACTCGATTCCTGTATCTTGCCAGGGCACGTCTGAAGAGTTTGAAGATCCGATTCCTGTATCTTGCAGGGTGTATCTATTGACGACTATATTCCAGACTCGATTCCTGTATCCTGCCAGGGCACGTCTGAAGAGTTTGAAGATCCGATTCCTGTATCCTGCCAGGGTGTATCTGTTGATGACTATATTCCAGACTCGATTCCTGTATCCTGCCAGGGCACGTCTGAAGAGTTTGAAGATCTGATTCCTGTATCTTGCCAGGGTGTATCTGTTGACGACTATATTCCAGACTCGATTCCTGTATCCTGCCAGGGCACGTCTGAAGAAGTTTGAAGATCCGATTCCTGTATCCTGCCAGGGTGTATCTGTTGACGACTATATTCCAGACTCGATTCCTGTATCCTGCCAGGGCACGTCTGAAGAGTTTAAAGATCCGATTCATGTATCCTGCCAGGGTGTATCTGTTGACGACTATTTTCCGGACTCGATTCCTGTATCCTACCAGAGCACGTCTGAAGAGTTCGAAGATCCGATTCCTGTATCCTGCCAGGGTGTATCTGTTGACGACTATTTTCCGGACTCGATTCCTGCATCTAGCCAGGGCACGTCTGAAGAGTTTAAAGATTCGATTCGTGCATCTAGCCAGGGCACATCTGTGAGTAACTGATTGAAGATTCGATACCTGTATCCAGCCAGGGCACATCCACATAAAGAGTTTAAAAATCAACCCCTATAACAGGCCAGGTAATTATCTTTCTTTCTCAGGTATGCAAGTTCTCGCTAAGGAATCTCTTACGCGATCGACACCTAGATGGCATCTATAAGCCCATCCACATACCGACAGTCTCCAAATGGCATCCATAAGCCCATTCCCGACAAGGTTCCGTCACACTTCCAGATGGCATCTATAAGCCCATCCTCCCATTCATCATCTTTCCAAATGGCATCTATAAGCCCATTCCCTACATCACACTGCTGATACTCTGCTATGCGAGTGCAAATTTCTGGGCACTCTTGTGTTCAATCATCTTCCACCTTCGGATTACGAAGGGCACGCCAGCCAATCTACATCCTCAGGTCTAAGAAGATTGAACAGGGGAAACTGTTGTACCCCAAAATTTGCCCTCCCATATTCTTCAATATTTGTCAGGGTCAATCTCCAAATGGTTCAAAACCTCTCAAGGGTTGCACAGTCCAATTGCCTCCTAACACAGTCAAAATTAGGGTTTTGGTTCTTGCAAAGAAATTGAGGTTTTCAAGGGTCTAATCAAGTCTCATATGCCCAAATACATTGTCAAGCATCCATATGTCAAGTTTCAAGACTCACAGCATCAAGTTGCACAGTCAAAAACCCTAATTGCTCCACAGTCAACTGTAGGGGCAAAATGGTCATTTGACAGTCAAAAGTCAAAAAATTTGGTC
Organism: Vicia faba; assembly: GCA_948472305.1. Taxonomy (NCBI): domain Eukaryota; kingdom Viridiplantae; phylum Streptophyta; class Magnoliopsida; order Fabales; family Fabaceae; genus Vicia; species Vicia faba. The sequence continues at coordinate 202,079 of CATIWC010001194.1, read as the reverse complement.
AACATCTCATTTTGAAGCCACAATCATAATTTGATCAATTCTTGATCATGATTCCACAAGCATGGTTCAAAAAGTCTCAAGATGCAAAAGTTTCTATTTTTGGACAGTTGAAAAGTCAACTGCAAATTGACCAAGGCATAACTTCCTCATGGTTTATCATAAAAATCCCATCCAAATCTCATTTTGAAGGGGATGACATTTCCTACAACTCATCTTCACATTCCAAGTCCAAGAAATGCTCTCACAAAAAGTTATCAATTTCAACATTATAGGTCATTTTCAAAAGTCAACAAAAAGGCACTTTAAGTCAAAGAACATAACTTGATATTGGTAAATCAAAATGACATGGGACCAAAGGCATTGGTTAGAGGACTTCAAGTCCTTTCCAAAATGTCCAAGAACATGTTCATAGCTTCAAAATTGAGCAAGATATGCATTGGAGAAGTTGGGAAATTTTTGGGAACTTTCAAAAGTCAATTTTGCCTAAAACACTTCAAATTTGCTAATGGGCCTCAAATTCTTCCTTGAATCATTACCCAAAGCCTATGCACGACCCATTGAGCTCAAAATAATTTATTTTCTTATTTTTGATTAATTAATTGGATTTATATTTATATTAATTCATTTAATTGGTTTTAATTATAAGAAAATTCAAAGATATGCTTTTTTAGATCTTTTTGTGCAACAAATGTGACTAGGGCAAGCTGGCAACTCGTTTCTCAATCAAAAAGGCAAAGAAATCCATGATTGACAAGGTTTCATGAAAGAAAAGATTGGAAAAGATATGATTAGGCAATCAAATATTCAAGTCATAATGCCATGGACTTTTGGGCTTTATTCTGACCTAATTCCATTCACATACAAAGGCATAAGCTAACCCTACTCAAACATACACGTAAAAGCTGCTAAAGCGATAGAATCACTTTGCAAAACTTCAATAAAAATTTTGAAACTGAAATCCTATTTGCAGGACAATTCAAGGCCAAAGATCGTTTCCATTACATTACTGACATTGCTAGGAAGCTATTACAATCAAGAACTAGTCCAAACGCATAAAGAATCCAAGAACACGAGCCATACGGTTTGCCTTATTTTTCAAACTGGCATATCATCAAAATACAAAATATGTTTAATTATTTATTAATTTCCTCACTAATTTATTTTTGTAAATAAATGTTAATAATTAACTTAGTTAATTTAGGTTTAAAATTCAATCTTTTTCTTAATAAATAAAATTCTATAGAATTAGGTTTTGATTCTTTTTTATCATTATTATTATCATTATTTATTATATTTATTAATTACTATTATTTTTATAAATAAACATGTAAATTAAATAATTTAGTTAATTAGCCTAATTTTGACCTTTTTTTCATTAATAATCAAAAATAATTTAGAATTAGGGTTTCCTTTTAATTTTAATTTTCTTTATTTTCATAAATACAAAAACATAAAAAACACACTTTCTTTTCTTTAATTAAATAATAATTAAGTCCTAATTCAATTTAATTTCAAGCAAAGGGTCAAAACCGTCGGACGTCCTGATTTTAATTCTTTCGCACGTTATTCTTTTTTCTTATTGATTATTATGTAACTGCTTTCCGGATGTAATAGTAATTAGGTATTTTCTTTTTACTTTCCGCACTTTTATCAAAAGCGGGTCTTTGTATTTTGGCGATGTATAGACCCGCGCCTTGTAATAGCGTAGCTTTTATCTTTCTGTATTTTACTTTCCGCACTCTTAAACTGCTAAACTCGCATGAAAGAATGTATGCTAATTAAAAACAACGCGTAGCTCACAATGCTATAATCCAAGATAAATATAACATGAAAACAACACACAAATACACACACCACTTCTAGGGTACGCCTCACTCGTTGCCTTCGAAACGTGGTCGTCAAGTATAGGACGTTTTAGCGGTCTCTCTTATATCCAAGATCCCGTTGCCTCGAAACAGTTGCCTCAAAACGATTGCCTCGGATTAAAAAAGGATCTAGTATGTAAGGGTAGCTTCTAAGGTGTCCTACTGTTGCTTCGGTGACCACACTGTCCCTAAAATCGAATTGACCCGAACACCTCCAACGGTGGTGCTACCTACCTCTCAATGGTGGGATGGCACTACCTTAAGGACTCCTACACAGCCTAATTCCTTAGGGTAGGTAGATGACTCATGGATACTTGCTCTCTTCAAAAACAAATCAAAAATCTTTTCACACAGACACTTTCAAAATCTTTCAAAACAAATTTTTCAAACACTCTTGAGGACAGATACAAGAGTTATTCAGAAATCTTTCAATGAAACTTTTTCAAACCCACTTACATTTTGAAAAGCAAACATCATTTTGAAAACATAAGAGCAAGTATCTAAGAGCCCATGGATAACAATGGATAGAAAGGGTGCTAACACCTTCCCTTTCTATAAATCTACCTCCCGAACCGAGAAACGTTCTCATAAGGAATTTTGCTGTGCTTTTGTCCTGTCCATGTTGGAGAAAATAAAAGATGGTGGCGACTCTTGCTTACCGCGACATTTCACGAACCAGCTTAAAAAACAGTCAGTTCTATTTCCACCGATCACAAAACCTATTCCAACAAAAGATGCCATGGGATAGCTTTCCTGGTGAATCAAGAAGTCAACATATAGAAAGAGGTCAAACTCTTGGGGATTTTAAATCAAACCCAGCACTCGGTGAGTGAAAACCCAAAAAGTTGACAACTGTCTCAACAATTCTTAGAAAATATACTGCCCTGGTCCAGTTACCTGGGAAATAAATACCAACAGTAATGCCAACACTACCAAAAAGAGCAACATTTTGAAAATAATTCCATCTCAGCACACCAAGGGAACAAGACCTTTCGTCATATGAGAGAAGACTTTGTTGGGGAATCCGGAATAGAGACCTCAAACCAAGCAAATCCAAAAATCAAAAAATGAACCAACACTTGACTGGGGACGCTGGGATTACAAATCTGATACCACACCTTAAGCCAATTGGTATCATCTTTAATATACAATAAACACGCGTATACCAGTGAAAACAACCTGAAAGAACCTTCCCGAGGAAAACAAAACTTCTCAAAAATACGGGAGTTCGTCCATTTCTGGGATCACCATCTTTGTTTTCCTCTTGAATCACAAAATCTAAAGTAAAAGTAAGTTGTAAATTCTTTTTGAAAAACAATTTTGTTATTTAATATTTTCGCTTTGAAAATTATTATCAATAATAAATGGAGTCTTTGTAAGATGAATAAAATAAGAACTACAAAGAATTGGGTAGAAGCTCAAATTTTATTGATAGAATGGTAGTCTGTGAATGGCGAGACTCCATGGATAATTACCAAAGTTTGGAAAATGGTAATATATAATGGAAAATATACATTGAGATACAATGACCACTATTCCCTCTAACAACTTTGAAATCCTGAGCAGCAGCTCCTGTTGAAGAATGGTGAGGACCCAAGAAGATTGTTGCTTCAATGATCAAGTCTTGTCTGATGCAGTTACTTGCCAAGAAAGTCCCCAACTTTTGCCTAAGCTTCCCTTGCGGGTTTTCAACTTAGCGGGAAATTTTATTCTGTTTATGTCTCTAATTTTTTCCTAGACCGCCCTTTCGGGTTTTCGGCCTACCGAGACGCTCCTTTTTTCCTAAGTCGCCCTTTTGGGTTTTCAACTTAGCGAGTTGTTCTTTTATTTCTTTAGGCAATGTATTTCTTGACTGCATTAACATTCATGGGTCGTGGGAACTCCTAGGCATCCATAGTTTCAAGAATTAATGCACCGCCAGAGAAGGCTTTCTTGACAACATATGGGCCTTCAAAATTGGGAGTCCACTTGCCCTTAGAATCAGCGTTAAAAGACATGATATTCCTGAGCACGAGGCCGCCTTCTCTAAATTCACGAGGTTTGACCTTCTTATCAAAAGCTTTCTTCATTCTCTTCTGGTATAACTGCCCATGACACAAAGTCGTCATTCTCTTCTCTTCGATCAAATTCAATTGGTTAAACATGTCATGGAACCATTCAGCCTCTGACAACTTAGTTTCCATTATCACACGCAAAGAGTTAATCTCAACCTCGATTGGGAGCACAACTTCCATTCCATACACAAGGGAGAACGGGGTTGCTCCTGTTGAAGTGCGGACAGATGTCCGATATCCATGTAAAGCAAAAGGGAGCATTTCATGCCAATCTTTATAAGTAACAACCATCTTCTGGATGATCTTCTTGATATTCTTATTAGCAGCTTTAACATCCCCGTTCATCTTCGACATGTACGGGGATAAATTGTGATGGACAATTTTGAATTCTTCACAAAGTTATGTCATTATCTTGTTGTTCATATTCGAGCCATTGTCAGTGATAATTATGCTCGGCACACCATACCGACATATGAGATTATTCTTAATGAAGCGCACAACCACCTTCTTAGTAACATTAGCATATGAAGCAACTTCCACCCATTTGGTGAAGTAATCAATTTCTACCAAGGTTAAACGGTTTCCATTTGAAGCTTTAGGTTCTATCATCCCAATCATATCAATACCCCACATAGAGAAAGGCCACGGGGAAGAAATAACATTTAGAAGTGTCGGAGGCACATGAATCTTGTTTGCATAAATCTGGCATTTATGGCACTGCTTTGCAAATTTGTAATAGTCAGATTCCATTATCAGCCAATAGTAACCTACCCTTAGCATCCTTTTAGCCATCGAATGTCCATTGGCATGAGTGCTAAATGAACCTTCATGAATCTCATGCATTAACATGTCTGCTTTGTGTCTATCCATGCATCTGAGCAAAGCCATGTCATAATTTCTCTTGTACAACACATTTTCACTGAGGAAAAAGTTGTCAGCCAATCTTCTTAATGTCTTTCTATCTTTATTCGAAGCACCAATCGGGTATTCCTGAGTCTGGAGAAAATGCTTGATATCATAATATCAAGGTTTCTCATCTTCTACCTCTTCTGTTGTAAACACATGAGCAGGCCTATCCAGTCTCCGAACTATAATTCGAGGTATATCATTCCAAGTATTCACTTGATACATAAAAGCTAGAGTTTCCAGAGCATCCGCCATTTGATTTTCATCTCTAGGGATGTGATGGAATTCAACTTTATTAAAGAAGGGTAACAATCTTCTAGCATAATCTTTGTAAGGGATAAAGCCGGGGTGACGAGTATTCCACTCTCCTTTAATCTGATTTATTACCAAAGTTGAATCGCCATACACATCTAGAATTTTAATTCTGAGATCAATAGCTTCCTCGAGACCTATGATGCAAGCCTCATATTATGCCATATTATTAGTACAATCAAATGTCAACCTTTTAGTAAAAGGAATGTGTGATCCACGTGGAGTGACAATCACAGCACCAATTCCTTTACCATAAGCATTCACAACTCCATCAAATATCATACTCCAGCGATATTCAGGATCAGGGCCTTCCTCAGGCAATGGTTCATCACAATCTTTCATTTTTAGAAATATCACATCCTCATCGGGGAAATCAAACTTCACAAACTGATAATCATCAACTGGTTGGTGAGCGAGATAATCTTCCAACATGCTGCTTTTAATAGCTTTTTAGGTGCGGTATTCAATGTCATATTCAGACAACAACATCTGCCAACGGGAAATTCTCCCAGTAAGAGCAGGCTTTTCAAAAATATACTTGATATGATCCATTTTAGAGATCAATCAAGTAGTGTGATTCAACATATACTACCGTAAACGTTTTGCCGCCCAGGCCAGAGCACAACATGTCTTTTCCAGCACGGAATACCGCGACTCACAATCAGTAAACTTTTTATTGATATAATAAATGGCATACTCTTTCTTCCCTGTTTCATCTTGTTGTCCCAGAATACAGCCCATGGAATTATCTAACATTGTCAGATACATAATCAATGGTCTTCCTTCAATAGGAGGGAGCAAGATAGGAGGTTCAAGCATATATTCTTTAATACTTTCAAACGCCCTTTGGCAGTCATCTGTCCACACATAATCTTGATCTTTCTTTAACAACTTGAAGATTGGTTCACACATTGAAGTCATGTGGGAAATGAATCTGGAAATATAATTCAAACGCCCGAGGAACCCTCTTACTTGCTTTTCAGTTCTCGGCGCTGGAATTTCTTGAATTGCTTTGACTTTATCAAGGTCAAATTCAATCCCTTTCTGGCTAATAATGAAACCCAACATTTTCATTGACCGAACATCGAAGGTACATTTATTTGGATTCAAGCGGAGACGATACTTCTTCAAACGCTGAAACAACTTCAACAAATCTTCTACATGCCCTTCTTCAGTCTGGGATTTAGAAATCATATCATCAACATATACCTCAATTTCCTTTTGAATCAGATCATGGATTAGGGTTGTTATAACCCTCTGGTACGTTACACCAGTGTTCTTCAACCCGAAGGGCATCACTCTGTAACAAAATGTTCCCCAGGGTGTGATAAACGTTGTTTTTTCCATGTCCTCAGGAGCCATCCTTATTTGATTATACCCGGAAAATCCGTCCATGAACGAGAAAACTTTGAATTTTGATGTTCTATCCACTAACATATCAATGTGTGGCAATGGAAAATCATCTTTTGGACTAGCTTTATTTAGATCTCTGTAATCTACACACATGTGAACTTTTCTGTCTTTCTTCGGTACTGGGACAATATTGAAAATCCACTAAGGGTACACTAATGTCACAAGAAAACTGGCATTAATCTGCTTTAGAACTTCTTCTTTGATCTTCACTGCCATATCTGGGTGAGTTCTTTGCAACTTCTGTTTGATTAACGGACACTCTGGCTTCAGCGGCAAATGGTTCTCTACAATATCTGTATCTAGACTAGGCATATCTTGGTAAGACCAATCAAAAATACCCACATACTCTTTCATCATCTCAATCAACCTGCTCTTCACATCAGGATGCAACAATGCTCCAATCTTGACTTCTTTTAGATCTTCTTTCGAACCCAAATCCAATGGCTCTTTATATGGCTTAATGACATTCTCCTCGCGCTCAAGCAACCGTGAGACCTCTTCTGGAATCTCATCATAGTCTTCTTCTTCGGCCCCATACACATGACATTCAGAGTTGGGAGAGGGTGCAGGGTCATTGTATTCAACGGGTTTTTTAATTAATCTGCACATATGATTTATGATTGCTTTTAGAAACTGACACATATAACAAGTGATCATGCATATTGAATTTCAGTTATTATTTATTTTGAAAGGTTTTTTCTGATTACCATTTTCCAAGAAAAAAGCAAAAAATAAAAACACAATTTGGGAAACAAAGACAACTTTTATTATTGATTTTAAAAGATCAGCAAACGGATAAGCCCATATAATATTAATACTTTTCACCTTGGGCAGAGAAAATGCTTTTCAAAAATATTAACAAAACAAATTACTTTGAAACATGTATGCAAGAGGGAACATCAATGGCGATCCAGTTCTGAACCCTAACTCCGTGCATCACAAAATTTGGCATTTCTGGCTCTGCTTCATCTTCCACAATGGCATTAATCCCAGAAACAGTTGGGTGAAGATAATCCCCGCTACGAAAGATGTCTTGATACTTGCCTGCAACAGACTTCGGCTTCATGCTCTTGCCTTTATCATTCTTCATAGAGAACCCCAAGCTAGCTCTATTTTCGTTCACAGGTGGATCAACAATCTACCCCCATACGTTGCTATGGCCATTACACACAACCTGTTGCACATCCTTAAACGAAGCTATAGAGTTCTAATTTCCTCTTACATTATCAATGGATAAAGCTTAGAACTGGGTTCCAACAGCAGCTTCATCCACCTCCACAATGCTAAAAGAGGACAAATGAGATATCAATAATGCTTGTTCTCCATTTATAATTACCACTTTTCCTTCACGTACAAACTTTAACTTCTGGTGTAAAGTCGAAGTGACAGCCCCCGCCTCATGTATCCACGGCCTTCCTAGCAAGCAGCTATAAGCGGGTACAATATCCATGACCTAGAAAGTAATCTGAAATAAATGTGGGCCTATATGAATAAGCAAGTCCACTTCACCAATAACAGATTTCCCTGATCCATCAAACGCCTTCACAATAATACCACTTGGGCGCATGGGCGTTCCTTGATATTTTAACTTCATAAGCGTGCTCTATGGTATAACATTTAATGCAGATCCATTATCAATCAGCACGCTGGATAATGAATCATTCTTGCAGTTCATAGAGATGTGGAGGGCCAGGTTGTGATTCCTTCCTTCATCAGGCAGTTCATCGTCGCAGAAACTCAGGTTATTACATGATGTAATGTTCCCTACCACACTGCTGAATTGGTCTACAGGCATATCACTTTCCATGAAAAATCAAAGATTCTCTGTGAGCAGAGGAGTTCACCAATAAAGCCAAGATATATATTTTTGAAGGAGTTTGCAGTAGCTGATCCACAATTCTGTAGTCGCTCATCTTAATTATCTTCAAAATATTGTCCACCTCCTTTTCTAGTGTAGCTCTACTAGATTCACCCACTGCCTTCTTGGGTTCAACATTTTCAACAATTTTCTTTCCAGTACTAACACCTCCATGAACAATTGGTGCAAATACATGACCGTTGTGGGTCACTCTGCTAGTCTCAGCAATATTTCCAACATTAGGCATTGGCTGGATGGGAACTTCCACACCGTCTTCTAAAATTGTAGCATTATATTTGTAGGGTACAGCCTTGTCTGACTTGTAGGGGACAAGACCCGGTAGGCTAATCACTAATGGAGTAATAGCTGGATTACTATAATATTCAACTTCAAAATGAGTAGGTGCACCTAAACAAGGCACAATAACATTTACTCCCTCTTCAACATATTCAGTCATTATAGAGTCATCTCTGGCAAATAAATCTTCATCCGAGGAAAAGAACTCATATGCGGAAGCATACTCATCATCTGACTCTTCTTCAGCTAAACAAACCTCAATCACATCAACTTCATGGTAATCATCCCTTTGACCTATAACCTTAATAGTTCCATTTTCCAACAACAACTGAATACCATTCCTTACAATTAAACATCCTCAGGAATCCTGACAGCAAATTCGGCAAGATCCATACTGATGTTCTATCTGACCAACCATGTGGTAGAAAGTAGCATGCAATTGTACAAGATCCTCATTCATATATTCCACATCAAAGATTTTGAACTCTCCAGGACATCCATAAACCATGTTTAATTCCTCTTCATACTCTTCCCTAGGCCTGATTATATGGATGAGGCCCTCATCCATCATCTTCTGTAAATCAACCTTTATCTTGTCACAACCCTGTATATTCGTACTACAAATAGCACAACCAGCATGGTCATGCATATAGTAGCTAAATTCATAGAGGTATGCATGCATTTTCACCAAGTCTCCTCTAACCAAATTAACATCAAAAATTTGGAAGTCGCCTGGACAACCGGCCACCATGTTCACAACATTTGCTCCTCAATGCTTTGGTAGAGGGTTATCTTTCACATTAGGGCCAACATCCTTGAAAGATAAGATACCAGACTTCCCAAATTTTTGTACTTCAATTTTCAAAGGATAGCAGTTCTCGACATTATGCCCTGGTGCTCCCTGATGAAAATCACATGTTTGGTCCGCCTTGTAATACCAAGGCAACGGTGATGGCACAGCGGGAGGTGGTCGAGTTTGAACCAACTTCTTCTGAACTAACATCGGGAGTAATTCTGTATAACTCACAGGGATAGGATCATAACTCTCCCTTCTCTGATTATACCCTTGATTCCCCTGATGGGATGGTCTCTGATAAGCAACGGTAGTCCGAGCTATACCAATAACTAGAGAAACATAGGCGACTTGATGATGACCCTGATAATTTATTCTAGGAGGATTAACCCTCCTTTCTTGCATGACAGCGTTTGTATCACCTTCCTTATTTTTAGAAAACCCATAGGATGGCTTCTTTGCAGTTCCAGAACTTTCACTTTTTGTTAGACGGCCCTCTCTTACATCCTCTTCTAATCGGATACCCATGTCGACCATTTCAGTAAAGTCACTTGGCGCACTCGCTACCATCCTCTCATAGTAGAAAGCATCCAAGGTCTTCAAGAAAATCTTAGTCATCTCCTTCTCTTCCATGGGAGGAATCACTTAGGCGGCTACCTCACGCCATCTCTGTGCATATTCTTTGAACAATTCCCTTTCCTTTTGGACCATGGCCCTGAGTTGATCACAGTCAGGCATCATGTCCATGTTGTATTTGTATTTTCTGATAAACGCTTCTCCTAAGTCATTGAAAGTATGGATGTTGACGATGTCCAAACTCATATACAACTTCAGTGCAACACCAGTCAAACAATCCTGAAAAAAGTGAATCAGCAGACGTTAATAATCAGTATGGGTAGACATTATTCTTACATACATCACAAGATGAGCACGAGGAAAAGTGTTGCCCTTGTACTTATCAAACTCCGAGACTTTAAACTTCGCAGGTATCTTGATATTCGGGACCCAACATAAATCATTCACATTCTGCCTGAACAATTCCTTTCCAATGAGGGCCTTCATCTCCCTCTGCATCTTGTCAAACTGCTCTTGAAAATCATCCTGAAAATTCTGGCAGCAGATACTCAATGTCACAGTGAATGTTATGACACCGTATCTGACTTTCTATAAGACAGCAAATAAAAACAGTAAAGAACACAGTCAATTGTTTACCCAGTTCAGTGTGAAACAACACCTACTCTGGGGGCTACCAAGCCAGGGAGGAAATCCACTATAAGAGATATTAATTCAGGAATAAACCAACCAGTTTATCTCCTTCACTTAAGACCTACCCAATGCAACTTCAATCTAAGTTCAACTTAAACCTGAGTTCCTACTCACTCCCCCTCAATCACAGCAGTGATACTTAAAACAATTGACTAATGAATTAATGAAGACACTCTTCAGAACATACACTTGATTATGCTTCACAGCTTTTTAATCAAGTAACATAAACACTCTTGCTTCACAGCTTTGAGTGATACATAAACCTAACTTGACTTTGCTTCAAAGCTTTAGTCAAGATACACAAAACACTCTTGCTTCAATGCTTTGAGTGATACAAAAACCCTTACAATCAAAACCTATTCCAAGTCACTTATCACAATGATACTTGCTTGGATTACAGAAGTTAAAACTATACAACTCCTAATTGGTCTTCAGTCCAAGAGTTACTCTGCAGCCAGCATTCCTGTTGAATATATATGCAGCTGATTCTTCAGTTAGGGTTTCCACAAAAAGCTAGGGTTAATTAGGTTTAACCTTAAGACTTGGTCACAAGACTTTATCAACCAGTTTAGGGTTGAGCTAGGTTAACCCAAGGACCACGGGAGATTCTGTTCTGGAAGGAATGAGCCAACTTCCTGAAAAATCTCAAAATTAACCAAACTGCACTACTGTTAGATCAATACAGGATGTCTTAACATTTGTTATGACATCAGAATTCCTGTTTACTGATTTTGGTAGAAGGCAATAAATGTGATCATTGCAAAATGCTCAGATACACACTCATACACAGTAGCTACTGTGTGCCATACTTTTTCTGCAAAAAGAACCTAATAATCCAGAATGTTATGACATCAGTCATGACATTTATACACCTGGTTTTACCAAAAATACATGCCAATAACTAAACACTTACAAACTCCCCCTTTGGCATATTTTTGGCTAAAACCCCTAAGCAATCAGAGAATATAGAGCAGCATAATAAATATGACTGCAGAAAAAATATGAGGTATACCAAGTAATTAACACAAAATATCTCCCCCTCTTTAGCCACAAATGGGCCAAAGATACATGTACTTAAATGTTATACAGTTATCCAAAATAGGTAATAAGAACAACAAATAAAATCTAAAGACACTTGCATCAACAGCATCAGCATCAGGCTTGTCAATTCCACCAAACTTTAAGCACTATCACCTTCAGAGGAGCTACTTTCTTCAGCATTGAGCTGATCTTCAGCAGCACCCTCTTCCCTTCTGTTTCCTTCAGTCTCCTCCTGTTCTAATTTGGAAATTAGGTTTTCTAGAGTCTTTTTCCTTGTCTCCAGCTCTTTGCAGGTCTCTTTCAATACAGATATAACATCAGATGTCTTGGACTGAGTTTTTGCAGATGATGTCTCAGTTGATGTTATGACAATGTAAGGAACATGAGATCCCTGAAACAGCTTGTAGTGTAACCCAAGAGCAGGAGCTCTTTTGCAAGCAGTGTCTCTTTCCACCAGGATATCAGGGTACTGAGCAAGGATGATTCCACATAGGAGGGAGGGAAAGGCAATTGGGCCTTTAACAGCATAGCTACCAGCATGTTTTAAAGTTTGATCAAAAATGTACCTGCCATAGTCAAATTCAGTCCTGGTACCAACAGCATAAATGAATCTCCCCAATCCTGTAGAGATGGTTGATTTATGGTTTGTAGGGACCCAGTTGGCTGCACCAATCTTGTGCAGGATGGCAAATTTTATGCTTAGCTTGCTAGCATTTAGCTTGCCTTTTGAGGGCCAGCACTTGACTTGTCTTGCTGTGATGGTTTGGTAAACTTCATTGTCAGTAACTTCCAGTTCAGGGAAAGCCTCATTTGATCTTCAGTGAAATTTGTTAATTTCAGATGGAGAGAAATTAACCCTTCTTCCTCTCACATATACACATTCAAAGTCAGCTGACCTTCCATCAGCACATTCATCAGACAAATTCACTATGAATTCCTTGACCAGATTTTCATAGCATTTGGTAAATTTTACCATAGTCTTCATTAGTCCAGCAGCTTTGATTAGGTCCATGATTTCCTTGCAATCCATGGCACTATTGTTTAGTTCTCTTTCCAAGGCTATTCTCTTCAAGCAAACATACTTCCATCTGTTGGCATTTTCAGGGTGGTGAAATGAAATGTTGTCAGTGGGGACTTCAGGAACTCTAGCCATTTTGCTGGAAGGGAGTTTCCTTCTGAGAGGAATGTCTTCAGCATCAATTTCAAATTCTGATTCCTCATCAGAATCAGTAGGCTCAGGTTCTTTTCTCTTCTTTGTTATTGGTTGTCTTGTAGGTTTTGAGAGACTCCCAGTATGCACTTGGGCTTTCACCTTCCCTTTGGACAGTCCAGTCTTCACAGTACCAGTCTTGCCTTCAGACCTGGTTTTCTTATCAGCAGGTTTCTCTTTGGTCAGACATTTTGCAGCATCTTGATTACCCTTCCTGTTCATCATTCTCCTAGCTATGCTAGGGTTGATATTTGCAATCAGGTCATTGTCTGAGTATTCCTCATCCACATCAATAACAGGTGGTTCAACATTCTTTTCTGAGGGGTTCTGAATATCATCAAGGTTTTCAGATGATTTTTGAATGTTGTCATTTGGTGTCTCAACATTCTCAGAGACATCTAGATTTGCTTCAACATTTGGGCTTGCTGATTCTTGATTTAATGGAACAGAAATCCCCGGTACAGAGTGGTTCTCACTCAGGATTCTTGTAACAAGCCTAGCTATTGCTTGATGTACATAAGCTAATCCTTCCCTATTTGGTACAGAAGATGAAGGTTGAGAGGGATTACCGGATGAAGTAGCCTGAGACCTTCATGCATGCCTTGTTCTCAGCTTTTTGACCTTGGAAGGGTTAGTTGCCATTTCTCTAAGAGGAGTAATCTCCAGGACTTCAGAATCCATGCATGAGGTGATTTCCCGAGAATCTTGATCAGATGATGAAGATGAAACGGTCGTCTTGGATGAGGATGATGTTTGTGACATTTTGATAGTCTTAGAAAACCAGTACCAACTAGAGAGAAAACTTTGATTGAGAGATTGGGAGTTGTTTCAAAGTCGAGAGAGGAAGGAGGCAAATGTGTGTCTATTCAACTTCTTAATAATTTTGAAAGAATTGGGGAAATATATGATTAACCCACTTAAAATAGACTTAACAAAAATAACTCCTTCAACCCTTGTTTTGAGAAAAATTAATTGCTACAATTTCTCATGTTGGCAAATATCCAACTTGCCCCTCAAGTTTTCAAGTTGATTTGCATCAAGAGCCTTGGTAAAAATGTCAGCCAACTGTAGCTTAATGGCAACATGTTCCAGTTTAATAGTCTTCTCCTCTACAAGGTCTCTGATAAAGTAATGTTTAAGGTCAATGTGCTTGGTCCTGCTATGCTGAATAGGGTTCTTGGAAATATTGATTGTACTCAGATTGTCACAGTACAATGTCACAACATCTTGTGAGACATTATACTCAGTGAGCATCTGTTTTATCCAGATAATTTGAGAACAGCTACTACCAGATGCAATGTATTCAGCCTCAGCACAAAAATGAAATGGGAGTCTTTTGGCATGTATCATAGCTCTGGCAAATTCCTGTATGATCCTATTTTTCCTCTCTTCAACTCCATTTTGTTGAGGAGTTATAGGAGAAGAGAATTCATGACTAATTTCTTCTGAGGAACAAAACTTATTAAACTTGCTGTTTTCAAATTCCTTGTCATGATCACTTCTGATTCTGACAATACACCCTACTCTTTGAATTCTTTTGCACAGTTCTTTAAAAACTTCAAAGTCATCCACCACAACATAGGCATATCTCTTTCCACCAAGATTTTTCACCTGCATTGGTCCCATATGAAGAAGATCTAGAACCTTAGAGGTGGTCAGATATCTTGACTTTGGATGTGACATCCTAGTCTGCTTACCAACCTGACATTCACCACAAACTCTCCCTTCATCAATTTGCAGTCTTGGAATCCCTCTGACTGCCTTCATGGAGATACTCCTTTTCATTCCTCTTAGATGAAGATGGACAAGTTTTTGGTGCCACAGTTTCACCTCTTTTTCTTCTTTGGCAATAGAACACACTGTGGAGTAATTAGTGTTCTCAGGCTCCCACAAGTAACAGTTGTCTTTAGATCTGACTCCTTTCATTACAACTTCTTGTTTTTCATTAATTACAAGACATTCAGATTTTGAGAAGTTGACCTTGAATCCTAGATCACATAATTGACTAATACTAATGAGATTAGCAGTCAGGCCTTTTACCAATAGTACTTCATTCAGATTTGGAACTCCAGGGCAGTCCAAATTACCAACTCCTTTGATTTCACCTCTAGCACCATCTCCAAAGGTCACATAACTAGTGGTGTGAGGTTTAACATTATTTAGAAGGTTCTTGATTCCAGTCATGTGCTTAGAACACCCACTGTCAAAGTACCAGTCTTCCTTTACAGAGACTCTCAGGGAAGTGTGGGCTATCAGGGAAGTAGCCTTTTTCTTCCATTGAGGAGTATGTGGAACCCTGTTAGACTTAGGTTTGGCACCTGGGTTCTAATTAGGGTATCCATACAATCTGAAGCAGAAAGGCTTTATGTGACCAAACCTCCCACAATGATGACATCTCCATCTTTGGTACTTTTTCTTCATATTTCCCTGTTCCCGATGTTGAGTGTTATGTTGTGACATCTGCTTTGACATTTGTTTATCAGACCTGATCTTCTTGTCTGCACCAGATTTCTTTGCTTCCACAAATCCTAGTCCAGACTTGTTTCCCACATTTTGTCCAACCTGGAGGATTTCTTCCAATTTGTCAGTTCCATTTGTCAGCATCTTGACAGATTTGGTCATCTGGTTCAATTTTGAGTTCAGCATTTGAACTTCCTCTTCTAGATGACTTATAGTTTCAAGGTATGCCCTTTTTTCAGCCTCAAACTTTATGATGAGTTTTGTTTGTCTCTCATTTTGCACACAGACTTTAGCACTTCTGATACATAATTTCTTGTAAGTATCATCCAGTTCTTCAAATGTCACTTCCTCATCACTAGTGTCACTTTCATAGGTACAAACACCAGTTAGTGCAGTAACTAGTTTGGCAGATTCTTCTTCAGAATTACTTTCTGAATCACAGTCAGACCAGGTAACAGTCATACATTTCTTTTGTTTCTTAAGAAAGGTAGGACATTCAGCTCGAATATGCCCATATCCTTCACAACCATGGCATTGAATTCCTCTTCCTTGATTTCCCTTCTCTTCAGACCTTGGTCTTCTGCTGGAGTCATAAGATCTGTTAATGTCAGAGGGGATGTTCTCAACATTTGACCTTGACTTTGGATCCATTCTCTTGATGAGTTTGTTGAATTATCTTCCAAGCATGGCTATAGCTTCTGAAATATTTTCTTCTTCATCCTCCTTGTTTTCATCTTCAGTGTTGGATACAAGTGCTATGCTCTTGTTTTTCTTGTCAACATTGTCACTGATCCCCATCTCAAAAGTCTGAAGAGACCCAATGAGTTCATCCACCTTTAAGTTGCTGATGTCCTGGGCTTCCTCTATAGAAGTTACCTTCATTGTAAATCTTTTAGGCAGGGATATGAGAATCTTTCTCACCAGTTTTTCTTCAGACATCTTTTCACCCAATGCTCCTGAGGTGTTGGCAATCTCCAAGATGTTCATGTGAAACTCATGAATGATTTCATCTTCCTTCATCCTTAGGTTCTCAAACTTTGTAGTCAGCATCTGAAGCCTTGACATTTTTACTTTGGATGTGCCTTCATGGGTAGTTTTGAGAGTGTCCCACACTTCCTTGGCCAGTTCACATTGATGTACTAGTCTGAAAATGTTTCTATCAATTCCATTGAACAAGGCATTTAAAGCTTTGGAATTTCCCAGGGCTAACTCATCTTCTTCTTTGCTCCATTCTTCCTCAGGCTTCGGACTGATTGTCCCATCTTTCTCAGTTATGGTGGGATGGTTCCATCCTTTGTCAGCAGCTCTCCAAGCCTTTTTGTCCAGAGATTTTAAGAAGGCAATCATACGAGGTTTCTAGTAGTCATAATTTGTTCCATCCAGAATGGGTGGTCTATTTCCAAAAACTCCTTCTTTGTCCATAGTGCCAGAAAGTGATATCCCTAGATCTCACCCAGTAATACAGGCAGGGTGCCTGCTCTGATGCCAATTGAAAATTCTGGCAGTAGATACTCAATGTCACAGTGAATGTTATGACACCGTATCTGACTTTCTATAAGACAGTAAATAAAAACAGTAAAGAACACAGTCAATTGTTTACCCAGTTCAGTGTGAAACAACACCTACTCTGGGGGATACCAAGCCAGGGAGGAAATCCACTATAAGAGATATTAATTCAGGAATAAACCAACCAGTTTATCTCCTTCACTTAAGACCTACCCAATGCAACTTCAATCTAAGTTCAACTTAAACCTGAGTTCCTACTCACTCCCCCTCAATCACAGCAGTGATACTTAAAACAATTGACTAATGAATTAATGAAGACACTCTTCAGAACATACACTTGATTATGCTTCACAGCTTTTTAATCAAGTAACACAAACACTCTTGCTTCACAGCTTTGAGTGATACATAAACCTAACTTGACTTTGCTTCAAAGCTTTAGTCAAGAGACACAAAACACTCTTGCTTCAAAGCTTTGAGTGATACAAAAACCCTTACAATCAAAACCTATTCCAAGTCACTTATCACAATGATACTTGCTTGGATTACAGCAGTTAAAACTATACAGCTCCTAATTGGTCTTCAGTCCAAGAGTTACTCTGCAGCCAGCATTCCTGTTGAATATATATGCAGTTGATTCTTCAGTTAGGGTTTCCACAAAAAGCTAGGGTTAATTAGGTTTAACCTTAAGACTTGGTCACAAGACTTTATCAACCAGTTTAGGGTTGAGCTAGGTTAACCCAAGGACCACGGGAGATTCTGTTCTGGAACGAATGAGCCAACTTCCTAAAAAATCTCAGAATTAACCAAACTGTACTACTGTTAGATCAGTACAGGATGTCTTAACATTTGTTATGACATCAGAATTCCTGTTTACTGATTTTGGTAGAAGGCAATAAATGTGATCATTGCAAAATGCTCAGATACACACTCATACACAGTAGCTACTGTGTGCCATACTTTTTCTGCAAAAAGAACCTAATAATCCAGAATGTTATGACATCAGTCATGACATTTATACACCTGGTTTTACCAAAAATACATGCCAATAACTAAACACTTACACATCCATTCTATCATAGAGACCTAAGTCTTCACTCGATGGGGGAAAAGGACGACACATATTATCATTAACAACTGGTATCATATTCACTGAAGGAGGTGCAGTAGGAATAGCATGCACCACAGGAGATGTAGGAGTAACAATAGTCTAAACAACTAGAGTATCTTGAGGACTAACATTGAAACCTTCAGGAACACAGCTCTTTGGCATTCCCCATGGACAACCTTGAGGCATGTCGTTCTGAACAACATCTGGAGTAGCAGACAAGAACAGTTGGAGCTTCAGTAGTAACCCTTGTTTGTTGAGGTTGAACACTCGGTGGCTGATTTTGAGCAGCCACTAGAGATTCCATCAGAGCAATGAGATTAGCCATACCGGCCTTCAGAGCAGAAACCTCATCGCACATCTCGCGATTCTCTTATTCTAAGTTGTCCATCTTCCTTCTGAAATTAGCTCGAGTGTTGTAGTGGTGAGACAATTTGCTGAACAAAGTAAAAAAGCTTGGTAAGACACCTGGATATGCATAACAAATGCAAGAAATATGTGCAATATGATGCATGATATGTAGTGCACATGATTTATTTTTATTATTAATATTTCAAGGGACCTAAAGATTTATAGACACATTACAAATATCAAAGTAATAACACATTTTAAATACTGAAAAAAATTATTATAATAACTTCAAAATAGGTTACAAGTTTCAACAATCCCAAGTACAAGATGAAAATAAAGTCTAAAACCCTAAGAAGTAAAGCTGATGGATATCACTCTATACGCTGGCGCTTCCCTGTAAGCCTGGAAATCTGGGCCTTCAACCTCTGATTTTCTTCCGCATACCTATTGGAAACCTCCTTCCAATCATCTGAATCGGGAAGTGAGCAACTAGCATCTTAATGAGGCTTAGGAGAAAATAAATCCCCTTGCCTCTCTATGGTCTCTACACCCCGACTCTCAAGAATCTCAATCAAGTCGTCTTTCTCCTTCAAGTCTGCTCTATAGGAAATCTCTAAAGTTTGGCACTTATTCTTCCAAGCATCCTTTTCCTACTTCATCCTGACTAAAGCAAGTTGTAGCTCTTCTATATATTCTAATAAGGAAGGAGTGGTCTTCACAAAAAAATTAGGCATAGGTGCTTCTCGAGAATATGGCATCTTCAATTGAATAGCTCTCGTTTGGACCCACTGAAGATATGGCTCCAAAGAAACAGCCCCCCTAGGTCCCAAGTCTTTCCTACTATTCCTATGAATGTGAAGTCAGGCCTTCGCAATCTTCTCTTTAGCTTTCTTATGGTCTTCTCCCTCCTTCAGGAAGAAACTACTCAAATGAATACTATTTGGTTTATCCCTCATCGGATAACCAAGTTATCGTCGTGCAAGAACAGGGTTATAGTTAATTCCCTCCTTTGTACCAAAAAGGGGTACATTGGGAAAACTACCACAACTGTCGACAATCTCTACATCCTGGTAAGCTCGATGATACCAATCAATATCCAAGTGACTAAGTGCCATTATCTTAGGAGCCTAATGGGGTTCCTTCCTGACATCCCAGAAAGCACCAGACTGAGGCATATGAGAAATGAACCACCAGTATAACAGAGCCGTGCAACAGACAATCATCCCCCCATGATAAGAATTCTGAAGATGAATAGAGTAATAAGCATCACCCAACAATGTAGGAACTGGGTTTCCAATCATGAAGATACTGATAGCATTAATGTCAACAAACTTATCCACATTAGGAAATAAGAACAACCCGTAAGCAAGTAGACCAAAGATGGCCTCAAAAGCGACGGTACTCTTCATCCTGGAAAAGTAACGGGCTTTCTCCAATAAGAACTGAGTTGGTAATCCTCTAATCCCTCCTTTAGTAGTCATATGGGCTTCAACCTCAGACTTCCCCAGATGGATCAAAGCAGTAATCTCATTTGGTTTTGGCTCACCCTCTAAACGAGTAAAAGGAATACGATCGATAATAGGTAAATCCAATAGATAAGAATACTCCTCTAGTGTAGGCATCAAATGATAGTCGTGGAAAGTAAATAAATGATACATCGGATCACAGAACTGGGACAAGGTCGAGAGAATACCCTCCTTCATCCTAAGCTTCATGAGAGGAATGATGGATCCATACTTCTTCCGAAAATTTGCAGAACACTCAATCTCAAGAATTAGACTGATCAACTTATCTATCTTGGGATATTTGAAACTGTATTTTCCGGTCTTTCTTTTTATAGAATCCATGGTCAAAAGGTACCTGAGATATTCACAAATGGTCAACTTTCAAGTCCCTTGAAATAAAATTTCTTCAAAAGATGCTTATGAGTGCATGGATGCATGATGCAACAATCACACACAAGATCACAAACATAGGGTTCATAGGTTCAACGTCACGAGCATGAGGCCGAAGGTAATACCCATAAGGTATGGTCTAAAAGTTATCACCTGCCGAACAAGGTTCTAGAGGTTCCCAGAGTCTACATCCTTCCTTTGGATATTACCAACTTCCTGATTGACTCGGAAATTAGTAATATTCTCAAGAAAAACTCGTCTGAGCGTAGTATCGTGTGACAACTATTTCCGGATTACTCCGTCATAGCTTCCGCACTACACCTAAAATGCCAAGATGGGTTAGGTATTCTACGGTCCTCGGCTTCAGCAGGCTCCCAGGTTGAAAGCAGCACGTCTTCTCGATTACTCGGTAAACGACACTACAGTCAAAGGGGCCTCCACTGAGTAGGGGATCTCATGCCTCCTTTTTTGGGATTACTCCCTCAAAGTTAACATGACTATACCTCCCGTCCTATCTTAAAGTTTTCCCAAGTCCGGTATAGGACTCATAAGTAATCACCAAGCACCCTAAAAAACCAGGAAAATCCAGACAAACATATACACAACATATAACACATAAACAACAATAGCATATATACAGATATAAACAAAGATAGGCTTAACCCATTTAGGGATGGACCAGCAAGAGGTCAATCTCTCCCCAGTAAAGTCGCAATTTTTTTATGTAGCGATAGAAATGTTTAAGACTAAGCCATTGGATTGACTAGACTTATACATATCAAAATAAAAATCGCCACTGCGCTTTATTGTTTCCAAAGGAATGGGAAAAGAGTGAATAACCCAAAAGAGGGGGAACGATTCAAGGTAAGGGGTTGGTTATGCAAAGGGAAGGTATTAGCACCCTAAACATCTATGGTACTCCGCAGGAACCTCTTTGAAAAATCTGTATATTTTGGCTGTAAAATGTTGTATGTAAAATAGATGGTGGAGGTGAGAAAAGAAATATTTTTTAATGATTTTTGCACCCGCCGTGGTTGTGAACCTTTAGTGCCTACGTACCACCTTTCGTGCAATAGGGGATCAGGGTACATGTAGTTCACCTTTAAAAAATTTAAAACACAAGTGTATTGGTTGATTTTAAGAGATAAGACATCATCGTCATTGTCCGTGTGGAAAATATACTTACTATCCACAATCATGAGAAAGGAGAATTTGCATCATCTCAAAGTGGAGGATATGGCTTGGATTTAAAAAAATCAACAATACCTCACTCAACACCCAAGTGGAAAATATCTCTCTTCACTATATATTGTGGAAGTATAATTGTTTGCATCACTACAAAGATTGACAAGAGCCTAATCTTTTGAGAAAGGTTTTAAGCCAAAAATTGCAAAAATGGTTTGAAATAGATTGGTTGACTTTTAGTCTTCTCACAAAAAAATGTCAAGGTATTATTAAATTGATTGAGGTTTATTTATGAAAATGATTTTGAAAATGCATGGACCTAAGTCCAAGTTTATTATAAAAGTGGTTCAAGTTTAGAAACAAGAAGAGTTTTCAAAAGAAGGAGGGAGATTTTTGAAATTAAAGAAGATGGGAGGAGAAGAAGAGACTATCTTAAAGAATAAGGTAAAAGCTATGGATAAGAACCATCTAACCAACAAGAAGCCAATACTTGACATTATGAGTCAAGATAGAATTCCCATTCTTTGGATTGAAACCATGCAAGTAAAGATACTAGACCTCATTGAGAGAACCAAACTTCAAGTGTATTAAGTCTTCACAAAAATTAGGCAGAGTAACAGCTGTATACGCGTGAATTCCAAATTATAAACAAAGTATGTAACCACAATAACCTACACACAAAACAAACAAACAACCCAATGTCTTGAGATAAACCTCAATAACTCCAAATAAAATATCAATTAAGGTCACAAGGTCTCCAACATAGGTCAAGGCCTCTAATCCTAAGTCCAAGAAGTCCAATACTCCATAATGCCAAGGATAGTAACCAAATAGTCCAAGTATCATTGAAGATTTTTATGGTTCATATTGATTATTAGGTGTCTTAAAAAAGAAAAGAAAAGTTCAAGTGAGTAAAATAAAAATGACAAGAAAGTAAATGCTCAAGTGAGCAAAAATAAAAATGGCATGAAATGTAATGCTTAAAATAAATGGTACATAAAGCATAAAAGCATAAAATAAAAACAATTTAATAATTAGTGTTTAGTTGGATGACCATCTTAAAACTTGCATTTGGAACTCATTAGAGGATTGGTACAACCAAAGCCTCCACACAACAAGTTTCATTTGCTTTTTGTCAAGTATATCATCCATTTGGAATCCTCAAAAGTACCATTCAATGATCAACGATGTTTAAGTGATCCGCGTTAACCAAAAGTGATGTAGATCCATCAGAGGATTGGTAGAACCAAATCCTCCACACAATGAATCTCAAGGTTATTGGATCAAAGATATCAAATTAACATACTTGGGCTTGCAAACATAGGTTTAGGCCAAGAATGATCATTTATTCGAATCAGGACAAAATTTAGCGCTATGTTAAGCAATCGTAAGTGGACTTATATAGAAGTCGCACCTATTTTGAGGCCGGTCAATAGCAATCTATGCACCATTTATTTTGAGACATGATATAGAGATTATGCTCCAATAACACTTAGTGCAACAAGAAAGGGATAAGATGAAGAGGGGTGGAAAAGAATACAAACCATATTTGAATTAAAATTTAATCAAACTATTATTAAAATCATTCATCCATTTTTTGTGGAGTTAGACTCAACACCATGGATCCAATGATGTTAATAAAGTTCATGATAAAAAATTCAACCCAAGATCAGCCAGAAAATAATCATAAAATAATATTGCATTTAATATATTCATTAAAAAGGTTTTAAAAATATTTTAAAATAGAAATAAGAAAGAAAAATATCAACTATGTTCAAGCTAATCAAGAAATATTAAGTAAGGTGATAGAAAAATCAGAAATGAACTCAAATATTTTTATAAAATTTTTGGTAATTTTTTAAAGTCTGAAAATATTTTTAAAAATAAAAGAAATGGGTAAAATAAATCAAAAATGATAAAAAAAAAATACCAAAGTCAGAAATAAAAAAAAAGTGAAGTCACCACTATTTGTCACAATATTATTGGATCATTCCATATTTTTTTCAGAAATTAAAAATGCATAAAAGTATTTTTAAACATTTAAAACAATTCAAATAAAGTGAAAATTTATAAATAATATCAAAACACAAAATAAAATTGTGAAAAAATAAAAATTAGAAAGAGAAAAATCAAAAATATTTTTCATAATTTTTTCAGATTTTTTGGACTTTAAATGGATTTTTTATGATTTTTTGAAGTTTAAAACAATTAAATATAAATATCATAAATAAAAAATAAAGTAAAAAATATGTGGACCATTGGATGAGAGTTAAAACAAGTTAGTAGTCAAATCCAAGGGATCTGACGCGCTGTGCATATCATGGTCATTAGTGAATAAAGCACTGAATCAAATGTAAAATCAAATTTTCAAAAAAAAACAAGTGGCAAGTCATCATTGGTTGGAAGATGACACGTTGGTCATCTTCAACCTCCACCCAACGTGAATTGTAGGTCTCTCAAACTGTAAAATCATAAGCTCAGACCTATGTTATTCGCTTCGTCTCTTCGAGACGAAGACAACCACACATTCACGACAAATTTATATAAATTGTAGCTCAAGCAATTTGGAAGGAAAGTTTTGAAAAGGGATTTGAAATTTCATGGTCAAAACATGTTTCCAGATAAAATCAAGTGTTGCAACTAGAACCAGGGTAATGGGAGCTTCACAATGATATCCAATTTTTGAAGAATTGATGGAGAAATCTACCTATTGAAGTTGAGTTGCAGAGCTCTGAAATTGGACTTCTATGGATCAATATAGGTCACGATTCTTAAAGGTAATTGTATGGTTAGCTTCATGGAAGATCAAGGAAGGTGAATTGATGTAAAAATTAGATTGAAAAAGGTTTGAACACTGATTTTGAAATTATAGAAAATTGAGTTATGGAACAAGTTTGGAAGGGTAATTCTGGTTGTTCAAGCTTGAGGAAATGAATGAGGGATGACCCTCTATTTATATGGAATCAAATGGAATGTTCAACCGTGTGAAATGATGAAGTTTGGAGGGAAATCATGTGAACCTGATACACGAGTAAGGTGTGATCTATTTTGCATCAAAACTCATCTAATCCTTGCATTTTAAGGCTCTAATCCACTTTGGCAAGTTGGTTAAACATTTTTAGATCACACACGCGTGCTAATTTGATGTTTAGAAACCAAAACATGAATTTCAAATTCTGACTTATGAAGAAACTTCAGTTTCAAGTTACCAAGTTCAATCCAATGGCATTCTCAGCTCAAGGGGTCTTAAGGCATGATTATTGATGCTTTAGAAAGATGAGATTACAAGCTTTGCAATGGTAAAAGAAAGGAATCAAATAGATGTTTTAGCTGAAAATTGCAATGAGTCAAAGTTGGGAAAAAGAGGTTGACTTTTCATACTTAGAAATATTTCAAGTTTTTCTTCAAAAGTGACCTATAATGTTTTGCATCCAAACATGGCCTTCCACTTGGAATTTTCTCTTGACCAAAATATATGGTATGAAGTAGACTTCTTGAATGATATTTTTAAACTTGAAACATTCAAAATCTCCAAAAATTGAGAGAGTTATGAATTGTTGAAGTTGGCAAAAAATCATGAAATGACCTATAATCTTTTGTATCCTTAAGGAATCTTATATCCTTTTTATCACTTTTCACATAAAAGAATGGATAAAGTTCATATCCTCAAGATCATTATGGAAAAATAGTGGGCTCAAGGTGATAAAAATTGACCAAGTTATGATCATTTGAAGTCACACATGGGAAATTGGGGGTTCATCTAGAGGACTTGTAATCTTTCTTCATCATCAAGTTTCTTCCACATGAAAACTCCTTGAAACTTTTGAAGTTATTTTTTAATAACCATTTAAAGAGAAGGATGTTTTTTGAATCACTAAAAAATACCAAAATATAAGCAAGATATAATTCTTTGAAGTTTAAAACCCTAGCTCCTAGAATAAGAAAATGCTTTGAGGAACTTTGACAATTTTGAACAAACTTCTTGTACCAACATTCTTTCTTTGTAAATATAATTTATTGAGGATGATAATGAGAACCCATAGCCACCAAAACCACTTCCATATCTTAAGAAATGAGAGAAATATGCACTGGTGACCAATGGGAACAAGGCCTTGTCCAACCATGACAACTTCTTCAATCAACCCCTTGTACTTTTGAATCAATCTTGATAATTTTGAAATGTGGTGAACCAAAATAACCTTTTACATGCCATTTCTTCCAAAACAACTTCAATTGTTAGGTTTGGATTTCTCAAGCTTTATTGACTAGGGCATGGAAATAAACTCATGAACCAATGGATCAACTTGCTAAGCCAGATTTCCTTTACCTACATTATTAACAAGTAATACAAACCAACATTGCATTTTATTAATTAAAAGGAAAGTCAAAACAAAACAATGCATGATCACAAAAGAAAAACAAGTCAAGGTTCTTGGTGATTCCTAAAAGAGCAAAGCTAAATATAGGGAGGAGAACCAAAAGCCCTAATGTGATCTTGTTGTGATTGAATCAATATATGGCATGATGAAGGGATCTTAGGGGCAAAAGTTAGGGTACAACATGCAGTAATTATTTTGTTAAAGTTTTGTACACGTTAGATGTATGTGTTTTACGCTTTCTATACTTTAGCATATTCATGATACTTAGACTTTTTACAATTTTTATGCCATTTATTCTTTTGTATACTTTTTCATTTGTGAATCACTTTAGCTCCTACCCTTTTTATGAGGTATCTTTCCATTGTTCGCATATGCTGGAGATCACAATTCTTGTTTTAACTGGATTTTATTAGGCTTAATATTTTATTTGTGTTGATTGTATGAAAGCTTGAACATGATCAAGGCATTTTTTTTGTTTCATTTTGAGCACAACTACCTTGGGCAAATAAGTCAATTCACCTTGTGAGTGTGTGATCATTAGTAACCCCTTTGAGCTTTTGTCACTATCCATTTTGTATTTTCTAAATGCTTGTCTATGGGTGTTTAGTTTCCCTTTTTGCATGGATATTGATTCGTTGTTTTCTTGAACCCTCAACCATTGTTTTGGTTTGGATTTTTAACTTCCCTTAGAAAGTAGAGAATATTCACTTTAATGTATGGTTTAATTCAAGTTGGGGAGAAAAATAATTGTATATTTATTGGTTGATTGTTGTGAGGTTGAAAAGAAAAAGAAAACAAAAGTGAGAAAATAAATGAAAAAAAAAAGTAATAGAAAAAGAAAGGAAAAAAATAGAAAAGCTTTGAAAAATAAAAATAAAAAGAGTATGGAATAATGTTGTGTTGAATAAGTGATGTGTGTTGGTTTGAAATTTGGGATGAACAAGAAGTTTGATTGAAATTGTATTGTTTGAAACTTTGTGGAAGTAATTACTCCCTTAGGTTTAGGCAAGTTTTTTGTGTCGATTAGCTTCAAAACTCATCACTTGTTTGTTAACCAAGCCACATTACAACCTTGAAAATACCTTGAGATTCTTGCTTTTATATTTTCAAAGTAAATTTTTGGATGAATGCATAATTTAGTCTATTTTTTGCAAGATTGTTGGTTGAGTGAAAATCCCCCATTTTTGTGTGTTTTTCATTTACCGGTGATTCTGTTTTCTAGGTATGATTCATTTGTGAACTATTATATTTTTAGAATGTTTGGCATAATTTTTGTATTTAGCATTTGTTTCGTGTTTATGTTATAGTCGTAGTTTTGTGGTAAGTGCCTACTTTGTGTGTAATGTTTTTCATTTGAACCATTGCATTTGTTTTCCATTTTCAAAACATGTTGATTCGTGATTCTTTGATTATCATTCTTTGTTCTTTAGGTTATTAGACTTTGTTTGAGGACAAAAAATTATTCAAGTTGGGGAGAATTTGATAAGTGCAAAAGTTTAGTTATTTTGTATATACTTTTTTATTGCACTTGTCGATTATTTGTTGTTAATATCAGCTAAATAACCCCGCTTTTTGTTGTAAATATGTTTAGTTTATGTGTAATTCATTTTCTTGTATAAAGTGTATCATTAGATAGTTTTGTATTCATTCTGTATGTATTTGAGTATTGTTGGAGCAAGAGGAATAAAGCCCCAATATGTATTCTTGGATCAATAAAGGAATAAGGCAAAAGATTGGAGCTAGAGGAAGTTATGCAGAGAAAGCAACAAAAGTTACTTTCCTGTCATGCATCACTGGGAGGAAGGGAGCGTCGTCGGGCGAAATTTTGAAGACCAATTTTGATTAAGTCTCTGCCTTGCGTCGCGCCTATGTCGCTAGGCGAAAATAAGAAGAGTCTATAGACAATGAATTGTTGTCTCCAGGCAATGGTAGATATTTGTTTCAGTTGAGGATGTGGCTTATCCTGGGCCAAGTGTATAGAAAGTGTCATCGGGTGACGTGAGTTGTGTCGTCGGGAGACGCGTGCAGATCAAAATTTTGTCATATTTTCCTTTTCATTTCATTTGGGGAGTTATGGTTTTAGGGGTGATTTTTGTTCTCTGAATTCCATCAACCTCATTTTTTTTATAGGATATGCTTAGAAAACAACATTGAAACATACATACGGATGATCCAGGGTGGATTGCTCTTCAATCGAGCTGACAAACTAGTAGATTTGTGGTTCATTTCTCTTCCTCTTTGTGTATTCTTTATGTGGTTAGTTTGTACATGTATTGACTCTGAACTTATGTATATTTTTCACCCATGACGTTATATTAAACTTGCTTTACAAATCTTTGTCGATTGTTGTCTTAGAGTTTTGCTCTATGCTAGGGATTTGAGTTGTTATAAACAAATACTGCTTAGATTCTTATCTAGGATGATCATATGTTAGTTTTTGAACTCTAGAGATAGATTTAGAGCATACATCTACATGGGTATCAGAGCTTAATGCTTCTGTGTGGTTGTGTTGTACTGAGAGATCGTCAGTGCGATTACATTGTTGTCTTCTGTTTTATTGAGAAGGTATAGAGATCATTTCCTTGGTGATACAGTCGGTCTCTCAATTCGGGTTAGAAATGACTTAGGTTGTGAGTGATATGTAGTGACACTGATGAGTATTGTTAGGTTTTGTACCCCAAAATTTGCCCTCTCATTTTACTCAACACATGCCTATTGAGGTTCCCAACTTGTTCAAGGATGCCCAAGAGTTGACCAGACAAACTCTCTCCTAAAGCAATGAATCTCAAACTAGGGTTTCCATTTTTATCAATATGTGTGAACTTCAAGGTTCCAAAATGATTTCCATGGTCCTAATGTGTACTCAATATCATCCATGTCAAGTCTCATGCCTTGCACAAGAAGGTTGCTCAGCCAATTGCTCAGATGCCTGAAAATCAACTATACTAGGTCAAAAGTCAAATGTGGCCCACATACAGTCAAACTTCAAGAGTTTTGGTCGACATCAACATTTTGAAGTGATATCCATAATTTTATCAAGGTTTGATCATGATTCCCCAAGGAATGCCCCAAATTCATCAAAACCCAAAAGTTGCTAAATTAGGGTGTCACAGGAAAAGTCAACCAAACTTTGACCAAGCATAACTTCTTCATACTTTATCAGAAATTTCCATCAAAGGCTCATTTTGAAGAGGATGCAATTCCCTACAACTCATATTCATCCCTGTTGTACCCCAAAATTTGCCCTCCCATATTCCTCAAGACTTGTCAAGAATAATATTCAAGTTGCTTAAGTTGGCTCAAGAATTGGACAGTCAAATCACCTTCTAAGGCAGTCAATTCAAAATTAGGGTTTTGTGTTGCATTAATGTACTCACATACAAATGACCTCAAGTTATCCCCAATGTCCTAATATGTTCTTAAGTTCATCCACGTCAAAATTCAAGCCTTGCAGAGGAAGTTTGGTCAGTCAATTGTTCAAAAGGCCCAAAAATCGACTGTGCTAGGGCAAAAGTCAATTGTGTCCCAAATACAGTCAAACCTCAAGATTCTTTGTCAACCTTCTCATTTTGAAGGATGATTCATCATTTTATCAAGGTTTGATCATGATTCATCAGGGATTGCTCAAGATTCATCAAGATTCAAAAGTTGCTAAATTAGGGTTTTGTAGGAAAAGTCAACTCAACTTTGACCAAGCATAACTTTCTCATACTTTATGAGAAATGACCTATCCAAAGCTCATTTTTAAGAGGATGAAATTTCCTACAATCCATCTTCACACCCCAAGACCATGAAATGCACTCACAAAAAGTTACAAATTTGGACATTATAGGTCATTTTTGAAAGTCAACAAAAACACCTTTTATGCCAAAGCTTATAACTTGAGCATGGAACATCAAAATGAGATGAGACAAAAAGGTTTGATTATAAGACTTCTCAAGGTTTCTAAAAAGTCAAAGAACACTTCCAAAAGTTTAAAATTGAAGAATTTATGCATTGTTGAAGTTGGGAGTTTTTCCAAAATTGCCAAAAGTCAACTATCCTCAAAACTCCAATTTTTGATAAAAGGGCCCACTCTTTTCCACTTGATATAGTCTTGTCATGCTACACACGCGTCCCATATTTAATTTCATGGACATTCATCTATTTTTCTATTTTATTTCATTTTTATTGATTTAATTCATTATTAATCAATATTAAATCAAATAAAATCCAAAAAATTGATGTAACAAGATTTTGTGGTCATTACAGCTTGAAAATATCATGTGTAACTCAATCAAACTCGTGCCAAGTCAAAACATGCAAAAAATCTCAAATTTGATGCAAATATGGCAACTTGGTTATGATGATCAAAATCCAATCTTCCATCTTCAATGCACTTGATTTCAGACCAAAAGACCTAACCTAATTCATTCTATAACACTCACACAAGCAAGCCAGACCTAGAACATGCACAAAGCTCTGTTAAAACAGCCAGAACAACTTTGGAAAAAAGCTTGAAAAGTGGGAGATCGAATTCTTGTTTGGAGGATTTTTCAAAGCAAAAGCTCAACACTACTCCCTTGCCTGGTATCCTGTGAAGCTGTAGCAATCAAAACCAGGCCTTGAGACCCTCTGAAACTCACTGTAAGTCTCTACGAATATGCCTCTGCACATGAAATCGTAAATCATTCTCCTTGCATCTTTTTGCCAATTTGATTGCACTATCATGCTTGCCATTCAATTTCCATCAATTCTGCATCATTCAATTTGATTTTTATGGACCCTACTGTGATGCCCAGTTCTAGGGTTCTTGTTCTTTAGGCATTTTGTGTACAGGCAAAATCAAGGCAAACCATGGCCATATTTGTGTTAAGGGGAGAGAGATGAATCCAATGATAGTCGTAACCTGCATTTTTGTGACCTAGGATGGATTTTTGAGACGTCCCACGAATCTTCTTGCGGATAAAAATCCGCAGGTAAATAACCAGGGTCGTTTAAAGAAGACGATAGTGTGTCCCTTTGCTATTGGTCCATTCAAATCAGTGGCACTCTTTTTTTTATTATTTCAGGCTTAGCATTTTGTTTTTTATATAATATTCACTTCTCATTCCAATAACAATTGAGCAGTTTGGTTGGAGTGGTTGAGCGTGTAGGCATATGAGCAATGAGACCTGGGTTTGAATCCCAGGTCCCCCAATATTATTTATCTTGTTTTTCTCTAGATAATTGCATGCGTTTCAGGCTTTGCAGTGCATCATATGCCTTCATCCAGATCTTATCCAGATGGCCTATAGACTAGATCCAATGGCCAGAATGGGGTCCTCACCATGTTCTCAAAGTCAACAAGCGCATAGGCAATCTGAAAAGTCCAACAAGGCTGAAGCGTCCTGGGCCTGGGAATTGCCATTCAAACACCTTCTTCAGGCCCACCCCCCCCCCCCTGAGTTTGTTCTTTATTTTATTTTCTTCTCATTATTTTTTCTATTTTTATTATTATTATTATCTTAATTAATTAATTAACTAATTAACCTTTTTCATAAAAAAATCAGAAAAACAAAAAATAATATTTTCTTAATTCCATTAATTTTATTATTTATTTTTGTAAATAAATTTTAATCAATTAATTTAGTTTTTAATTAGGTACAATTTTAAATCTTTTTGCATTAAATTAAAATTAACATAGAATTAGGGTTTTAATATCTTTTAACCATTCTTATTTTATTTCTTTAATTAATAATAAAAAACCAAAAATATTTTTTCATTTAATTAATTAATTCAATTATTAATTTAGACTAATTTTTAATTCAAAAACAACCAAAATATGCTTTATTTAATAAAAAGGGTCAAAACCCTAAAAACACTTCGATTTAATTTTCTCGCGCGCGAATAATTTTTGATCCATATTTCAATATTGTAACTGCTTCGAGGATGTAATAGCTTTTAATTTAGGACTTTATTTATTTATTTACCGCTTTTATTTACTTTTCGCAATTTAATTTTAAAAGGGTTTGTCTTTGGCGATGTAAATACCCGACGCCTTGTAATAGCTTAGATTTATTTTTCGCAATTTAATTTCCGCAACCATTAACTGTTAGATGTTTGAATATTAGGCAATGCATGACAAGATCAATTTTAATTTAAAATCAACAGTAGCTCACCATTAACATATACAAAGATAATATAACTGAAAAACAATACACTCGCACATGCGCACTCCTAGGGTACACCTCACTTGGTTGCCTCGAACGTGGTCATTGAGTATCGGAAGTTTTAGAGGTCGCCCTCTTATCCAAAGATCATAAGTTGCCTCGAAATGGTTGCCTCGGATAAAATGATCTAAGACATTAGAGTTACCGCTAAGGCGTCCTAACATTGCTTTAGTGACCACACGTCCCTTAATCTAATTGACCCGAAAACTCCAACGACGATGCTACCTACTCCTCAATAGTGGGATAGCATTGTCTAAAGGACATTTGCATAGTTTAATTCCTTTTTGAGTAGGTAGATGTTCTTAAGTACTTGCTCCTTTTAAAACAAAACAAAACTTTTCGCACTTACACTTTTCAAACAAATAACTCTTTTCAAGCACACAATCACAAAGAAAAGCAAACTTTTTGAAAACATAATGAGCAAGTACCTAAGAGCCCGTGGATAACCACGGATAGAAAGGGTGCTAACACCTTCCCTTTCTATAATCTACCTCCCGAACCCGAGAAACATCTCGAAAAGGAATTTTTTTGTGCTTTTGTCCTTTCCTTGTTGGATAAAATAAAAGACGGTGGTGACTCTTGCTTACCGCGACATTTTGCGAAAACAAACGCAAAACGCGAACCAGCATTCCAAAACAGTCAGTTCTATTCCCACCAATCACAGAACTGGCGACTCTGCTGGGGAAATAATAACTGAGGTGTACCTTAGGATTAGATCACTATGTTTTCAATTGTATGCTTTGTATGCTTTAATTTTGTGGGCTTGTATGGGAGTTTTATAGATCCTAACCTAGATCTGGGGATACCCTTTAGGTAAGTAGCAATAAACTGTGACGGATCTGTCCGGCGTAGACCGACACTGATGAAGCAGTAGCTACGTTGGTGTGACACCTTGGTCTGTACCGATATCCCTTGTGTTGGAACGAGGAGAATATGGGTCTTCTAAGGAGTCATTAAGCACCAACTGACCTTAGAACCTTTAAATTGACCAACTTGGCCATAGAACAGTAGCAGTATGCTACACTGATTGAGACTAAACTCCCGCGATGATTCCGGCCGCAAGAAAAGGTTGCTAAACTGGAATTATGACCGATTGGGGGTAGTCAATGATATTGAGATCCTCTAGAACCCGGTTACTATTTTTAGGATAGGTCTTAACCAACTGAAACTGAAAGAGGGTATTACCTAATCTTCATGCCAGCTTGAAATCCAAGGGCTCTCAGTGTGACTTGTGTGCCTTTAACATGTTTGCCTTTTGTGGATACTTGTGGTGTGCCTTTACCATGAAATCATGACATCATAACATTGCATACATTTTGCATAAGGACTAACCTATTTCAAGGACAATAGGGTTTCATCTTTGCTCTGTTTTGTAGGTCATCATGATGCCCATGCGTAGGAATACTATCCGGATCAACTTTGTCCAAGTGCCTACCCTGCTTAAAGATTTTGTTGTCAGGATTCCAGACACTACTTCCTTCATCAAAAGGCATGGCTCTCTGATCAGTTTGGTCACCTCAAAATTGGACGAACAAATGATGAGTGTTCTGGTCCAATTCTATGATCCGTTGTACCATTGTTTTACTTTCCAGAACTTCCAGCTGGTGCCTACCCTAGAAGAGTTCTCTGAACTGCTCGGTATCTCCATCTTGGAACAGACCCCGTTTACTGGATGGGAGAAGACTCTCAAGCCCAAAGAAATTGCTGCAGCCCTTCACTTGAACAAGGAGGAAGTAATGGCTAACTAGGATACTAGAAGTGGAGCTAAAGGTTTTCTGGCTAAGTTTTTGGTTGACAAAGCTAATTACTTCTGGGACAGCTTAGACATCAAGGCGTACGAGGACATTCTGGCTCTCTTGATTTATGGTCTGGTATTGTTTCCGAATCCTGACACTTTTGTTGATATTAATGCCGTAAAGATCTTCATCTCTCAGAATCCGGTACCCACTCTCTTGGGTGATATCCTTCATCAGCTCTATGCTCGTACTGCCCGAAAACGGGGAACTTTGATGTGCTATGCTCCTTTATTGTCGAGGTGGTTTATTTCATACCTCCCTAAGTCCGTACTGAAGAACAAAGAAGGAATGGGTTGGGCTTATAGGGTGATGTCTCTTTCTAATAATGACATTATCTGGACTCTCAAAGGCTTGGATAAGGTGACTTTCATTGATCGTTGTGGAGAGTATCCTAATGTTCCATTGATCGGAACCCATAGAGGGATTTCTTACAACCCATGTTTAGCTCTCCGTCAGTTTGGAAGAGCCAGAAGAGAAGGGCCTCATAAGATGTTGATGCCTCATATCATCTTTGATTTTCAGGGAGATAGCGACGAGCTGCGTCGTAGATTCATAAGGGCTTGGGACAGAGTTCACCAATCAGATCCACATGAGTTAGGCCCAA
Source organism: Vicia faba (assembly GCA_948472305.1). Lineage (NCBI taxonomy): Eukaryota > Viridiplantae > Streptophyta > Magnoliopsida > Fabales > Fabaceae > Vicia > Vicia faba. The sequence continues at coordinate 167,592 of CATIWC010001194.1, read as the reverse complement.
AGACTTCTCTGCCAATGGAGCCATATCTCAGATGGGTCCGCATCCGCACCCAGAAGTTAGGTATGCCATATGAAGTTGTCAGGCCTGTTACTCTTGAAGTTGCTAATGAGGAGGGGGTTCTTCCAACTATTCTCCACCCTTATATGCCCACTGATATTGGGACACTGAAGAGGTCTTGGATGCAGTTAAGGGATGAACGGGATTCCTACCGAGAGAGGTTCAATGAACAGGAGCAGATGATCCAGAAGCTGACTAGATAGTTGGAGAATGAGCGGATTCTGAATGATTATGTCCGCACTAAGAAGAAGAGACCATGGGAGCATTAATGGACCGTTGATGATTTCTTTTACAGTTTTTATTTACTTTTCAGTATTTCCATTCTTGTAACGCCTAAGGGCAGTTTGTTGAACAATTTAAATTTTGAAGTTTAAATCGAATAAAGTGTGTTTCCTTTCTTGTTTACAATTTTGAATCTCGATTGTCTTTGAAATCATAAATCATACGCATTTCATCCCATGCACTTCATAAACAGGTACCCCATTACAGGTCTCTTATCTTCTTCGCTGTTTATTTCAGCGCTCATCATGTCTGCTGAACCTTCCACTGAGCAAGCTATCAAGGCCCTCCAGGCCTAGAATGCCCAATTTCAAGAGCTGTTCATGAATCTAGCTAAAGGTCAGCAGGACCTGAAGACCCTGATTCTGAAGGAGAAAAAGAAGAAGAAGAAGAGGACCATCATGTTCAATACTGGACGCAGGTTTGGAAACGGGTTGCAGAATGAAGTTGATCTAACCACCTCATCTGGAGGGAAAGATAGTCCACAAGAAAGGAGGGCTCCTAGCCCTGAAGTCTCCGACAACGAGACGGACTATGATGAAGAACAGTATCCTCCTGCTGAGGATAAGTACAAACAGCTGGAAGACCATTTGAGCGCTATGGAAATACAGAAGGTGCCTGGTCTGGACTTCGGAGATCTGGGTCTATCATCTGGGGTGGTGATTCCCCATAAATTCAAGGCATCTGCCTTTCCCAAGTATGACGGAGCTTCTTGTCCAAAGCTGCACCTCCGGTCATATGTGAGGAAGATCTAACCTTACACTGTTTATAAGAACTTGTGGATCCATTTCTTTCAAGACAGTCTCTCAGGGACTCAGCTTGAGTGGTTCTATCAGTTGGACGGAGCCAGTATCCGCAGCTGGGAAGATTTGGCTACTGCATTCTATAGGCAGTATCAGTACAACTCCAACCTCGCTCCTACGCGTACCCAACTCCAGGGTATGTCAATAGGAACGGGTGAAGGATTTAAAGAGTATGCTCAAAAATGGAGAGACCTTGCTGGAAGGGTGCAACCACCTTTGGCTGATCGTGAGCTTGTTGACATGTTTCTGGGGACCCTGTCCGGTCCATTCTTTAACCATTTAATTGGAATCTCTTCAGCTGGGTTTATAGATCTTATTTTGACCGGTGAGAGGATTGAAGTTGGTGTTAAGGCTGGGAAGATACAGAAGGGTGCCTCATCGAGCACCGAGAAGAAACCGTTTAAGAAAGAGTCCAGTGTTGTCTACAGTTCGAGAAGACAGAATAGACCTAAACACCGCCAAGCTGTCAATGCAGTTGTTATTTCAAAACCTGTTGGCGCCCCTCAGCATCACAATCAACAAAAGGACGAGAGACCTCGAAGGCAATTCACTCGTCTCAGCATGACCTTGTCTCAGATTCTACCACAGTTGCTGAAGACCAATCTGGTGACTCTAAAAGAAGCTCCGAAGAATCCGAGTACCACATCACCAAAGTACAACCCTAATGCCCGCTGCGCTTTTCACTGTGATAGCCCGGGGCATAATACAGATGATTGTTGGGTTTTGAGGAACATGGTGCAAGACTTAATTGATGCGAAGGAGATTGAGTTTGAGGCACCCGAGAGGCCTAATGTTGTGACTTCTCCCATGCCCAAGCATGGGGTGAATGCTCTAGAAGAGGACTTGTTTGTAGTTTCTGTGAATGATGTTGTTACCCCTCTGATGATTGTCAAGAAGAACCTGTTGCTAGCCGGTTTATTTCCGGGCTATGGCGAAGGTTGCCATATGTGTTCTGTTTTACCTACTGGTTTCCCATTTCTGAAGTCAGGTATCCAAAACCTGATGGATAATAAAGATATCATGTTTGAGAAGATTTCTGTTTCTTCCATTCCTAATGAAGAATTCTCCATTATTACCATTTTCGACAATTCTTCCAAGGCTCCCTCGAGGAAGCCTGTTAGAATTACATCTGTTCCGAAGATCGCACCTGTAATCATCACTGTTCTGGGGCCCATCCCCTACACCTCTGACAAAGTTGTCCCTTGGCACTATGGGGCATATGTTTATGTTCTCAGAGTCAAGCAAGAGTTGGATGCTGATACCGGCGTTAGCAATATTACTGGGCCTGCTAAAGTCACCTGCAGCGGTAGACTTTTCTCACCTGTTATTGCTCCACCAACTGCCCGAAGACCTGTTGTCATTACACCTGCAAGTGTGCCTAATTCTATTCCTGATCAAGTTCTTAGTCCTACCCCTGTCGCCGAGTCATCTAACCCTCGGGGCAAAGGGATCACCACTGATGTGCCTGCCCAAACGGAGGCACCGAAGACCATTACTGTTGAAGCTTCAAAACAGGAGATGGAAGAGATTTTGAAGATTATTAAGAAGAGTGATTATAACGTAGTTGAGCAGCTGGGGTAAACCCCATCCAAGATTTCTATGTTGTCACTATTGCTATGCTCAGAGGCCTATGCCAAGGCTCTGATTACCTTCCTGAAAACTGCCCACGTGCCACAAGAGACATCAGCTGATCAGTTTACCGATTGTGTGGCTAATTTAACTACTGATAATGGTTTGGGTTTCTCTGACGCCGATTTGACTGTTAAAGGGAAGAACCGCAATGATGCCCTGCATGTCTCCATTGAATGTAGGGGCACTACTCTTGCACATGTATTGGTTGACATTGGTTCCTCATTGAACGTCTTACCCAAGAAATCCCTAGACCGGTTGGATTGCAAAGGGTTAAAGCTAAAACCAAGTAACATTGTTGTCAGGGCCTTTGACGGATCTAAAAGGATGGTGCATGGTGAGGTTGATATTCTAATTAAAGTTGGTTCTCAGGTCTTCAATTCTACATTCTACATGATGGACATTCGGCCATCCTATTCTTGTTTGCTGGGTCATCCATGGATCCACAAAGCTGGAGCTGTAACCTAAACGCTCCATCAGAAGCTGAAGTACTCGGTCAGAGGGAAGATTGTGATAGTTCAAGGGGAAGAGGAGTACATGGTCAGCCACCTTAACTCATTCAGATACGTAGAGATGGATGGGGAATTCATTGAGACCCCATTTCAGCACTTTGAAGAGGTTCCTCAAACACTGGCATCAACTGAGACTGTGGTTGAAGATCCTCCTATAAAGATGGCTTCCTTAAAGGACATTCGGGCTGTTATCGAGAAGGGTGAGTGTGCAAATTGGGGCCGACTTCCTTACTTTACTCAGAAGACTAACAAGTTTTGTTTGGGTTTCACTGCAGAAGCTCAAAGGGTTGTTCGAAGTGCAAGAATTGGAAGACCTCATGTGTTCATCAGTAACTCGGGAGTAAATGCCATTAAAGATGATGTGGAGGAGTCTGAATTCGACAGCTGGATCTATCCTACGACCAACGGTGGACCAAGCAACTGGACAGCAAAGGACTTCATCACTATTACTTTTGTTAACCAGTAATGAACTCTTTGTTTTGAACTTGTAACAGACAATGTTTTGAAACTTTATGGCCCGGTGTCTTACCCGGGGTACCGTGGCTTCATTTGTGAGAGCTTTTGTGTGCCATTTTCATATATCATTAATAAAAGCATTGGACGTTTCTTGCATTTCAAATTTTGCGCTCCTTATTTTTTCTTTATTATATATTGCAAAACAGCTATTTTACACACACTCACATACGCAGGTCTCAATCCACTCTAGATCTCACTGGTAACGACTCTGCTACTGCCAGTTATGACTTCGAAAATCCGATCAACTTAGCCGAAGATGAAGGTGAAGATGATTGCGAAGTGTCGGGCGAACTTGCAAGACTGCTACTCCAGGAAGAGAGGGCCATTCAGCCACACGAAGAGCCAGTGGAAACGGTGAATCTGGGTACTGAAATAGACAAGAAGGAAGTCAAGATCGGTGCAAATCCGGAGCTTAGTGTAAAACAGCGGTTGATTCAGATGCTGCATGACTATGTTGAGATCTTTGCCTGGTCTTACGAAGATATTCCTAGATTGGATCTTGACATTGTGGTTCATCGCCTTCCTACCAAGGAAGACTGCCCTTCGGTAAAACAGAAGTTTCGCCGTATGTGCCCAAAGATGTCTGAGAAAATCAAGGCCGAAGTTATGAAACAGTTTGACGCCGGTTTTCTAGCAGTGACTTCTTACCCTCATTGTCGATGTGGTTCCGGTACCGAAGAAGGATGGGAAGGTTTAAATGTGTGTTGACTACAGGGACTTGAACAGGGCAAGCCCCAAGGATGACTTCCCTCTATCTCACATCAACGTTCTGGTTGACAATACTGCTTAGCACAAGGTATTCTCCTTTATGGATGGTTTCTCCGGTTATAATCAGATAAAGATGGCTCCCGAAGACATGGAGAAGACAACCTTTGTTACTCAGTGGGGTACCTTTTGTTACAAGGTCATGCCTTTTGGATTGAAGAATGCTGGGGCAACGTATCAGCGTGCCATGGTTGCTTTGTTTCATGATATGATCCATCATGAGATTGAAGTATACGTCGATGATATGATTGCGAGGTCCCAGACTGAGGAAGAACACCTTGACCATCTACAGAAGCTGTTTGACAGATTGAAGTTGTACAAGCTGAGATTGAACCCGAACAAGTGCACCTTCGTGGTAAGGTCTGGTAAGCTGCTGGGTTTCGTTGTAAGCGACAAAGGTATTCAAGTGGACCCTGCCAAGGTGAAAGCCATACAAGAGATGCCAGCTCCCAAGACAGAGAAGGAGGTCAGAGGCTTTCTAGGACGACTGAACTACATTGCCCGATTCATCTCACACCTAACTGCTACTTGTGAGCCAATCTTCAAGTTACTGAAGAAAGATCAAGTGGTACGTTGGAACGATGAATGCCAGGCCGCTTTCGAAAGAATCAAAGAGTATCTCCAAGAGCCACCCATTCTGATGCCACCAGTTGAAGGGAGACCTCTGATCTTATATTTGACAGTACTCGACAACTCAATGGGGTGTGTGCTGGGTCAGCATGACGAGTCTGGCCGAAAAGAGCATGCTATTTATTACCTTAGCAAAACGTTTACCGACTGTGAGACCCGATACTCACTACTTGAGAAAACTTGCTGCGCTTTGGCATGGGCTGCTCGCTGGCTGAGACAGTATATGCTGACTCACACTACTCTATTGATTTCAAAGATGGATCCAATCAAGTATATTTTCGAAAAGCCTGCCTTGTCCGGAAGAATAGCAAGATGGTAGATGATCTTGATTGAGTATGACATCCAGTACACAACTCAAAAAGCAATTAAGGGAAGTGTATTGGTAGACCATTTGGCACATCAGGCAGTGGATGATTACCAGTCTATGAACTTTGAATTCCCGGACGAGAATATCATGTTGATAACTAATTGTGAGACACCTGGTCCAGATGAAGGACCTGAAGAAGGATCCCGATGGTCTATGTACTCTGATGGAGCTTCAAATGCTTTGGGTAATGGCATTGGCGCTGTGATCATATCTCCTAAAGGCTCTCATACTCCGTTTACCGCCCGACTATGTTTCAACTGCACCAACAACATGACAGAGTATGAAGCATGCATCATGGGTCTTCAAGCTGCAATCAACCTAAGGATTAAGTTTCTAAGTGTCTTCGGAGATTCCTCTCTCGTGATCAGTCAGATCAAAGGAGAGTGGGATACGAAACACCCAAATCTTATTCCTTACAAGGAGTATGTATTGACATTGCTTCCCCATTTTGAGGAGATAACCTTTGAACACTTCCCTAGAGAGGAGAATCAGTTGGCGGATGCGCTAGCTACGATATCTTCTATGTTCAAAGTCAATTGGCACAACGAGGCTCCCTGGATCATTATTGAAAGATTGGACGAACCTGCACATTGTTGTGATCTTGAGACTGAAGAAGTAACAGAAAATCCCTGGTATCATGAGGTGAAGAGGTATCTTGAAGCTTGGGAATATCCCGAGGGTGCATCTGTTAATGATAAGAAGTTTCTGAGGAGGTTCGCAGCGAAGTTCTTCATCAGCAATGGCATTCTTTACAAACGTAACCATGATTCAACCTTACTGCGTTGTATGGATAAGATTGAAGCAGAAAGAATCATGACAGAGCTGCATGAAGGTACTTTCAGAACTCATTCCGGTGGACATACCATGGCAAAGAAAATCCTTCGGGCAGGATATTACTAGTCCACAATGGAAGCTGACTGTTATCAGCATTCTCGGACATGTCACAAGTGTCAGGTCTATGCTGATAAGGTGCACATACCTCTAGTTCCTCTGAATGTTTTGACGGCACCTTGGCCTTTTGCAATGTGGGGAATTGATATGATTGGCGAGATTAAACCTACAGCGTCCAACGGGCATCATTTCATCCTGGTAGCGATTGATTACTTTACAAAATGGGTTGAAGCGGCTTTCTTTGCTACCGTAACCAAGAACGTCGTGGAACGGTTCATTCGGCACAATCTGATCTGTCGATACGGTGTACCAGAGAGGATCATTACGGACAATGGTACCAATCTTAATAATAAAATGATCACTGAGCTCTGCGAGCAATTCAAGATACAGCATCATAACTCTTCTCCCTACCGGCCGAAGATGAATGGGGCTGTTGAAGCGGCAAATAAGAACATTAAGAAGATTGTGCAGAATATGACAGTGACATATAAAGACTGGCACGAGATGTTACCATTTGCTCTTCATGGGTATCGTACCTCAGCACGAACGTCAATGGGGGCAACACCCTATTCCTTGGTTTATGGCATGGAGGCAGTCTTGCCGATGGAAGTTCAGATACCCTCTCTTCGGATAATGAAGGATGCAGGTTTGAGTGAAGATGATTGGATTCAGACCCAACTTGATGAACTGAATCTAATCGACGAAAAAAGACTCACTGTTGTTTGTCATGGTCAGACGTACCAAAAACAGATGATCAAGGCATTTAACAAGAAAGTCAGACGACAAGAGTATCAAGTTGGGGACTTGGTAATCAAGCGCATTATCTTACCTCAAGGTGATCCCAGGGGCAAATGGACCCCTACTTACGAAGGGCCATTGGTGGTTAAGAACATCTTCTCAGGAGGAGCTATGATTCTAACCACCATGGATGGTGACGATCTTCCTCACCCTGTCAATGCAGACATAGTAAAAAGATACTACACATAATCAAAGACCCGCTAGGTTGACTGGCCTAGGCAAAAATAAGGGCTTTCCGGCGAACCAAAAGGGTTCGGGAAAAAATAAGGGATGAAAATGAAAAAATCAGTACACCCGGCAAGTCAAAAACCTGAAAAGGCGGCTTGGGAAAAAAAGGGATCCCGGTGGACTGAAAACCCGAAAGGGAGGTCCAGGAAAAAGTTAGGGATCAAAGAGTAACACCATGTCTCATTGGATCACCTCGCATCCATACTTTGGTATCAACTATCAGGCTCGGACGACACCAATCAAACAGATTCATCTTCAACTAAGCAGCAAAGTGATGAGACGCTTGAAGATATAAAGGCAATAGCAGAGTTGGAACCCAATGGGATTATTCACATAGCTGTTTTGTTTTCTTTTCACAAAATTGTAAAAATTCTATTTGTTCGGCGGCGTTCTCTTACTAGGACGTCAGCCTCTTATACAAAAACGCCTATTTACAGGCAAACTTCAAAATCAATACAAATTCATTTTCAGACAAATTTCAAATTGTTTTCCCTTTATCTGTTTTGTTTTGTAAAAAACGTCCAATGTTCATTTTTGATATATGCATTTGACATTAATTGCTGCTCATAAATATTTACATGCGAAACAAAGGACAAATTACTGGTAATATCAGAAACAGGGGCAATAAGAATTGTCCGAGCAGTCTAGTTGCTCTATCCACCAAGGTACCAAGGGAGGTTCAGCTGAATCATATGACCAAGATACCATCACTCCCCGCAGAGTAAAACAGTAATGGTAGCTCTCCCCACTGAGACTTGCAACTACGAACGAATCAGTAACACTCTCCCCAAGAAGAGTTAATCTACCATCAGCCCTGAAAAAGTTTGGGTATCCCCAGAAGATCTTAATATTCCCCAGCAGAGTATAAAGATATTCCCCAGCAAGCATAAGAGTATTCCCGGCAGTCTTAATATTCCTCAACGGAATATAAGAATGTTCCCCGACAGAATACAAGATACCCCTAGTGGAGTCATTTCCCCAGCGCAGTCTAAAAAAAAGGGCTTCCCCGCCAGAGTTGAATCATCTTACCCAGTAGATTCTGGAAGCTTATCCCCTGCAGAGCACAAATAAATCTCCCCAGCCAAATTCAGAAGGTTATCCTCACAAGAGTCTAACTGGGTTATCCTCAGCAAGTTGCAACTGAAAGATCATCCCCAGCGAAGTTCTTTCTATCCCCAGCGGAGTTCATCATTAAAATCCCCAATAGATCTTATCAACAGAATCCCCAGTGGAGTTATCGTTACAATCTTCAGTAGAACGTCTCCTTCCCACAGAGTAATTCCCCTCGGAGTAATCTCTTCATCATTTTATTCCCCCAACGGAGTTCTTCTCTCCTACAGGTTTATCATCTTCGTTTATCATCCCCAGCGGAAACGAAGAACTCAACTCTATTCTCCAGCAGCTCCAGGATTTATTTTCCCCAGCTAAAACATCACATTTCCATACATCATGATACATGCGTATATGCATCATACCATACAATCTCATTTATTTTGAGAACCTCATTTCCTGATCCATATCATGCATGGCATATGACTGAATGACTGACCTTTACCTTTCAGGAAAGATGCAGTTAAGTCCCCAGCTACGTCGAAGACCTGATCGGTTCTTAAATCTCAATTGAATTATCCTCGGTTGAATTTCATATAAGGTTCTCAATCTCGCCAGTTTCCCTACGTCATAGTGTGGACGGGTACTATAACCTCAACGGTATACTCCATTGAGCACGAGACAGTTCCTAGATCTTGATGAAGATGTTTCCCTACGTCATAGTATGGACAAGTACTATAACCTCGATGGTATACTCTGTGGAGCACGAGTCAGTTCCTAGATCTTGATGTTTTCCTACGTCATAGTGTGGATAAGTTCTATAACCTCAACAGTATACTCCATTGAGCACGAGACAATTCCTAGATCTTGATGAAGATGTTTCCCTACGTCATAGTATGGACAAGTTCTATAACCTCAACGGTATACTCCATTGAGCACGAGACAGTTCCTAGATCTTGATGAAGATGTTTCCTTACGTCATAGTGTAGACGAGTACTATAACCTCAACGGTATACTCCATTGAGCACGAGTCAGTTCCTAGATCTTGATGTTTTCCTCCGTCATAGTATGGACAAGTTCTATAACCTCAACGGTATACTCCATTGAGCACGAGACAGTTCCTAGATCTTGATGAAGATGTTTCCCTACGTCATAGTGTGGACAAGTTCTATAACCTCAACGGTATACTCCATTGAGCACGAGACAGTTCCTAGATCTTGATGAAGATGTTTCCCTATGTCATAGTGTGGACGAGTACTATAACCTCAATGGTATACTCCATTGAGCACGAGTCAGTTCCTAGATCTTGATGTTTTCCTCCATCATAGTGTGGACAAGTTCTATAACCTCAACGATATACTCCATTAAGCACGAGACAGTTCCTAGATCTTGATGAAGATGTTTCCCCCCAATTGGATTATGGACAGGTTCCTAAGACTCGGCCGAGGCATTCTCTCAGTTGAAGTACATGCAGGTTCCTAAATCTCAACAAAGGTTAGACTTCCCCAGCGGAATCTTCTACAACAACAGGTATGTAAGTTCTCGCTAAGGAATCTCTTATACGATCGACGTTCCTGCAGATGGCATCTGTAAGCCCATCCTCCTACAAGCAATCTCCAAATGGCACCTGTAAGCCCATTCCCGACATCACAATGCTGATACTACACCATGCGAGTGCAAATTTTTGGGCACTCTAGTGTTCAATTATCTTCCACCTTCAAATCACAAAAGGTCGAAAGCCAATCTATATCCTCAGGTTTAAGAAAATTGAACAAGGGCAACTGTTGTACCCCAAAATTTGCCCTCCCATATTCCTCAAGACTTGTCAAGAATAATATTCAAGTTGCTCAAGTTGGCTCAAGAATTGGACAGTCAAATCACCTCCTAAGGCAGTCAATTCAAAATTAGGGTTTTGTGTTGCATTAAGGTCCTCACATCCAAATGACCTCAAGTGATCCCCAATGTCCTAATATGTTCTTAAGTTCATCCATGTCAAAATTCGAGCCTTGCAGAGGAAGTTTGGTCAGTTAATTGTTCAAAAGGCCCAAAAATCGACTTTGCTAGGGCAAAAGTCAACTGTGTCCCAAATACAGTCAAACCTCAAGATTTTTTGTCAACATTCTAATTTTGAAGGATGATTCATCATTTGATCAAGGGTTGATCATTATTCATCAGGGATTGCTCTAGATTCATCAAGATTCAAAAGTTGCTAAATTAGGTTTTTGTAGGAAAAGTCAACTCAAATTTGACCAAGCATAACTTTCTCATACTTTATGATAAATGACCCATCCAAAGCTCATTTTGAAGAGGATGCAATTTACTACAATCCATATTCACACCCCAAGACCAATAAATGCACTCACAAAAAGTTACGAATTTGGACATTATAGGTCATTTTTGAAAGTCAACAAAAACACCTTTTTTGCCAAAAGCTTATAACATGAGCATGGAACATCAAAATGAGATGGGACCAAAACGGTTGCTTAGAATACATCTCAAGGTTTCTAAAAAGTCCAAGAACACTTCCAAAAGTTCAAAATTGAAGAAGTTATGCATTTTTGAAGTTGGGCATTTTTCCAAAATTGCCAAAAGTCAACTATCCTCAAAACTCCAATTTTTGACAAAAGGGCCCACTTTTTCCCACTTGATATAGTCTTGTCATGCCACACACGTGTCCCATATTTAATTTCATGGACATTCATCTATTTTTCTATTTTATTTCATTTTTATTGATTTAATTCATTATTAATCAATATTAAATCAAATAAAATCTAAAAAATTGATGTAACAAGATTTTGTGGTCATTAGAGCTTGCAAATATCATGTGCAACTCAATCAAACTCGTGCCAAGTCAAAACATGCACAAAATCTCAGATTTGATGCAAATATGGCAACTTGGTTATGATGATCAAAATCCAATCTTCCATCTTCAATGCATTTGATTTCAGACCAAAAGACCAAACCTAATTCATTCTATAACACTCACACAAGCAAGCCAGACCTAGAACACGCACAAAGCTCTATTGAAACGAACAGGAGAACTTTGGAAAAAAGCTTGAAAAGTGGGAGATCGAATTCTTGTTTGGAGGATTTTTCAAAGAAAAAGCTCAACACTACTCCCTTGCCTAGTATCCTGTGAAGTTGTAGCAATCAAAACCAGGCCTTGAGACCCTCTGAAACTCACTGTAAGTCTCCATGAATATGCCTCTGCACATGAAATCGTAAATCATTCTCCTTGCATCTTTTTTCCAATTTGATTGCACTATCATGCTTGCCATTCAATTTCCATCAATTCTACATCATTCAATTTGATTTTTATGGACCATACTGTGATGCCCGATTCTAGGGTTCTTGTTCTTGTTCTTTAAGCATTTTGTGTACAGGAAAAATCAAGGCAAACCATGGCCATATTTGTGTTCAGGGGAGAGAGACGAATCCAATGATAGTCGTAGCCTGCATTTTTGTGACCTAGGATGGATTTTTGAGACGTCCCACAAATCTTCCTGCGGATAAAAATCTGCAGGTAAATAACCAAGGTCGTTTAAAGAAGACGATAGCGTGTCCCTTTGCTATTGGTCCATTCAAATCAGTGGCGCTCTTTTTTTTATTATTTCAGGCTTAGCGTTTTGTTTTTTATATAATATTCACTTCTCATTCCAATAACAATTGAGCAGTTTGGTTGGAGTGGTTGAGCGTGCAGGCATATGAGCAATGGGACCTGGGTTTGAATCCCAGGTCCCCCAATATTATTTATCTTGTTTTTCTCTAGATAATTGCATGCGTTTCAGGCTTTGCAGTGCATCATATGCCTTCATCCAGATCTCATCCAGATGGCCTGTAGACTAGATCCAATGGCCAGAATGGGGTCCTCACCATGTTCTCAAAGTCAACAAGCGCATAGGCAATCTGAAAAGTCCAACAAGGCTGAAGCGTTCTGGGCCTGAGAATTTCCATTCAAACACCTTCTGCAGGCCCACACCCCCCCTGAGTTTGTTCTTTATTTTATTTTCTTCTCATTATTTTTTCTATTTTTATTATTATTATTATCTTAATTAATTAATTAACTAATTTTCCATTTTCATAAAAAAATCAGAAAAACAAAAAATAATATTTTCTTAATTCCATTAATTTTATTATTTATTTTTGTAAATAAATTTTAATCAATTAATTTAGTTTTTAATTTGGTACAATTTTAAATCTTTTTGCATTAAATTAAAATTAACATAGAATTAGGGTTTTAATATCTTTTAACCATTCTTATTTTATTTCTTTAATTAATAATAAAAAACCAAAAATATTTTTTCATTTAATCAATTAATTCAATTATTAATTTAGACTAATTTTTAATTCAAAAACAACCAAAATATGCTTTATTTAATAAAAAGGGTCAAAACCCTAAAAATACTTCAATTTTATTTTCTCGCGCGCGAATAATTTTTGATCCATATTTCAATATTGTAACTGCTTCGAGGATGTAATAGCTTTTAATTTAGGACTTTATTTATTTATTTACCGCTTTTATTTACTTTTCGTAATTTAATTTTAAAAGGGTTTGTCTTTGGCGATGTAAATACCCGACGCCTTGTAATAGCTTAGATTTATTTTCCGCAATTTAATTTCCGCAACCATTAACTGTTAGATGTTTGAATAATAGGCAATGCATGACAAGATCATTTTTAATTTAAAATAAACAGTAGCTCACCATTAACATGTACAAAGATAATATAACTGAAAAACAATACACTCGCATATGCGCACTCCTAGGGTACACCTCACTTGGTTGCCTCGAACGTGGTCATTGAGTATTAGAAGTTTTAGAGGTTGCCCTCTTGTCCAAAGATCATAAGTTTCCTCGAAACGGTTGCCTCGGATAAAATGATCTAAGACATTAGAGTTACCGCTAAGGCGTCCTAACATTGCTTTAGTGACCACACGTCCCTTAATCGAATTGACTCGAAAACTCCAACGATGATGCTACCTACTCCTCAATAGTGGGATAGCATTGTCTAAAGGACATTTGCACAGTTTAATTCCTTTTTGAGTAGGTAGATGTTCTTAAGTACTTGCTCCTTTTAAAACAAAACAAAACTTTTCGCACTTACACTTTTCAAACAAAAACTCTTTTCAAGCACACAATCACAAAGAAAAGCAATTTTTTGAAAACATAATGAGCAAGTACCTAAGAGCCCGTGGATAACCACGGATAGAAAGGGTGCTAACACCTTCCCTTTCTATAATCTACCTCCCGAACCCGAGAAACATCTCGAAAAGGAATTTTTTTGTGCTTTTGTCCTTTCCTTGTTGGATAAAATAAAAGACGGTGGTGACTCTTGCTTACCGCGACATTTTGCGAAAACAAACGCAAAACGCGAACCAACATTCCAAAACAGTCAGTTTTATTCCCACCGATCACAGAACTGGCGACTCTGCTGGGGAAATAATAACTGAGGTGTACCTTAGGATTAGATCACTATGTTTTTAATTGTATGCTTTGTATGCTTTAATTTTGTGGGCTTGTATCGGAGTTTTATAGATCCTAACCCGGATATGGGGATACCCTTTAGGTAAGTAGAAATAAACTGTGAGGGATCTGTCCGGCGTAGACCGACACGGATGAAGCAGTAGCTACGTTGGTGTGACACCTTGTTCTGTACCGATATCCCTTATGTTGGAACGAAGAGAATATGGGTCTTCTAAGGAGTCATTAAGCACTAACTGACCTTAGAACCTTTAAATTGACCAACTTGGCCATAGAACAGTAGCAGTATGCTACACTCATTGAGACTAAACTCCCGCGATGATTCCGGCCACAAGAAAAGGTTTCTAAATTGGAATTATGACCGATTAAGGGTAGTAAGTGATATTGAGATCCTCTAGAACCTGGTTACTATTTTTAGGACAGGTCTTAACCAACTGAAACTGAAAGAGGGTAGTACCTAAGCTTCATGCCAGCCTGAAATCCAAGGGCTCTCAGTGTGACTTGTATGCCTTTAACATGTTTGCCTTTTATGGATACTTGTGGTGTGCCTTTACCATGACATCATGACATCCTAACATTGCATACATTTTGCATAAGGACTAACCTATTTCAAGGACAATAGGGTTTCATCTTTGCTCTGTTTTGTAGGTCATCATGATGCCCATGCGTAGGAATACTATCTGGATCAACTTTGTCCAAGTGCCTACCCTGCTTAAAGATTTTGTTGTCAGGATTCCAGACACTACTTACTTCATCAAAAGGCATGGCTCTCTGCTCAGTTTGGTCACCTCAAAATTGGACGAACAAATGATGAGTGTTCTGGTCCAATTCTATGATCCGTTGTACCATTGTTTTACTTTCCAGGACTTCCAACTGGTGCCTACCCTAGAAGAGTTCTCTGAACTGCTCGGTATCTTCGTCTTGGAACATACCCCGTTTACTGGATGGGAGAAGACTCTCAAGCCCAAAGAAATTGCTGCAGCCCTTCACTTGAACAAGGAGGAAGTAATGGCTAACTAGGAGACTAGAAGTGGAGCTAAAGGTTTTCTGGCTAAGTTTTTGGTTGACAAAGCTAATTACTTCTGGGACAGCTTAGACTTCAAGGAGTACGAGGACATTCTGGATCTCTTGATTTATGGTCTGGTATTGTTTCCGAATCCTGACACTTTTGTTGATATTAATTCCGTAAAGATCTTCATCTCTCAGAATTCGGTACCCACTCTCTTGGGTGATATCCTTCATCAGCTTTATGCTCGTACTGCCCGAAAACGGGGAACTTTGATGTGTTGTGCTCCTTTATTGTCGAGGTGGTTTATTTCGTACCTCCCTAAGTCCGTACTGAAGAACAATGAAGGAATGGGCTGGGCTTATATGGTCATGTCTCTTTCTAATAATGACATTATCTGGACTCTCAAAGGCTTGGATGAGGTGACTGTCATTGATCGTTGTGGAGAGTATCCTAATGTTCCATTGATCGGAACCCATGGAGGGATTTCTTACAACCCATGTTTAGCTCTCCGTCAGTTTGGAAGAGCCAGAAGAGAAGGGCCTCATGAGATGTTGATGCCTCATATCAACTTTGATTTTCAGGGAGATAGCGACGAGCTGCGTCGTAGATTCATAAGGGCTTGGGACAGAGTTCACCAATCAGATCCACATGAGTTAGGCCCAAAGACTTCTCTTCCAATGGAGCCATATCTCAGATGGGTCCGCATCCGCACCCAGAAGCTAGGTATGCCATATGAAGCTGTCAGGCCTGTTACTCTCGAAGTTGCTAATGAGGAGGGGGTTCTTCCAACTATTCGCCACCCTTATATGCCCACTGATATTGGGACACTGAAGAGGTCTTGGATGCAGTTAAGGGATGAACGGGATTCCTACCGAGAGAGGTTCAATGAACAGGAGCAGAAGATCCAGAAGATGACTAGACAGTTGGAGAATCAGCGGATTCTGAATGATTATGTCCGCACTGAGAAGAAGAGACCATGGGAGCATTGATGGACCGTTGATGATTTCTTTTACAGTTTTTATTTACTTTTCAGTATTTCCATTCTTGTAACGCCTAAGGGCAGTTTGTTGAACAATTTAAATTTTGAAGTTTAAATCGAATAAAGTGTGTTTCCTTTCTTGTTTACAAATTTGAATCTCGATTGTCTTTGAAATCATAAATCATACGCATTTCATCCCATGCACTTCATAAACAGGTACCCTATTACAAGTCTCTTATACGTTGAGGTTATAGAACTTGTCCACACTATGACGTAGGGAAACATCTTCATCAAGATCTAGGAACTGTCTCGTGCTCAATGGAGTATACCGTTGAGGTTATAGAACTTGTCCACACTATGACGTAGGGAAACATCTTCATCAAGATCTAGGAACTGTCTCGTGCTCAATGGAGTATACCGTTGAGGTTATAGAACTTGTCCATACTATGACGTAGGGAAACATCTTCATCAAGATCTAGGAACTGTCTCGTGCTCAATGGAGTATACCGTTGAGGTTATAGTACCCGTCCACACTATGACGTACGGAAACATCTTCATCAAGATCTAGGAACTGTCTCGTGCTCAATGGAGTATACCGTTGAGGTTATAGAACTTGTCCACACTATGACGTAGGAAAACATCAAGATCTAGGAACTGAATCATGCTCCACGGAGTATACCGTCGAGGTTATAGTACTTGTCCACACTATGACATAGGGAAACATCTTCATCAAGATCTAGGAACTGTCTCGTGCTCAATGGAGTATACCGTTGAGGTTATAGAACTTGTCTACAATATGACGGAGGAAAACATCAAGATATAGGAACTGACTCGTGCTCAATGGAGTATACCGTTGAGGTTATAGTACCCATCCACACTATGACGTAGGGAAACTTCCGAGATTGAGAACCTTATCTGAAATTCAACCGAGGATAATTCAATTGAGATTTAAGAACCGGCCAGGTCTTTGACGTAGCTGGGGACTTAACTGCATCTTTCCTGAAAGGTAAAGGTTAGTCATATTCCATGCATGATATGGATCAGGCAATGAGGTTCTCAAAATAAATGAGATTTTATGGTATGATGCGTATATGCATGTATCATGATGTATGGAAATGTGATGTTTTAGCTGGGGAAAATAAATCCTGGAGCTGCTGGAGAATAGAGTTGAGTTCTTCATTTCCGCTGGGGATGATAAACGGAGATGATAAACCTGTAGGAGAGAAGAACTCCGTTGGGGGAATAAACTGATGAAGAGATTACTCCGGGGGAAATTACTCTGTGGGGAGGAGACGTTCTGCTGAAGATTTTAACGATAACTCCGCTGGGGATTCTGTTGATAAGCACTGTTGGGGATTTTAATGATGAACTCCGCTGGGGACAGAAAGAACTTCGATGGGGATGATCTTTCAGTTGCAACTTGATGAGGATAACCCCGTTAGACTCTTGTGAGGATAACCTTCTAAATTTGGCTAGGGAGACTTATTTGTGCTGTGCAGGGGATAAGCTTCCAGAATCTACTGGGTAAGATGATTCAACTCTGGCGGGGAAGCCCTTTTTTTTAGACTGCGCTGGGGAAATGACTCCACTAGGGGTATCTTGTATTACGCCGGGGAACATTCTTATATTCCGTTGAGGAATATTAAGACTGCCGGGGATACTCTTATGCTTGCTGGGGAATATATTTATACTCCGCTGGGGAATATTAAGATCTTCTGGGGTTACCCAAACTTTTTCAGGACTGATGGTAGATTAACTCTTCTTGGGGAGAGTGTTACTGATTCGTTCGTAGTTGCAAGTCTCAGTGGGGAGAGCTACCATTACTGTTTTACTCTGCGGGGAGTGATGGTATCTTGGGCATATCCTTCAGCTGAACCTCCCTTGGTACCTTGGTGGATAGAGCAACTAGACTGCTCGGACAATTCTTATTGCCCCTGTTTCTGATATTACCAGTAATTTGTCCTATGTTTCGCATGTAAATATTTATGAACAACAATTAATGTCAAATGCATATATCAAAAATGAACATTGGACGTTTTTTACAAAACAAAAAAGATAAAGGGAAAACAATTTGAAATTTGTCTGGAAATGAATTTGTATTGATTTTGAAGTTTTCCTGTAAATAAGCATTTTTGTATAAGAGGCTGACGTCCTAGTAAGAGAACGCCGCCGAACAAATAGAATTTTTACAATTTTGTGAAAAGAAAACAAAACAGCTATGTGAATAATCCCACTGGGTTCCAACTCTGTTATTGCCTTTATATCTTCAAGCGTCTCATCACTTTGCTGCTTAGTTGAAGATGAATCTGTTTGATTGGTGTCGTCCGAGCCTGATAGTTGATACCGAAGTCTGGATGCGAGGTGATCCAATGAGACATGGTGTTACGCTTTGATCCCTAACTTTTGCCTGGACCTCCTTTTCGGGTTTTCAGTCCATCGGGATACCCTTTTTTGCCCAAGCCGCCTTTTCAGGTTTTCGACTTGTCGGGTGTATAGATTTTTTCATTTTCATCCCTTATTTTTGCCCGAACCCTTTTGGTTCGCCGGGAAGCCCTTATTTTTGCCTAGGCCAGTCAACCTAGCGGGTCTTTGATTATGCATAGTATCTTTTTACTATGTCTGCATTGACGGGGTGAGGAAGGTCGTCACCATCCATGGTGGTTAGAATCATAGCTCCTCTTGAGAAGATGTTCTTAACCACAAATGGCCCTTCGTAAGTAGGGGTCCATTTGCCCCTGGGATCACCTTGAGGTAAGATAATGCGCTTGATTACCAGGTCCCCAACTTGTTATTCTTGTCGTCTGACTTTCTTGTTAAATGCCTTGATCATCAGTTTTTGGTACGTCTGACCATGACAAACAGCAGTAAGTCTTTTTGCGTTGATTAGATTCAGTTGATCAAGTCGGGTCTGAATCCAATCATCTTCACTCAAACCTGCATCCTTCATGATCCGAAGAGAGGGTATCTGAACTTCCATCGGCAAGACTGCCTCCATGCCATAAACCAAGGAATAAGGTGTTGCCCCCGTTGACGTCCGTGCTGAGGTACGGTACCCATGAAGAGCAAATGGTAACATCTCGTGCCAGTCTTTATATGTCATTGTCATCTTCTGCATAATCTTCTTAATGTTCTTATTTGCCGCTTCGACAACCCCATTCATCTTCGGCCGGTAGGGAGAAGAGTTATGATGTTGTATCTTGAATTGCTCGCAGAGCTCAGTGATCATTTTGTTATTAAGATTGGTACCATTGTCCGTAATGATCCTCTCTGGTACACCGTATCGACATATCAGATTGTGTCTAATGAATCGTGCCACGACGTTCTTGGTTACGGTAGAAAAGGAAGTCGCTTCAACCCATTTTGTAAAGTAATCAATCGCTACCAGGATGAAACGATGCCTGTTGGACGCCGTAGGTATGATCTCGCCAATCATATCAATGCCCCACATTGCAAAAGGCCAAGGTGTTGTCAAAACATTCAGAGGAACTGGAGGTATGTGCACCTTATCAGCATAGACCTGGAACTTGTGACATGTCCGAGAATGCTGATAACAGTCAGCTTCCATTGTGGACCAGTAATATCCTGCCTGAAGGATTTTCTTTGCCATGGTATGTCCACTGGAATGAGTTCTGAAAGTACCTTCATGCAGCTCTGTCATGATTCTTTCTACTTCAATCTTATCCACACAATGCAGTAAGGTTGAATCATGGTTACGTTTGTAAAGAATGCCATTGCTGATGAAGAACTTCGCCGCGAACCTCCTCAGAAACTTCTTATCATTAACAGATGCACCCTCGGGATATTCCCGAGCTTCAAGTTACCTCTTCAACTCATGATACCAGGGCTTTTCTGTTACTTCTTCAGTCTCAAGATCACAGCAATGTGCAGGTTCGTCCAATCTTTCAATAATGATCCAGGGAGCCTCGTTATCCCAATTGACTTTGAACATAGAAGACATCGTAGCTAGCGCGTCCGCCAACTGATTCTCCTCTCTAGGGAAGTGTTCAAAGGTTATCTCGTCAAAATGGGGAAGTGTTGTACCCCAAAATTTTCCCTCCCATATTCTTCAAAGTTTTGACAAGCATCATCTCAATTTGCTCAAGTCTACTCAAGGGTTGCACAGTTCAAACACCCTCCTAAGCCAGTCAAATTAGGGTTTTGGTTCTTGCAAAGAAGTTGAGGTTTTCAAGGGCTCAATCAAGTCACATATGCCTATAAACATTGTCAAGCATCCACATGTCAAGTTTCAAGGCTCACAAGGTCAAGTTGCACAGTCAAAAGCCCTAATTGCTTCACAATCAACTACAGGGGAAAAATGGTCATTTAGCAGTCAAAAGTCAAAATTTTTGGTCAACATCTTATTTTGAAGCCACAATCATCATTTGATCAAGTCTTGATCATGATTCCACAAGCATGGCTCAAAAATCATCAAGATGCAAAAGTTTCCATTTTTGGACAGTTGAAAAAGTCAACTGTAACTTGACCAAGGCATAACTTTTTCATGGTTCATCAGAAAAATCCCATCCAATTCTCATTTTGAAGGGGATGACATTTCCTACAACTCATCTTCACATTCCAAGTCCAAGAAATGATTTCACAAAAAGTTATCAATTTCAACATTATAGGTCATTTTCAAAAGTCAACAAAAAGGAATTTTAAGTCAAAGACCATAACTTGAGATTGGTAAATCAAAATGACATGGGACCAAAGGCATTGGTTAGAGGACTTCAAGTCCTTTCCAAAATGTCCAAGAACATGTTCATATGATCAAAATTGAGCAAGATATGCATTGGAGAAGTTGGGAAATTTTTGTGAAATGGCAAAAGTCAACTATCCTTGAAACTTCATTTTTTGACAAAAGGGCCCACTTTCTTCCACTTGATTCAGCCTTGTCATGCCACCCACGTGTCCCATGATCAATTTCAAGATTAAACATTAATTTTTCTATTTTTATTTAATTTTATTTGATTTAATTCATTTTAAATCCATAAAATTCAAATAAAATCAAAAAAATTAATTAAATAACATCTTTTGATTTGATTGACCTTTATGTGTCATGAACAAGCATACCAAATTCGTGTAATGCCATTTTAAGCATGAAAATTCAAATTTGAACAAAATTAGAAAATGCTTTAATGGTGGTTATGAAGAAATCCAAAAACTTAATTGCAATGGTTAAAGGCTCATCATGTGACTTGATTCTCATTCAAACATACATATGCAAGTGTTCCATACAGTATTCACAACAAGAACATTACACAAACGGCCAGAGCAAAATCCAAAAAGTGTCAAAAAAAGTGTGAGATCAAAAGGAGTATTGCAAGCATTTTCAGGCCAAAAGGAGAACGTGATTCTCTTCTTTGCCATCCCCTGAAGCTAAAGAAACCCTTGCCACGTCCTAAGATCCATCATACCGCGCTGTAAGTTCTTCCCAGGTCCCCCAAAATTCCATATCATTTTTTCTTATGTGTTTGTGTGCAGGATGCCCAGTGCGTTTCACCATGAACCTTCAGCGTTCCACATGCCAAGTGGCCATGATCATCAATCCGAGGGCCAAAAAGTGATGAACACTATATTCTCCGGTCAACGTGCTCCAGGCAATCTCCAAAAGTCAACAAGGCTGGTTAATGAGCCAGCAATTTCGAGGCTTCACACCTCCATTGGGCCATCAACACCCCCATTGGTTTCTATTTCTTTTTTTTTCTATTTTCCTTTTCTTTTTATTTTCTTTTTTTAATTATTATCATTATTGTTAATTAACCTAACAAACTAATTTTTTCCCATAAAATTCAATAAAACCAAAAAAGGAACATTGTATTATTTATTAACTTATTTTGTAAATAAAATACTAATAAATTAATTCGTTTAATTAGTTTAATTTTAACATTTTTTTTAATAAGTAAAATTAATTTAGAATTAGGTCTTTCACTTCCAATTTTTAATTTCTTTTTTTATTTCATTTCATTAAAAACATAAAAAAAACATTTTTTTAATTAATTAATTAGTTATTAGTTTTAATTTCATTAATTACAAAAAAGGACAAAAATTCAATTCTTTCTTAAAAAAGGGTCAAAACCCTTAGGATGTCCCCATTCATTCTTTCGTGCGCAATTTATTTTAATTCATTATATTTATGTAACTGCTTCCGGAAATTTAATAGTTAATTAGGTTTATCTCTTTATTTGCTATTTCTCGCATTCTTATTTCAAAACGGGTTTTTGTTTTTTGGCGATGTATAGACCCGCGCCTTGTAATAGCTAGATTTACATTTCTGCAATTTATTTTCCGCACTCCTAACTGTTAAAAAATGCATGAAAGAATGTATGAAAAATAAAACCAATCCGTATCTCACAAATAACATACAAGATAACCTTAACTGAAAAACAACACACAAAGCACATGCCACTTCTTAGGGTACGCCTCACTGGTTGCCTCGAACGTGGTCGTCAAGTATAGGGTGTTTTAGAGGTCGCCCTTCTGTCTAAGATCCAGTTGCCTCGAAACGGTTGCCTCAGATAAAAAGGATCTAGGACATTAGGGTTACTTCTAAGATGTCCTACCATTGCTTCGGTGACCACATTGTCCCGATAATCGAATTGACCCGAACACCTCCAACGATGTTGCTACCTACCTCTCAATGGTGGGATAGCACTATCTAAAGGACTCTTACACAGCCTAATTCCTTAGAGTAGGTAGATTCTCCTGGGTACTTGCTCTTTTCAAAAAAACAAACAAAAATACTTTTCACACTTCACACTTTCTAAAAGTTTTCAAACAAATTTTTCATACACTCTTGAGGACAGATACAAGAGTCACTTAGAAATTTTTCAAACAAAACTTTTTTTCAAAACCCACACACACTTGAAAAGCAAACATTTTTTAAAACATAAGAGCAAGTACCTAAGAGCCCATGGATAACCATGGATAGAAAGGGTGCTAACACCTTCCCTTTCTATAAATCTACCTCCCGAACCGAGAAACATTCTCGAATAAGGAATTTTGCTGTGCTTTTGTCCTTTCCATGTTGGAGAACATAAAAGACGGTGGCGACTCTTGCTTACCGTGATATTTCGCGAAACCAACTTAAAAAGAAGTCAGTTCTCATTCCCACCGATCACAGGAAGCAATGTTAATACATACTCCTTGCAAGGAATAAGATTTGGGTGTTTCATATCCCACTCGCCTTTGATCTGACTGATCACGAGAGCGGAATCTCCGAAGACACTTAGAAACTTAATCCTTAGGTTGATTGCAGCTTGAAGACCCATGATGCATGCTTCATACTCTGCCATGTTGTTGGTGCAATTGAAACATAGTCGGGCGGTAAATGGAGTATGAGAGCCTTTAGGAGATATGATCACAGCGCCAATGCCATTACCCAAAGCATTTGAAGCTCCATCAAAGTACATAGACCATCGGGATCCTTCTTCAGGTCCTTCATCCGGTCCAGGTGTCTCACAATCAGTTATCAACATGATATTCTCGTCTGGGAATTCAAAGTTCATAGACTGGTAATCATCCACTGCCTGATGTGCCAAATGGTCTGCCAATACACTTCCCTTAATTGCTTTTTGAGTTGTGTACTGGATGTCATACTCAGTCAAGATCATCTGCATCTTGCTATTCTTTCGAACAAGGCAGGCTTTTCGAAAATATACTTGATTGGATCCATCTTTGAAATCAATAGAGTAGTGTGAGTCAGCATATACTGTCTCAGTTGGCGAACAGCCCATGCCAAAGCGCAACAAGTTTTCTCAAGCAGTGAGTATCGGGTTTCACAGTCGGTAAACTTTTTGCTAAGGTAATAAATAGCATGCTCTTTTCGGCCAGACTCGTCATGCTCACCCAACACACACCCCATTGAGTTGTCGAGTACTATCAAATATAAGATCAGAGGTCTCCCTTCAACTGGTGGCATAAGAATGGGTGGCTCTTGGAGATACTCTTTGATTCTTTCAAAAGCGGCCTGACATTCATCATTCCAACGTACCACTTGATCTTTCTTCAATAACTTGAAGATTGGCTCACAAGTAGCAGTTAGGTGTGAGATGAATCGGGCAATGTAGTTCAGTCGTCCTAGAAAGCCTCTGACCTCCTTCTCTGTCTTGGGAGCTGGCATCTCTTGTATGGCTTTCACCTTGGCAGGGTCCACTTGAATACCTTTGTCGCTTACAACGAAACCCAGCAGCTTACCATACCTTACCCCGAAGGTGCACTTGTTCGGGTTCAATCTCAGCTTGTACAACTTCAATCTGTCAAACGGCTTCTGTAGATGGTCAAGGTGTTCTTCCTCAGTCTGGTACCTCGCAATCATATCGTCGACGTATACTTCAATCTCATGATGGATCATATCATGAAACAAAGCAACCATGGCACGCTGATACGTTGCCCCAGCATTCTTCAATCCAAAAGGCATGACCTTGTAACAAAAGGTACCCTACTGAGTAACAAAGGTTGTCTTCTCCATGTCTTCGGGAGCCATCTTTATCTGATTATAACCGAATAAACCATCCATAAAGGAGAATACCTTGTGCTGAGCAGTATTTTCAACCAGAACGTCGATGTGAGGTAGAGGGAAGTCATCCTTGGGGCTTGCCTTGTTCAAGTCCCTGTAGTCAACACATATTCGAACCTTCACATCCTTCTTTGGTACCGGAGCCACATTGGCAACCCACTGAGGGTAAGAAGTCACTGCTAGAAAACCGGCATCAAACTGTTTCATAACTTCAGCCT
This sequence comes from Vicia faba, assembly GCA_948472305.1. Classification (NCBI taxonomy): domain Eukaryota; kingdom Viridiplantae; phylum Streptophyta; class Magnoliopsida; order Fabales; family Fabaceae; genus Vicia; species Vicia faba. Next base: position 142,867 of record CATIWC010001194.1, on the reverse strand, counting down.
TGATTTTCTCAGACATCTCTGGGCGCATACGGTGAACCTTCTGTTTTACCGGAGGGCAATCTTCCTTGGTAGGCAGGCGATGAACCACAATGTGAGTATCCAATCCAGGCATATCTTCGTAAGAACAGGCGAAGATCTCAACATAGTCATGCAGCATCTGAATCAACCACTGTTTTACACTAAGCTCCAGATTTGCACCGATCTTGACTTCCTTCTTGTCTGTTTCAGTACCCAGATTCACCGTTTCCACTGGCTCTTCATGTGGCTGAATGGCCCTCTCTTCATGGAGTAGCAGTCTTGCAAGTTCACCCGGCACTTCGCGATCATCTTCACCTTCGTCTTCGGCTAAGTTGATCGGATTTTCGAAGTCATAACTGGCAGTAGCAGAGTCGTTACCAGTGAGATCCAGAGTGGATTGAGACCTGTGTATGTGAGTGTGTGTAAAATAGATGTTTTGCAATATATAATAAAGAAAAACAAGGAGGGAAAAATTTGAAATGCAAGAAACGTCCAATGCTTTTATTAATGATATATGAAAATGGCACACAAAAACCCTCACAAATGAAGCCACGGTACCCCGGGTAAGACACCGGGCCATAAAGTTTCAAAACATTGTCTGTTACAAGTTCAAAACAAAGAGTTCATTACTGGTTAACAAGAGTTCATTACTTGGTCGTAGGATAGATCCAGCTGTCGAATTCAGACTCCTCCACATCATCTTCAATGGCATTTACTCCCGAGTTGCTGATGAACACAGGAGGTCTTCCAATTCTAGCACTTCGAACAACCCTTTGAGCTTCTGCAGTGAAACCCAAACCAAACTTGTTAGTCTTCTGAGTAAAGTCAGGAAGACGGACCCAATTTACACACTCACCCTTCTCAATAACAGCCCGGGCGTCCTTTAAGGAAGCCATCTTCATAGGAGGATCTTCAACCACAGTCTCAGCTGATGCCAGTGTCTGAGGAACCTCTTCAAAGTGCTGAAATGGGGTCTCAATGAATTCCCCATCCATCTCTACGTATCTGAATGAGTTGAGGTGGATGACCATGTACTCCTCTTCCCCTTGAACTGTCACAATCTTCCCTCTGACCGGGTACTTCAGCTTCTGATGGAGCTTTGAGGTTACAACTCCAGCTTTGTGGATCCATGGACGACCCATCAAACAAGAATAGGATGACCGAATGTCCATCACGTAGAATGTAGAATTGAATACCTGAGAACCAACTTTAATTTGAATATCAACCTCACCATGTACCATCCTTTTAGATCCGTCAAAGGCCCTGACAACAATGTTACTTGGTTTTAGCTCTAACCCTTTGCAATCCAACCGGTCTAGGGATTTCTTGGGTAAGACGTTCAATGAGGAACCAGTGTCAACCAATACATGTGCAAGAGTAGTGCCCCTGTATTTAATGGAGACATGCAGGGCATCATTGTGGTTCTTCCCTTTAACAGTCAAATCGGCGTCGGAGAAACCCAAACCATTATCAGTATTTAAATTAGCCACACAATCGGTAAACTGATCAGCTGATGTCTCTTGTGGCACATGGGAAGTTTTCAGGAAGGTAATCAGAGCCTTGGCATGGGCCTCTGTGTGCAGCAATAGTGACAACATAGAAATCTTGGATGGGGTTTGCCCCAGCTGCTCAACTACGTTATAGTCACTCTTCTTAATAATCTTCAAAATCTCTTCCATCTCCTGTTTGGAAGCTTCAACAGTAATGGTCTTCGGTGCCTCCGTCTGGGCAGGCACATCAGTGGTGATCCCTTTTCCCTGAGCGTTAGATGACTCGGCGACAGGGGTAGGACTAAGAACTTGATCAGGAATGGCATTAGGCACACTTGCAGGTGTAATGACAACAGGTCTTCGGGCAGTTGGTGAAGCAATAACAGGTGAGAAAAGTCTACCGCTGCGGGTGACTTTAGCAGGCCTAGTAATGTTGCTGACGCCGGTATCAGCATCCAACTCTTGCTTAACTCCAAGAACATAAATATCTGCCCCATAGTGCCAAGGGACAGCTTTGTCAAAGGTGTAGGGGATGGGCCCCGGAATAGTGATGATTACAGGTGCGATCTTCGAAACAGATGTAACTCTAACAAACTTCCTCGAGGGAGCCTTGGGAGAATTATCGAAAATGGTAGTAATGGTGACTTCTTCAGTAGGAATGGAAGAAACAGCAATCTTCTCAAACAGGATCTCTTTATTATCCATCAGGTTTTGGATACCTGACTTCATAAATGGGCAACCAGTAGGTAAAATAGAACACATATGGCAACCTTCGCCACAACCCGGAAATAAACTGGCTAGCAATAGGTTCTTCTTGACAGTCATCAGAGGGGTAACAACGTCATTCACAGAAACTACAAACAAGTCCTCTTCTAGAGCATTCACCCCATGCTTGGGCATGGGAGCAGTCACGACATTAGGCCTCTCGGGTGCCTCAAACTCAATCTCCTTCGCATCAATTAAGTCTTGCACCTTGTTCCTCAAAACCCAACAATCATCTGTATTATGCCCCGGGCTATCAGAGTGAAAAGCGCAGCGGACATTAGGGTTGTACTTTGGTGATGTGGTACTCGAATTCTTCGGAGCTTCTTTTAGAGTCACCAGATTGGTCTTCAGCAACTGTGGCAGAATCTGAGACAAGGTCATGCTGAGACGAGTGAATTGCTTTCGAGGTCTCTCGTCCTTTTGTTGATTGTGATGCTGAGGGGCACCAGCAGGTTTTGAAATAACAACCGCATTGACAGCTTGGCGGTGTTCAGGTCTATTTTGTCTTCTCGAAGACAACACTGGACTCTTTCTTAAACGGTTTCTTCTCGGTGCTCAATGAGGCACCCTTTTGTATCTTCCCAGCCTTAATACCAGCTTCAATCCTCTCACCGATCAAAATAAGATCTGTAAACCCAGCTGAAGAGCTTCCAATGAAATGGTTAAAGAATGGACCGGACAGGGTCCCTAGAAACATGTCAACAAGTTCACGATCAGCCAAAGGTGGTTTCACCCTTCCAGCAAGGTCTCTCCATTTTTGAGCATACTCTTTAAATCCTTCACCCGTTCCTATTGACATATCCTGGAGTTGGGTACGCGTAGGAGCGAGGTCGGAGTTGTACTGATACTGCCTATAGAATGCAGTATCCAAATCTTCCCAGCTGTGGATATTGGCTCCGTCCAGCTGATAGAACCACTCAAGCTGAGTCCCTGAGAGACTGTTTTGAAAGAAATGGATCCACAAGTTCTTATCAGCAGTGTAAGGTTGGATCTTCCTCACATATGACCGGAGGTGCAACTTTGGACATGAAGCTCCGTCATACTTGGCAAAGGCAGGTGCCTTGAATTTATGGGGAATCACCACCCCAGATGATAGATCCAGATCTCCGAAGTCCAGACCGGGCACCTTCTATATTTCCATAGCGCTCAAACGGTCTTCCAGCTGTTTGTACTTATCCTTAGCAGGAGGATACTGTTCTTCATCATAGTCCGTCTCATTGTCGGAGACTTAAGGGCTAGGAGCCCTCCTTTCTTGTGGACTATCTTTCCCTCCAGATGAGGTGGTCAGATCAACTTCATTCTGCAACCCGTTTCCAAACCTGCATCCAGTATTGAACAGGATGGTCCTCTTCTTCTTCTTCTTTTTCTCCTTCAGAATCAGGGTCTTCAGGTCCTGCCAACCCTTAGCTAGATTCATGAACAGCTCTTGAAATTGGGCATTCTGGGCCTGAAGGGCCTTGATAGCTTGCTCAGTGGAAGGTTCAGCAGACATGATGAGCGTTGAAATAAACAGCGAAGAAGATAAGAGACCTGTAATGCGGTACCTGTTTATGAAGTGCATGGGATGAAATGCGTATGATTTATGATTTCAAAGACAATCGAGATTCAAATTTGTAAACAAGAAAGGAAACACACTTTATTAGATTTAAACTTCAAAATTTAAATTGTTCAACAAACTGCCCTTAGGCGTTACAAGAATGGAAATACTGAAAAGTAAATAAAAACTATAAAAGAAATCATCAACGATCCATCAATGCTCCCATGGTCTCTTCTTCTCAGTGCGGACATAATCATTCAGAATCCGCTCATTCTCCAATTGTCTAGTCAGCTTCTGGATCTTCTGCTCCTATTCATTGAACCTCTCTCGGTAGGAATCCCGTTCATCCCTTAACTACACCCAATACCTCTTCAGTGTCCCAATATCAGTGGGCATATAAGGGTGGAGAATAGTTGGAAGAACCCCCTCCTCATTAGCAACTTCAAGAGTAACAGGCCTGACAGCTTCATATGGAATACCTAGCTTCTGGGCGCGGATGCGGACCCATCTGAGATATGGCTCCATTGGCAGAGAAGTCTTTGGGCCCAACTCATGTGGATCTGATTGGTGAACTTTGTCCCAAGCCCTTATGAATCTATGACGCAGCTCGTCGCTATCTCCTTGAAAATCAAAGATGATATGAGGCATCAACATCTCATGAGGCCTTTCTCTTATGGCTCTTCCAAACTAACAGAGAGCTAAACATGGGTTGTAAGAAATCCCTCCATGGGTTTCGCTCAATGGAACATTAGGATACTCTCCACAGCGATCAATGACAGTCACCTCATCCAAGCCTTTAAGAGTCCAGATAATGTCATTATTAGAAAGAGACATCACCCTATAAGCCCAACCCATTCCTTCTTTGTTCTTCAGTACGGACTTAGGGAGGTGCGAAATAAACCACCTCGACAATAAAGGAGCACAACACATCAAAGTTCCCCATTTTCGGGCAGTACGAGCATAGAGCTGATGAAGGATATCACCCAAGAGAGTGGGTACTGGATTCTGAGAGATGAAGATCTTTGCGGCATTAATATCAACAAAAGTGTCAGGATTCGGAAACAATACCATACCATAAATCAAGAGAGCCAGAATGTCCTCGTACGCCTTGAAGTCTAAGCTGTCCCAGAAGTAATTAGCTTTGTCAATCAAAAACTTAGCCAGAAAACCTTTAGCTTCACTTCTAGTCTCCCAGTTAGCCATTACTTCCTCCTTGGTCAAGTGAAGGGCTGCAGCAATTTCTTCGGGCTTGAGAGTCTTCTCCCATCCAGTAAACGGGGTCTGTTCCAAGACGGAGATACCGAGCAGTTCAGAGAAGTCTTCTAGGTTAGGCACCAGCTGGAAGTCCTGGAAAGTAAAACAATGGTACAACGGAACATAGAATTGGACCAGAACACTCAGCATTTGTTCGTCCAATTTTGAGGTGACCAAACTGAGCAGAGAGCCATGCCTTTTGATGAAGGAAGTAGTGTCTGGAATCCTGAAAACCAAATCTTTAAGCAGGGTAGGCACTTGGACAAAGTTGATCCGGATAGTATTCCTACGCATGGGCATCATGATGACCTACAAAACAGAGCAAAGATGAAACCCTCTTGTCCTTGAAATAGGTTAGTCCTTATGCAAAATGTATGCAATGTTATGATGTCATGATGTCATGGTAAAGGCACACCATAAGTATCCACAAAAGGCAAACATGTTAAAGGCACACAAGTCACACTGAGAGCCCTTAGATTTCAGGCTGGCATGAAGCTTAGGTACTACCCTCTTTCAGTTTCAGTTGGTTAAGACCTGTCCTAAAAATAGTAATCGGGTTCTAGAGGATCTCAATATCACTGACTACCCTCAATCGGTCATAATTCCAGTTTAGCAACCTTTTCTTGCGGTCGGAATCATCGCGAGAGTTTAGTCTCAATGAGTGTAGCATACTGCTACTGTTCTATGGCCAAGTTGGTCAATTTAAAGGTTCTAAGGTCATTTGTTGCTTAATGACTCCTTAGAAGACTCATATTCTCCTCGTTCTAACACAAGGGATATCGGTACAGACCAAGGTGTCACACCAACGTAGCTACTGCTTCATCTGTGTCCGTCTACACCGGATAGATCCCTCACAGTTTATTGCTACTTACCTAAAGGGTATCCCCAGATCCAGGTTAGGATCTATAAAACTCCGATACAAGCCCACAAAATTAAAGCATACAAAGCATACAATTGAAAACATAGTGATCTAATCCTAAGGTACACCTCACTTATTATTTCCCCAGCAGAGTCGCCAGTTCTGTGATCGGTGGGAATAGAACTGACTGTTTTGGAATTCTGGTTCACGTTTTGTGTTTGTTTTCGTAAAATTTCGCGGTAAGCAAGAGTCGCAACCGTCTTTTATTTTATCCAACAAGGAAAGGACAAAAGCACAGAAAAATTCCTTTTCGAGATGTTTCTCGGGTTCGAGAGGTAGATTATAGAAAGGGAAGGTGTTAGCACCCTTTCTATCTGTGGTTATCCACGGGCTCTTAGGTACTTGCTCATTATGTTTTCAAAAAGTTTGCTTTTCTTTGTGATTGTGTGCTTGAAAAGAGTTTTTTGTTTGAAAAGTGTAAGTGCGAAAAGTTTTGTTTTGTTTTAAAAGGAGAAAGTACTTAAGAACATCTACCTACTTAAAAAGGAATTAAACTGTGCAAATGTCCTTTAGACAACGCTATCCCACTATTGAGGAGTAGGTAGCATCGTTGTTGGAGTTTTCGGGTCAATTCGATTAAGGGACATGTGGTCACTAAAGCAATGTTAGGACGCCTTAGCGGTAACTCTAATGTCTTAGATCATTTTATCCGAGGCAACTGTTTCGAGGCAACTTATGATCTTTGGATAAGAGGGCGCCCTCTAAAACTTCCTATACTCAATGACCACGTTCGAGGCAACCAAGTGAGGTGTACCCTAGGAGTGTGCATGTGCGAGTGTATTGTTTTTCAGTTATATTATCTTTGTACATGTTAATGGTGAGCTACTGTTGATTTTAAATTAAAATTGATCTTGTCATGCATTGCCTATTATTCAAACATCTAACAGTTAATGGTTGCGGAAATTAAATTGCGGAAAATAAATCTAAGCTATTACAAGGCGTCAGGTATTTACATCGCCAAAGACAAACCCTTTTAAAATGAAATTGCGAAAAGTAAATAAAAGCGGTAAATAAATAAATAAAGTCCTAAATTAAAAGCTATTACATCCTCGAAGCAGTTACAATATTGAAATATGGATCAAAAATTATTCGCGCGCGAGAAAATTAAATCGAAGTGTTTTTAGGGTTTTGACCCTTTTTATTAAATAAAGCATATTTTGGTTGTTTTTGAATTAAAAATTAGTCTAAATTAATAATTGAATTAATTAATTAAATGAAAAAATATTTTTGGTTCTTTATTATTAATTAAAGAAATAAAATAAGAATGGTTAAAAGATATTAAAACCCTAATTCTATGTTAATTTTAATTTAATGCAAAAAGATTTAAAATTGTACCTAATTAAAAACTAAATTAATTGATTAAAATTTATTTACAAAAATAAATAATAAAATTAATGGAATTAAGAAAATATTATTTTTTGTTTTTCTGATTTTTTTATGAAAAAGGTTAATTAGTTAATTAATTAATTAAGATAATAATAATAATAAAAATAGAAAAAATAATGAGAAGAAAATAAAATAAAGAACAAACTCAGGGGGGGGGGGGGGGCTGAAGAAGGTGTTTGAATGGCAATTCCCAAGCCCAGAACGCTTCAGCCTTGTTGGACTTTTCAGATTGCCTATGCGCTTGTTGACTTTGAGAACATGGTGAGGACCCCATTCTGGCCATTGGATCTAGTCTACAGGCCATCTGGATGAGATCTGGATGAAGGCATATGATGCACTGCAAAGCTTGAAACGCATGCAATTGTCTAGAGAAAAACAAGATAAATAATATTGGGGGACTTGGGATTCGAACCCAGGTCCCATTGCTCATATGCCTGCACGCTCAACCACTCCAACCAAACTGCTCAATTGTTATTGGAATGAGAAGTGAATATTATATAAAAAACAAAACGCTAAGCCTGGAATAATAAAAAAAAAAGAGCACCACTGATTTGAATGGACCAATAGCAAAGGGACACGCTATCGTCTTCTTCAAACGACCCTGGTTATTTACCTGTGGATTTTTATCCGCAGGAAGATTCGTGGGACGTCTCAAAAATCCATCCTAGGTCACAAAAATGCAGGCTACAACCATCATTGGATTCGTCTCTCTCCCCTGAACACAAATATGGCCATGGTTTGCCTTGATTTTGCCTGTACACAAAATGCCTAAAGAACAAGAACAAGAACCCTAGAATCGAGTATCACAGTATGGTCCATAAAAATCAAATTGAATGATGCAGAATTGATGGAAATTGAATGGCAAGCATGATAGTGCAATCAAATTGGCAAAAAGATGCAAGGAGAATGATTTACGATTTCATGTGCAGAGGCATATTCGTGGAGACTTACTGTGAGTTTCAGAGGGTCTCAAGGCCTGGTTTTGATTGCTACAGCTTCACAGGATACCAGGCAAGGGAGTAGTGTTGAGCTTTTGCTTTGAAAAATCCTCCAAACAAGAATTCGATCTCCCACTTTTCAAGCTTTTTTCCAAAGTTGTTATGGCCGTTTCAACGGAGCTTTGTGCGTGTTCTAGGTCTGGCTTGCTTGTGTGAGTGTTATAGAATGAATTAGGTTTGGTCTTTTGGTCTGAAATCAAGTGCATTGAAGACAGAAGATTGGATTTTGATCATCATAACCAAGTTGCCATATTTGCATCAAATCTAAGATTTTGTGCATGTTTTGACTTGGCACGAGTTTGATTGAGTTGCACATGATATTTGCAAGCTGTAATGACCACAAAATCTTGTTACATCAATTTTTTAGATTTTATATGATTTAATATTGATTAATAATGAATTAAATCAATAAAAATGAAATAAAATAGAAAAAAAGATGAATGTCCATGAAATTAAATATGGGACACGTGTGTGGCATGACAATGCTATATCAAGTGGAAAAAAGTGGGCCCTTTTGTCAAAAATTGGAGTTTTGAGGATAGTTGACTTTTGGCAATTTTGGAAAAATGCCAAACTTCAACAATGCATAACTTCTTCAATTTTGAACTTTTGGAAGTGTTCTTGGACTTTGTAGAAACCTTAAGATGTATTCTAAGCAACTCTTTTGGTAACATCTCATTTTGATGTTCCATGCTCAAGTTATTAGCTTTGGCAAAAAAGGTGTTTTTGTTGACTTTCAAAAATGACCTATAATGTCCAAATTTGTAACTTTTTGTGAGTGCATTTCTTGGTCTTGGGGTGTGAATATGGATTGTAGGAAATTGCATCCTCTTCAAAATGAGCTTTGGATGGTTCATTTATCATAAAGTATGAGAAAGTTATGCTTGGTCAAAGTTGAGTTGACTTTTCCTACAAAATCCTAATTTAGCAACTTTTGAATCTTGAGCAATCCCTGATGAATCATGATCAACCCTTTATCAAATGATGAATCATCCTTCAAAATGAGAATGTTGACAAAAAATCTTGAGGTTTGACTGTATTTGGGACACAGTTGACTTTTGCCCTAGCACAGACGATTTTTGGGCCTTTTGAACAATTGACTGACCAAACTTCCTCTGCAAGGCTTGAATTTTGACATGGATGAACTTAAGAACATATTAGGACATTGGGGATCACTTGAGGTCATTTGGATGTGAGGACCTTAATGCAACACAAACCCTAATTTTGAATTGACTGCCTTAGGAGGTGATTTGACTGTCCAATTCTTGAGCCAACTTGAGCAACTTGAATATTATTCTTGACAAGTCTTGAGGAATATGGGAGGGAAAATTTTGGGGTACAACAATCCCACAAGTTCAAAATATGAACTCATTAAAAGATATGAATTTCTACATTATAGGTCCTTTTGAAAAGTCAACAAAAACATATTTTGGGTCAAAGCTTGTTACATGAACATGGAAGACCCAATTTAGATGAAACCAAAAAGGTTGTTTAGGGGACATCCTAAGCTTTCTAAAAAGTCCAAGAACACCTTACTAGGATCAAAATTGGAGGAGATATGCATTTTCAAAGTTGACCATTTTTGCAAAATTGCCAAAAGTCAAATGTGCTCAAAAGTGCATTTTTTGTCAAATGGGCCTAGCTTTTCATGATTGCATCTTGTTAGAGACATGGTCCACGACCCAAATAAGTATCCATACATTATTTTCTTTACCTATTTATTTATTTTGATTTTTTATTATTAAAAAGTTAAATTAAATCAAATAAATTGCAAAAAATATAAAAAGATTGGTTTTGATCTGATTTTTTTGTAGGAATCAAATCTAATTAGGCTGGCATATCATAGAAAATCATATCAAGGATGATTAGGAGCAAAATTGGCATGATTAGCATATTTTGGAAACATATCATACAAGGAGAAAAATAAAATAAAATCTCCATGATTTACCAAGATACAAATTGTTTTTGTTGACCTAATATGCTCTAGTACAATACAATGCGCAGCCAAGGCAAGAGAAAAGGGGTTGAAGTCGTGAAAGGCATCAAACACAAAGTGAATTTTTTGCAAAAAAGTGTGGATCGGTTTCAATCTTAGAGGACGATTCAAAGAAATTCAAAGCCACAAATCCATTCCTGGATATCTCCTAAAGCTAACAGGACCAATTGCACGCCTCAAAGCTCCAGGAATCGTCACATAATTCTCACGGTTTTCACCCTCTGAACTCAAACTTGTTCCTTGGGTTTTACGTACTTTTAATCCAATTTGCTTGCATATACATGTTCATGATCATGCTGGGAATATTTTTGATAGCATGGATTTAAGTTTTGATGCAGGAATGGGTACTTGCCATAGTTAGGGTTTGTGAGCTCCAAATTGGGGAACCCTAGCTAGAGGCAGAATTGGGCCAAGTTAAGGGCCTATTCATGTTTAGGTGAGGAAATACATTTGATTTATGCCCTTGAATGGAATTTATATTGCTTGAATTTCGTTTTAAAGATTCGCGGGTTTATAGCTACAGGCAAATACCATCATTATAGCATCCAGCGACGAATTTGACTGTAGGTAAAGAGTTGGTGTCAAAAACGATAGTCCTGGGGAAAGAGACAATCACGTGGCAGCCATATATTAGCTCATTTAAAATAGCGTGCGGTTTCTGAAACTTGTGATTAGTTTACATTATGTCCTTTTTGTTTCAATATTATAACAACTAAGAACTGTAGCCCAGATGCCAAGTCGTGCGTGGTATTGAGGGGGAGGACCTGGGTTCGATTCCAGGTCCCAGCATTTTGCTATTTTCTTAACATTTAAATGCAGATCCTGTACTTTACACAACCAGACGTCTACCATGCAACCCAAAATCCAGCCAATGGATCGTTCATACTCCATATCTAGCATTTAGTCAAGAGAGGACCATGGTACACTGTTGTACCCAAAAATTTACCCTCTCATTTTACTCAATACATACTCCTAGAGATCCTCAATTTGCTCAAGTTTGCCCAAGAGTTGACCAGACAAACTCTCTCTTAAGGCAGTGTGTCTCAAATTAGTGTTTCCATTTTCATCAAGATAGGTGAACTCCAAAGACCTCATATGCTATCCATGGTCCTAATATCTTTTCAAGACCCTCCATGTCAAATTTCAAGCACTGCACAAGAAGTTTGCCCAATCAACTGCTCAGATGCTTGAGAATCGACTGTATTAGGTCAAAAGTCAACTATGGCCCACATACAGTCAAACTTTAATATTTTTGGTCAACATCAACATTTTGAAGTGAATTTCATCATTTTATCAAGGGTTGATCATGATTCTTCAAGGGACGCCTCAGATTTATCAAAACCCACAAGTTGCTAAATTAGGGTTTCTCAAGAAAAGTCAACCAAACTTTGACCAAGCATAACTTCCTCATACTTTATCAGAAATTTTCCATCTAAGGATCATTTTGAAGAGGATGAAATTCCATACAATTAATCTTCAGCCCACAAGTTCAAAATATGCACTCACAAAAAGATATGGATTTCCATATTATAGGCCCTTTTGAAAAGTCAACAAAAACACTTTTTGGGTCAAAGCTTCTTACATGAACATGGAAGACCCAATTGAGACGAGACTACAAGGGTTGTTTAGGGGACATCCTAAGATTTCTAAAAAGTCCAAGAACACCTCTCTAGGATTAAAATTGGAAGAGTTATGCATTATCAAAGTTGACCTTTTTTGGAAAATTGCCAAAAGTCAAAAGTGCTCACAAATGCATTTTTTTTGCCAAATGGGCCTAACTTTTTAATCTTGCATCATGCTTCCAACATGGTCCACGATCCAAACATCATTCTACATGTTATTAGTCTTATTTATTTAATTTGTTTTGATTTTTATCCTTAAAAAATCAAATTAAATCAAGTAAATCATCTAAACAATAAAAGATTTCATTACAAATCTTTTTATCATCAATTGGCAATCAACAAAAGCTGGCAAGATCAAAGCCAATCGTGGAAAGAGAGTAAAGATTGGATTTTTTCCAAAAAATAAACAAAATCAAAAACTTGAAAGAAAATTATTTTGTCATCAAAGCATGGGATTTTTTCCAAATATGTTGACCTAGTATGCTATCATACAATGATTCCATATAACAGAAAGGACACAGCCTGTCTAAAGGGAGAAAGAAAGTCCCAAAAATTTCAAAGAAGTGGTGCAATCTTTGAACACTCTAGCCAGCCTCTTTCCCTCGATTCCAATCACTCCATTATCTTTCTGAGATTTCCAAGAGTGGAACCAGACCATTTGCAAAGCTTGTAGCATCCTCAAATCAGCAGATTCGTGCCTCAACATTGGTAAAACTTCTTTGACCTCAAACTCGCGAGATACTTAATTTAAATCCATATTGATTATATACATGTGTTTCTACTGATGTTTATGTGTGTTTGAACGTATCACATGTGAAGCTAATGCCCAGGATCACGTTATGCCATTGTTCACTGTGGTTAGGGTTCCAAGTTCGAATCCAGTGATGCGTGAGGAATTAGTGAATTTAGAGGCCATAATCATGATCAGGGGGTCTTTTTAAGGCAGTTGGAATTATTTGTTTTTTTGTTTGGCTAAGATTTTCAGGTGACCCACCGGAGAAGACGGTGGAAACCACCGGCTCCGGTGGTTGGACTGGCCGGTCTTTTGTCAACCAGCTTGCATGGCTATTCCTCATGATCCCATTGGCTGGATAAAACGATGAATTTCTCTCACCACATCTGATTGGCTCATGCTTGCTGACGCGTGCAATTATTTGTTGACCTGGATCTAGCACCTTGTTTTCCTTTATGCTTTATTTGTTTTATAATAATCATGATTAACATTCCAGCGCAGTTAGTAAAGGGGGAAACCTATGAGGTACACGTCCTAGGTTCGACCCCAGGCGTGTTAATTTTGCATTTTCCTGATGTTTTCTATAGGTTCCAATGCATCATGTTTAACGAAGTCCACCGTGAGACCTCAGATCTAACCCTCAAGATCTCATCAGATCCAATCCAACGTCCCATATGCGCAAACGTACCATAGACCATCAGGAGACCGGCATACAAAACCAGGCATGCTGGCTGGGCTCAGCTCTTTGGGCCTGGACAAATTCAGATCTACACCCCCCAATTACTTCAGCAAGCAGGCCCATCTCTAATCTTTTTCTATTTTTATTTTATTTCTTATTCTCTTATTATTTACTCAATTTATTTTTTTTTAAATAACAAAAACCCTTTTTTTATCAAATCAAGATCACAAAAAAAATGAAAATATTTTTGTATAAAATATTTTATTTTCTTTAATTAATTAATTTAGTTTAAATTAGGTTAATTTCAATTTCTTTTTATAATTAAAACTAATTAGAAATTAGGGTTGTAAATAATTAATTTTTCTCTAAAAAATAACCAAATAATTTTTTAATTAGATTTTAGGTCTCTTAATTAATTCTTCGCATTTAATTCGTCGCGCATTTTGATTACCGTTTCGATTATTATTTATGTAACTATTTCGAGGTTGTAATAGATTTTAATTAGGGTTTTAATTTCCACATTTTATTTTTAGTTAAATAATTTTGTATATGTGAAAGCCATGTAATAGTTAGGTTTTATATTTTCGCACTTTTAAATTTCCGCAATTATTAACCGTCTAGATGCATGGCTAATAGGATTGTATGGGAAGATTGTTTGAAAATTAAAACGGTAGATCACCTAATATGCAAAGACTAAATTAACTGAAAAAATTCACATGCACATATTCACTCCTTGGGTTTGCCTCACTTTGGTTGCCTTCGGTAAAATAGTCATTAAGCATAGGAGATTTTAGTGGTTGCCCTCCAGTCTAAAAGATCAAAATGACCCATTCGAATGTTTCCTCGGAGATGTTGCCTCGGAAATGGTTGCCTCGGAAATGGTTGCCTCGGAAAGATCTTAAAACTATAGGGTTACTACTAAGGTTTCCTACCCATTTCTTTGGTGACTGTACTTGTCCCTTTCGAACATCCCTTACAAACTCCAACGACGGGGCTACCTACTCCTTAATAGTAGGACAACGGTGTCTAAAGGAAATGAGAACAAACAACCTTTTTTTCGAGTAGGTAAAATCTTAATACTTGCTCAACAAAACTTTTCACACAAACACCTTGCAAAACAATTTTCGAAAACAACTTCGTCACACCCTTGAGGACTGATACAAGGGTTATCACGAAGTAAAACTTTTTTTTCAAAACAAGCACACACAAGCAATTTTAAAAAGATGAGCAAGTACCTAAGAGCCCATGGAAAACCATGGATAGAAAGGGTACTAACACCTTCCCTTTCTATAATCTACCCCCCGTACTCAGAAATATCGACAAAAGGTTTTTTCTATTCTTTTTCCTTTTCCCGATTGGATAAAATAAAAGTCGGTGGCGACTCTTGCTTACCGCGACATTTTGCAAACAAAAAATGCAAAATGCAAACCAGTATAACAGTCGGTTCTGCCACTGTATCACATACACCATCAGAAAGAGGATGCACTGAATCTCACGTATGGAATGGGCTCAGCAGTTCTTGGGCCTGAACAATTCAACATACACCCCCCTGATTGCTTCTAAATAGGCCCATCCCTTTTCCCTTTTTTTTACTTTTTTTACTTTTTTAATTATTCATTAATTATTTTCTTTTTTAAAAATAACACAAAAATCATTACTTTTTTCATTTAATCAAAAAGTCGTAAAAAACATCCCAAATCATTTTTCATAAAAAAATATTTTTGTTTCTTTAATTAATTAATTAGTTTAATTAAATTAAGGCAAATTAATTCTTTCTTTTGTCATAATTTAAAATAATTAGACTTAGGGTTTAATTTTGTATATAATCTGATTTTTTCTCAAAAAACTAACCTAAACTTTTTTTTAATTAGATCTTTTAGGTTTTGCTAACTATTCTCGCATTTAATTCGCCGCACGCATTTTTTAATTTCCTTTTTATTATTATTGTAACTGCTCCGAGTTTGTAATAGTAATTAGGGTTTCAATTTCACATCTTTATTTTCGGTCAAAATAATTATGTATCTGCAAAAGCCCTGTAATAGCTAGGACTTTAACTTTCTCGCTTTAATTTCCGCAAACTATAAACTACTTAGATGTATGTTAATAGGATTGTATAGAAAGACAAAATGAAAATTAATACGGTAGAAAACCCTAAATGTGCAAAGATAAATTAACTGAAAATTACACTCGCACATGTTCACTCCTAGGGTTTACTCCACTCTGGTTTCCTTCGGTAAATGGTCATGAAGTATAGGGTTTGTTAGTGGTTGTCCTCTAGTCCCGAAAGATCTAAAATGACCCATTTGGATGTTGCCTCAGAAAAAGATCTTTAAGGATTTAGGATGATTACTAACATTTCCTAACATTGCTTTTGTGATCGTATTTGTCCCTTCGAATGTCCCTAAAAAACTCCAACGACGATGCTACCTATTTCTCAATAATGGGATAGCATTGTCTAAAAGGAAAACAAACAGACCTTTTTCGAGTAGGTAGATTAATTTTTAAGTACTTGCTCAAACAAACAAACTTTTTCACACCAACACTTTCCAAACAAAGTTTTCAAAAACAACTTCGTAACACTCTTGAGGACAGAAACAAGGGTTAACACGAAGTAAAACAAAACTTTTCAAAGCAAGCACACACAAGAAATTTCAAAATGAGAAAGTATCTAAGAGCCCATGGAAACCCATGGATAGAAAGGGTGCTAACACCTTCCCTTTCTATAATCTATCCCCCGTACTCAGAAACAACTCTAAAAAGGTTTTTTCTGTTCTTTTTCCTTTTCCTTGTTTGATAAAATAAAAGTTGGTGGCGAATCTTGCTTACCGCGACATTTTGCAAACAAAAAACGCAAACCATTACTAACAGTCGGTTCTTCCACCATATCACAGAACTGGCGACTCTGCTGGGAATAAAATATAAAGTAGGGTAAACCTTAGGATCTAGGTCATATTTAATTGCTTTCTCTTGATTGTCTTGCTTGCTTTATATTTATGGAAACTATTTGGGTTATTTGATCCTACACCCGGATCGGGAAACACCTTTTAGGTAAGTAGCAATAAACTGTGAGGGAGTTGTGTTAGGGTATACCGACATGGTTGAAGCAGTAGCTATGTTGATGTGACACTTTGGTTGGTACCCGTAACCCTTGAGTCAATCAGGGAGATGTACGGGGCCGCCGCGTGGTGTCATAAAGCATCAACTGACCTTAGAACCTTTAATTGCACAACTTGGCCAGTAGGACGTAGCGAGATGGCCAGCTTTGGTGTATGCCCAAGGTCGACAGATACTCGATGTTACACTCATTGAGGTATGACTTCTGAGTTTTGTTTGATTATGAGTCAATCGTCGATTGAATAAGGCTTGTGGGAAAGATCGGTGATATTGAGATCCCTTTAGAACCCGGTTACATATTTATAGGACAGGTTGAACCAATCCAGCTTCAAGAGGGTATGACCTTAAAACGCAAGCAGGCCTTAAACCTAAGGACTTGGTGTGATTTGTTTGTGTTTGCTATACCTGTGATTTATCATGACATCATAAACATCATACCATAGCATATCATACTAACTATTTCAAGGATTTCTAGGGCTCATCTTTGCTCTGTTTTGTAGGATATGGCATCCGCCCGCAGGAACACTATTCAGATTAACCTAGTGAAAGTATCTCCCCAATTAAGGGACTTGGCAGTAAGGATTGCCGAAAGCTCTCCTTTCACTGAAAAGCATGGTCGGTTGCTCAACTTGGTCACTGCAAAACCTGACAAAGAAATGTTGAAAGTTTTGTTTCAGTTCTTCGATCCTCTGCATCACTGTTTCACATTCCCGGATTACCAGTTAGTGCCTACTATGGAGGAGTTTTCTCAGTTATTAGAGATACCCATCCTTGACCAACTACCTTTCAACGGTACAAAAAGACATCCCAAACCTGAAGAAATTGCTAAAGCTCTATCCTTACAATGGTCCTACATAGTGACAAATTGGGAAACCAGAGGGAGTGTTCAAGGAATTCCGGTTAAATTTTTGTTCGAGAAGGCTTACTATTTTTGGGATACCCTGGATCTACGGGATGGTACTGTTCCCTAATGCGGATCAACTCGTAGATGTGAGCATAATCCAGGCTTTTCTGTCTCAGAATCCGGTACCTACATTACTCGGGGATATTCTACACTCTCTGCATGCTCACACTCTAAAAAGAAGGGGGACCCTCCAGTGGTGCACTCCTCTATTGGATAGGTGGTTTATTTCGCACCTACCCAGATCTACTTTGAAGAATGAACAGGGTAAAAGATGGTCTCATCGACTGATGTCCCTTACCCATTCAGACATTCATCGGTGTTCACGGTTCTCGGAAGATGTTACTATCATCGGTCACTGTGGTGAATTCCATAATGTCCCTCTCTTAGGCATTAGGGTAGGAATCACTTATAACCCTTTCTTAGCATTACGAAAGTTTTGTTATGCGAAAAGGGATGGTCCTCATGATACACTTATTCAAGGAATCACCTTCAACTATGAGAATGATGTTCAGGGTTACTGCAAAGGTTCATACAAGCTTGGAGTATGGTACATAGGGTCGACAGCAAGACACTTGAGCATAAGAATTCCATGCCTCTCGAGCCTTATCTCAGATGGGTACGAGCCCGCGCTCAAACTCTTGTGATGCCTTATCCCGCTATCCGACCTATGATTATGGAACCAGTTGCCGAGGGAGACACTCCTCATGTTGTTCTTCATCCAGACATACCAACTGATCACGAAAATTTATAAAAGTACTGGGTTCAGCTTAAAGAGTAGCGGGATACAATTGAAGCCCAATTCTATGCCAGCAAGAAGAAGGTCTTGGAACTCACTAGGCTACTTCATGAAGAGAGGAATATCAACGCCTACATCGCGCCAAAGAGGATGCGTTCATGGGAAACATAGTCTTCTTTTTGTTTATTTTGCTTAATTATACTCTCAAAATACGTTATTTGTAATAATTCAAGTTTACTAATACAATTCGCGTTTTTTCCTTTTTGTTTAAGAAAATTTGAGCCTTTAAGAACCTTTGAAAACATTGCATACATATCATACATATCATTGCATAATAGGATTCATAACAGGTTTCTCATCTCCTCCGCTGTTTATTTCAGTAATGGCTCTTGAACAAACTGTGAAAGATCTTCAGACTCAAAACACGCAGTTCCAGCAAATGATTGTGGCTCTGGCAAAAGGACAGGAAGAGCTGAAGGCTCTGATTGTTAAGAAGAACACTTAGAAGACTAAGAGGACAGCCGGTGTGGCACATATGAGCAGAAGGTTCAGAGGACCGCCAAGACGGGTTGTTGATTTAGCTTCTTCATCTAAAGAGGGAGATAATCTAGAGGGTGAAGCCAGAGAAGAGGATCCTAGTCCTAAAGAGTCTAACAATGAACTGATTATAATGAGGAGCAGTACCCTCCGGCTGATGAAAAGTATAAGCAATTAGAAGAGCGTCTGAGTGCTATAGAAATCTAGAAGGTTCCTGGGCTGGATTTTGAAGAGTTAGGTCTGGTCTCCGGGGTTGTCATCCCCCCAAAATTCAAGGCACCGGTATTTGCTAAGTATGATGGGGTCTCTTGTCCTAAAATGGATCTTCGTTCCTATGTGAGGAAGATACAGCCTCATACTGCTGACAAAGACTTGTGTGTTCACTTCTTCCAAGACAGTCTGTCTGGAACACAACTGGATTGGTTCTACCAGCTGGAAAGAGCCAACGTTCGTAACTGGGAATACCTTGCTGCTGCATTTTATAAGAAATATCAGTATAATGCAGACCTCGCTCCCACCCGTACATAACTCCAAAATCTGTCTATGGGTTCGAACGAGGGTTTCAAGGATTATGCTCAGAAGTGGAGAGATTTGGCTGGAAGAGTTCAACATCCCTTGGCTAATAGGGAGCTCGTGGATATGTTTCTGGGAACTTTGACTAGGCCATTCTTCAACCATCTGATTGGAAGTTCATCGGCAGGTTTTACTGAACTGATCTTAACTGGAGAAAGAGTGGAAGCTGGAATCCGAAGTGGAAAAATTCAGAAGGATGCCTCTTCTAGTGCTGCAAGGAAGCCATTTGCAGGTAAAAAGGAAGTCAGTACCGTCTATAACCAAAAGAATCAGAATTGAACCGAGCATCGTCCGGCGGTAGGGGCTGTTATGATTCCCAAACCTGCACCTGCTCAACAAAGAAACAATCAGCCAAGAGCAGAAAGACCAGCTAGACAATTCACTCAGATCAACATGACGATGTCTCAGGTTTTACCTCATTTGCTGAAGTCCAATCTGGTTACTCTGAAGGAAGCTCTGAAGAATCCTAACACCACCTCTCCCTACTATAAGCCGATTTCTCGTTGTGCTTACCATTCGGAAAGTCCAGGCCATGATACCAATGACTGATGGGCTTTGAAGAACAAAGTACATGATCTCATTGATGCTAAGGAGATTGAATTTTATCCCCTGGAGACTCCCAACATTATCACTGCTCCTATGCCGAAACATGGTCGGGGTGTTAATGTTGTTGAAGAAGGTGTGTTTGTGACCTATGTGGAAGAATTGGTGACTACACTCATGATTATCAAGGGGAATTTGTTGAAGGCCAGTTTATCTCCAGGTTGTGGTGAAGGTTACCACTTTTTTTCATTTCTACCGACTGGTTGCCCTTTGTTGAAGGCAGGTGTTCAACGCCTGATGGATAACAAAGCGATTCTGTTTGAGAAGACCCCTGTTCCGACTGTTTCCTGTGAAGACGTTGTTATCATAACCAGTTCCGCCAATCCTCCCAGGGCCTCCGCTAAGAGACTCTTCAGGATTACATCAATTCCAAAGGTGACTCTGTTGATCATAACCATGCTAGTGCCAATCCCATACTCCTCGGACAAAGCTGTTCCTTGGAACTATGAGGCCGACGTCTATTACCATGGCGTAAAGTAGGACATGCTAGCCATTGAAGAAAAGATTGCTGAAAATGTTGATTCTGACATCGTCAATATTGCCAGAACCAGTAAAATAACAAGAAGTGGAAGAGTGTTCTCCCTCGAAATTTCTCCCCCGAAGACTGTTACCGGTCCTGCGATCATTCCTGTTGTGGTTCCACCCAAGACTACTACTGCAATTCCATTAATCACTCCTGTTGACCCTCCCATCACCGAGTCGGCTGAGACTCGAGGCAAAGACATACTGATTAAGCATGTCCTGACAAAGGCCAATTCAGTAACTATACCAGAAGCTTCCAAAAAAGAAATGGAAGAAATTTTGAAGATAATAAAGAAGAGCGACTACAACGTGGTCGAGCAGCTGGGGCAGACCCCATCCAAAATTTCTATGTTGGCTTTGTTGATGTGTTCTGAGGCCCATGTGAAGGCTTTGGTTAAGTTTCTGAAGACGGATCATGTACCACAAGAGACATATGGTGATCAGTTTGAAGATTATGTGGCTAGTCTGACTACTGATAATGGTTTGGGTTTTTCGGATGCGGATCTGACACCAAAGGGGAGGAAACATAATGATGCTCTTCATGTTTCCGTTGAATGCAGGGGCACAACTCTGGCCCATGTTTTAGTAGATACTGGCTCCTCGTTGAATGTGCTACCTAAAAAAGCTCTAGACAAATTGGACTGCGAAGGCTTGACTTTGAAGCCTAGCAATATAGTAGTGAGAGCTTTCGATGGTTCGAAGAGGATGGTGCACAGGGAAGTGGATGTCCCTATCAAAGTTGGTTCCCAAACCTTCGACTCCACTTTCTACGTAATGGATATCAAACCATCATATTCTTGCTTGTTGGGATGCCCTTGGATACATGGGGCTGGGGCTGTTACTTCTACCCTCCACCAAATGTTGAAGTACCCAGTAAGAGGAAAGATTGTCATTGTGCATGGTGAAGAGGAGTACATGATCAGTCACTTGAACTCCTTCAGGTACGTAGAGATGGATGGTGAGTTCATCGAGACTCCTTGCCAATACTTTGAAGAGGTACCTCAGATTACGGCTACAGCAGAAACTACCGACAGTCCTCCAAACGTCACCAAATCTCCCTCGAAGATGGCTTCTCTCAAGGATGCACGAGCAATGGTTGAAGAAGGTGGGTCTACCATTTGGGGTCAGCTCCCGGTTATTCATTACAATTCTGAAAAATCTGGTTTGGGCTTCACTACAGGTGCTCAAAGGGCTGTTCGTCATGCTCGGGCTGGAGGACCTCCCCTACGCATCAGCAATCCTGGGGTCAATGCACTTGAAGACAACGATGGTGATTCC
This sequence comes from Vicia faba, assembly GCA_948472305.1. Lineage (NCBI taxonomy): Eukaryota > Viridiplantae > Streptophyta > Magnoliopsida > Fabales > Fabaceae > Vicia > Vicia faba. The sequence continues at coordinate 121,203 of CATIWC010001194.1, read as the reverse complement.
GACATTGACAGTTGGATCTTCCCGACTACCAATGCCGGACTTAGTAATTGGACTGCCAAGGACTTTGTACCGATTACTTTTGTTCAAGAATAATTGTCTTTCTGATTTTTTGGATATGTAATTTAAAAACAATATAAACTATATAGCCATGTGTCTTACCCAGGGCACAATGGTTCTATTTGTGAGGGTTATCATGTTTCTGTTTAATATGACATCAATAAAGCATTGGACGTTTGCATACAAATTTTGCACTCTCTGTCTTTCTTTTCTTTTATTCTGTCTATACAGCTATGCTCTTACACACACTCATGTATCCAAATGCATATCCATATCCACTCTGGATCCCATTGATAACAGTTCTGCTACTACTCATTATGACTTTGAAAATCCGATCAACCAAGCTGAGGACGAAGGTGAGGAAGATTGTGAGGTACCCGGAGAATTTGCTAGACTATTACAGTAGGAAGAAAGGGCCATACAGCCTCATGAAGAGTCGGTTGAGATAGTGAACTTGGGTACAGAGGAAGACAGAAAAGAGGTTAAGATAGGTGCAAATTTGGAGCTTAGTGTCAAACAGCGGTTGGTATAGATGTTGCATGAGTATGTTGAAATCTTCGCCTGGTCATATGAAGACATGTCGAGACTAGACACAAATATAGTGGTTCATCATCTGCCGACTAAAGAAGACTGCCCTCCGGTAAAGCAAAAGGTTCTTCGTGTGCTCCCTGAGATGTCAGAGAAGATTAAAGCAGAGGTTATGAAGTAGTTCAACACAGGGCTCTTAGTTGTCACCTCCTATCCGCAGTGGGTTGCTAATGTGGTTCCAGTACCTAAGAAAGATGGTAAAGTACGAATGTGTATGGATTACAAAGACCTGAATAGGGCAAGCCCCAAGGATGACTTCCCGCTTCCCCACATCGATGTTCTGGTTTACAACACCGCACAACACAAAGTCTTTTCCTTCATGGACAGTTTCTCTGGCTACAATCAGATCAAGATGGCACATGAAGACATGGAGAAGATAACCTTTGTTACACAGTGGGGCACTTTCTGCTACAAGGTGATGCCGTTTGGGTTGAAGAATGTTGGGGAAACTTATTAGCTAGCTATGGTAGCTCTGTTCCATGACATGATTCACCATGAGGTAGAGGTTTACGTTGATGACATGATAGCCAGGTCTCAAACTGAGGAAGAACATCTTGATCATCTACAAAAGTTGTTTGATAGGTTGAAGACGTACAAGCTAAGGTTAAATCCGAACAAGTGCACCTTCGGGGTAAGGTCTGGTAAGATTTTAGGATTCATCGTTAGTGACAAAGGTATTAAAGTAGACCCTGAAAAGGTGAAGGCCATACAAGAGATGTCGTCTCCCCGTACTGAGAAGGAAGTTATAGGTTTCTTGGGACGCCTAAATTACATTGCCCGATTCATTTCACATCTGACTGCTACTTGTGAGCCGATCTTCAAGCTTCTGAAGAAAGATCAAGTGGTAAAGTGGAATGACGAATTCCAGGTCTCCTTTGACAGAATCAAGCAATACCTCCAAGAACCTCCTATTCTGATGCCTCCGACTGGAGGAAGACCTTTGATAATGTACTTAACAGTGCTAGATAATTCAATAGGGTGTGTGTTGGGGAAGCATGACGAGTCTGGTCAAAAAGAGCACACAATATACTACCTTAGCAAAAAGTTTACCGACAGTGAAACACAATACTCACTGCTCGAGAAAACTTGCTACGCTTTGGCATGGGTTGCTCGCCGACTGAGACATTATATGTTGATCCACACTACTTTATTGATATCTAAGATGGATTCGATCAAGTACATTTTCTAGAAGCCCACTCTCTCCGGAAGAATAGAAAGATGGAAAATGATCTTAACCGAGTATGACATACAATACACAACCCAAAAAGCAATCAAGGGAAGTGTGTTAGCTGATCATTTGGCACACCAAGCCATGGATGACAACCAGTCCATGAATTTTGAGTTCCCGGATGAGAAAATCATGTTAGTAACCGACCGTGAAGAACCTGGACCAGATGAAGGACCTGAGGAAGGATCCCGATGGTCTATGTTTTTTGATGGAGCCTCAAATGCACTGGGTAACGGAATTGACGCTATAATCATATCTCCCGAGGGCTTTTATACTCCATTCACTGCCCGATTATGTTTCAACTGTACCAAGAACAAGGAAGAGTATGAAGCGTGTATCATGGGTCTTAGAGCTGCTATTAACCTAAGGATCAAGTTCTTGAGTGTATTCGTGGATTCCTTTTTGGTGATAAGTCAGATCAAAGGCGACTGGGATACGAAACACCTGAACCTTATCCCTTACAGAGAACATGTACTGACACTACTGCTACATTTTGAAGAGATCACCTTTGAACATTTCCCACGAGAATAGAATCAGTTAGCGGATGCGCTAGCTACTATGTCGTCAATGTTCAAGGTCAGGTGGGACAATGAAGCTCCCTGAATCACTATTGAGAGGTTGGATGAACCGACATACTGTTGTGAGATCGATACTGAGGAGGTAGCCGACAAACCTTGGTTTCATGAGGTGAAAAGGTATCTCGAGGCTCAAGAGTACCCCGAGGGGGCATCTGTCCATGACAAGAAATTTCTGAGAAGGTTTGCTGCAAAGTTCTTCCTCAATAATTGGATCCTCTATAAGCACAATCATGACTCTACCTTACTGCGATGTGTAAACAAGCGAGAAGCATAGAGGATCATGGCAGACCTACACGAAGGTACCTTTGGCACTCATTCCAATGGACATACCATGGAAAAGAAGATCTTACGGGCAGGATACTACTGGTCCACTATGGAAGCCGATTGTTATCAGCATTCTCGAACCTGTCACAAGTGCCAAATCTACACTGATAAGGTGCATGTACCTCCAGTTCCCTTGAACGTCTTGATAGCTCCCTGGCCCTTTATAATGTGGGGCATTGACATGATTGGCGAGATTAGACCTACCGTGTCCAACGGGCATCACTTCATCCTAGTGGCCATTGATTACTTCACAAAGTGGGTTGAGGCTACCTCCTTTGCTACGGTTACCAAGAATGTGGTGGCACGGTTCATCAAGCATAACTTGGTTTGTCGTTATGGTATCCCTGAGAGAATCATCACGATAATGGTACTAATCTCAATAACTTGATGATAACTGAACTCTGTAAACAGTTCAAGATTCAGCATCACAACTCTTCTCCTTACTGGCTGAAGATGAATGGGGCTGTCGAAGCTGCTAATAAAAATATTAAAAAGATCATACAGAAAATGACGGTGACATACAAAGACTGGCACGAGATGTTACCATTTACTCTTCACGGGTACCGTACTTCAGCACGTACGTCGATAGGGGAAACACCTTATTCTCTGGTATATGGCATGGAGGTTGTCCTACCTATGGAGGTCCAGATCCCTTCTCTATGGATTATGAAGGATGCGGGTTTGAGCAAAGACGATTGGATCCAGACTCGACTTGACCAATTGAACTTAGTCGACGAGAAAAGACTTACGGCTGTCTGCCATGGTCAAATGTACCAGAAACGGATGATCAAGGCCTTCAACAAGAAAGTCATACAACAAGTGTATCAAGTAGGGGATCTGGTAATCAAACGCATCATACTGCCGCAAGGTGATCCCATGGGCAAATGGACTCCCACCTATGAGGGACCATTTGTAGTCAAGAACATATTTTCCGGTGGAGCCATGATTATGACCACCATGGATGGTGACGACCTTCCACACCTTATCAATGCGGACATAGTGAAAAGATAATACGCATAATAAAGACCCGCTAGGTTGACATACCTAGGAAAAATTAAGGGCATCCTGGTGAACCAAAAGGGTTTGGGCAAAAATTAGGAATAAAAAATGAAAAATTTGTACACCCGGCAAGTCGAAAACCCGAAAGGAAGGCTTGGGCAAAAAAGGTTATCCCGGTGGACTGAAAACCCGAAAGGGAGGTCCAAGCAAAAATTAGGGATTAAAGCGTATCACTATATCCCATTGGATCACCTTGTGATCAGACCTCAGTAATCAGATATCAAGCTCAAACGGTACCGATCAATCCAGTCAGCTTCGGACAAGCAGCAAAGTGATGAGATGCCCGAAGACATGGGGGAAATAGCATAATTGAAACCCAAAGGGATCACTACACATAGTTGTTTTATTTTTGTACACAATTTCTTTAATAATTTCTATTTTTATGATGGAGTTCTCTTACTAGAGCGTCAGCCTCCTTGTAAAAAACGCCTGTTATAGGAAAATTTCAAATCAATACAAAGCGTCTTTTGAGTACAAAACTATGTGTTTTTATTTCTATTTTGTTTTGCAAAAAAACATCCAATGTTTTATTCTTGACATATGAATTTGAATAGGATTACTATTCACAAATATCTGCATATAAAACAGAAAGACAGTTACTAAGAACTTAAAGAAACTAGTACAAACCTTAAGTATCGACAGTTACCCCGTCCATCATGGTACAAGGGGCAGAGACAGTTGGAAGCGAAGTCACTATCACATACAAGCCAGTGATACCTATATTCCCCACATAGTCGAGACAACCAAGGTCCGACCTCCGTATCCCCAAGCAGGAATTCCTTCCCCGGTAGGCTCTTTAAGAAAGCTAATGTCTGTACTCCCCAGCTGAGCTTTATAATCATAAACAGTTTATAAAGTTTTCTCCCGAGCAGAGTTTATTTCTCTAACAGCAGAAGCTCAATCTCCAACAGAGCTCTTCTCTCCAGCAATGGAAGTTCATCCCCAGCTGAGTCTATTTCTCCAAATCAGCAGATCTTCCAACAGAGTATCTCCCTTCCCCACAGAGTCATTCCCCCGCAAGATTGTTCTCAGACAGAGTCTCTCCCGGAAGAATATTCTTAAGCATAATGGATGTAAATCTCCAACTAATCATCTTCGGTCACTACCCCCAGCAGAAATGAAGAACTCAACTCCTTATACTCTCCAGCAGCAGTCCAGGATTTATTTTCCCCAGCTAGAGAATATCACAATAGCATTGCATATCCATACATCATGGCATGTGCATACATATTATACAACACAATCTAATTTATTTTGAGAACATCATTACTCAATACATTTCATACATCATGACATTACATACGACTAATCAAGTTCTCACGAGTTCTCTCTGGTTCAGTCAAACCGACACTAAGGTTTCTATTCTAGTTGAAGATATTCCAAAACTTTTCAAGATTTTCTCTGGTTCAGTCAAACCGACACTAAGGTTTCTATTCTAGTTAAAGATGTTCTAAGACTTTTGTCTGGGTCAGCCGAATCGCCGTTAAGATTCCCCTGATTTCTATGCCAGTCAAAGTTAATCTGAGACCTCTCTCGGGTTTAGTCAAATCAATACTAAGATTTATCTCCCAGTTGAAGACAAATCGATTTCTCTCTGGTTCAGTCAAACAGACACCAAGGTTTCTATTCCAGTTGAAGATATTCTAACACTTTTCAAGATTTTCTCTGGTTCAGTCAAACCGACACTAAGGTTTCTATTCTAGTTGAAGATGTTCTAAGACTTTCGTCTGGGTCAGCCGAATCGCCGCTAAGATTCCCCTGATTTCTATGCCAGTCAAAGTTAATCCGAGACCTCTCTCGTGTTCAGTCAAATCGATACTAAGATTTCTCTCCCAGTTGAAGAAAACTCGAGTTCTCTCTGTTTCAGTCAAATCAACACCAAGATTTCTATTCCAGTTTAAAAGCTATGAAGCCCGGAAACTGACCGGATAATAGTCAACCAACAATACATCATATTGTGAAGCTTGGAGCACGACCGGATAATAGTACAAAATACTATGAAGCCTGGAATCGACCAGATAGTGGTATATCTCAAATTCAAGCTATGAAGCCCGAAAATCGACTGGATAATATCTTAATTTCTACAAAATACTATGAAGCCTAGAATCGACCAGATAGTGGTATATCTCAAATTCAAGCTATGAAGCCCGGAAATCGACCGGAAAATATCTTAATTTCTCCAAATTACTGAAGCCTGGGACACGACCAAATAATGGTATAAGACACTGTGAAGCCTGGAAATCGACCAGATAACGGTATGAGATGCTGTGAAGTCTGGAGCATGACCAGATAACGGCAAGAGACACTGTGAAACCTGGAGCACGACCAGATAACAGTATCAGGTACTGCGAAGCTTGGAATTCGACCAGATAGCAGTTTACTTGGCCAATTACTATGAAGCCTGGAAACGAACGGATGTTAGTAAGCCTTAAATTCAAGTTGAAACCCGGATGCGACCGGATAACCACTTAATTCCTTCTGAAGCCTGGAACACAACCAGATAAGAATTGAGAAATTGCAAATCCTGGAGCACGACCAGATAGCAAGTGTAATCTCATCTCCCCAGTAAGTCACTGTGAAACCTGGAGCATGACCAGATAGCAGTTAATCTTATTATCCTCAACAAATCACTGTAAAGCCTGGAGCACGACCAGATAGCAGTTCACTTTCACCTCCTCGACTAAGAGATGATTCCCCAGTAGAGTAACAGACAACTGAAGCTCCTAAAATTCTATTTCTCCCAAGACAGAGACCAACATTCGTCAGCAGATTCCTCCTCAACAACAGGAACAAGAATTCTCATCAAAGGAATATCTCGGGAAATCAACATCCTCTAGATGGCATCTTTAAGCCCATCTCCGACGATTCTCTGTCATATCTTTCGGATGGAATCTTTAAGCCCATCCTCGTTTACCTTCCGTCATCTCCTCCAAATGGTTTCTGTAAGCCCATTCCCGATACTACCTACATAATCCAGCACTATCTCAGACGAGTGCAAATTTTTGGGCACTCTAGTGTTCAATCATCTTCCACCTGCAGATTACGAAAGGCAGACAGCCAATCTACATCCTCAGGTTTAAGAAGATTGAACAGGGGCAGCTGTTTTACCCCAAAATTTTCCCTCTCATTTTACTCAACACATGCCCATTGAGGTTCCCAACTTGCTCAAGGATGCCCAAGAGTTGACCAGACAAACTCTCTCCTAAAGCAATGAATCTCAAACTAGGGTTTCCATTTTTATCAAGATGTGAGAACTCCAACCGTCCCAAATGCTTTCCATGATCCTAATGTGTCCTCGAGATCATCCATGTCAAGTCTCATGCCTTGCACGAGAATTTTGCTCAGTCAATTGCTCAGATGCTTGAAAATCAACTATACTAGGTCAAAAGTCAATTGTGGCCCACATACAGTCAAACTTAAAGAGTTTTGGTCAACATCAACATTTTGAAGTGATATCCATCATTTGATCAATGTTTGATCATGATTCCCTAAGGAATACCCCAAATTCATCAAAGCCCAAAAGTTGCTAAATTAGGGTTTCATAGAAAAAGTCAACCAAATTTTGACCAAGCATAACTTCTTCATACTTTATCAGAAATTTTCCATCCGAGGCTCATTTTTAATAGGATGTAATTCCTTACAACTTATCTTCAGCCCACAAGTTCAAAATATGCACTCATCAAAAGATATGAATTTCTACATTATAGGTCCTTTTGAAAAGTCAATAAAAAAACATTTTGGGTCAAAGCTTCTTACATGAACATGGAAGACCCAATTGATACGAAACCAAAAGGGTTGTTTAGGGGACATCCTAAGCTTTATAAAAAGTCCAAGAACACCTTCCTAGGGTCATAATTGGAGGAGATATTCCTTGTCAAAGTTGACCACTTTTGCAAAATTGCCAAAAGTCAAATGTGATCAAAAGTGCATTTTTTATCAAATGGGCCTAGCTTGTTAGAGACATGGTCCACGACCCAAATCAGCATCCACACATTTTTTCTTTATTTATTTTGATTTTTTATTATTAAAAAGTTAAATTAAATCAAATAAATTGCAAAAAATATAAAAAGATTGGTTTTGATCTGATTTTTTGTAGGAATCAAATCTAATTAGGCTGGAATATCATATCAAATCATATCAAGGATGATTAGGAGAAAAATTGGCATGATTAGGCTATTTTGGAAACATATCATACAAGGAGCAAAATGAAATCAAATCTCAATGATTTACCAAGATACAAATTTTTTTTGTTGACCTAATATGCTCTAGTACAAATACAATGCGCAACCAAGGCAAGAGAAAAGGGGTTGAAGTCGTGAAAGGAATCAAACACAAAGTGATTTTTATGCAAAAAAGTGTGGATCGGTTTCAAGCTTAGAGGACGATTCAAAGCAATTCAAAGCCACAAATCCATTCCTGGATATCTCCTGAAGCTAACAGGACTAATTGCACGCCTCAAAGCTTCAGGAATCGTCACATATTCCTCACAGTTTGCACCCTCTGAACTCAAACTTGTTCCTTGGGTTTTACGTACTTTTAATCCAATTTGCTTGCATATACATGTTCATGATCATGCTGGGAATCTTTTTAATAGCCATAGTTAGGGTTCGTGAGCTCCAAATTGGGGAACCCTAGCTAGAGGCAAAATTGGGCCAAGTTAAGGGCCTATTCATGTTCAGGGGAGGAAATACATTTGATTTATGCCCTTGAATGGAATTTATATTGCTTGAATTTCGTTTTAAATATTCGCAGGTTTATAGCTACAGGTAAATACCGTCACTATAACATACAGCGACGAATTTGACTATAGGTAAAGAATTTGTGTAAAAAACGACAGTCCTGGGGAAAGAGACAATCACGTGGCAGCCATATATTGGTTCATTTGAAATAGCGCGCGTTTTTTGATACTTGTGATTAGTTTACATTATGTCCTTTTTATTTCAATATTATAACAACTAAGAACTGTAGCCCAGATGACAAGGCGTGCATGGTATTGAGGGGGAGGACCTAGGTTCGATCCCAGGTCCCAACGTTTTGTTATTTTCTTAACATTTGAATGCAGATCTTGTACTTTACACAGCCATACGTCTACCATGCAACCAACCCAAAATCCAGCCAATGGATCGTTCATACTCCAGATCTAGCATTTAGTCAAAAGAGGACCATGGTACACCATCAGAAAGAGGATGCACTGAATCCCACGCATGGAATGGGCTCAGTAGTTCTTGGGCCTGAACAATTCAACATACACCCCCCCTGATTGCTTCTAAACATGCCCATCTCTTTTCCCTTTTTTTTTTACTTTATTTTCTTTTTTAATTATTCATTAATTATTTTCTTTTTAAAAATAACACAAAAATCATTACTTTTTTCATTTAATCAAAAAATTGTAAAAAACATCCCAAATCATTTTTCATAAAAAAAAATATTTTGTTTCTTTAATTAATTAATTAGTTTAATTAAATTAAGGCAATTTAATTCTTTCTTTTGTCATAATTTAAAATAATTAGACTTAGGGTTTAATTTTGTATATAATCTGATTTTTTTCTCAAAAAACTAACCTAAACATTTTTTTTAATTATATCTTTTAGGTTTTGCTAATTATTCTCGCATTTAATTCACCACGCGCATTTTTTAATTTCCTTTTTATTATTATTGTAACTGCTCTGAGTTTGTAATAGTAATTAGGGTTTCAATTTCGCATCTTTATTTTTGGTCAAAATAATTATGTATCTGCAAAAGCCCTGTAATAGCTAGGACTTTAACTTTCTCGCTTTAATTTCCGCAAACTATAAACTGCTTAGATGTATGTTAATAGGATTTTATGGAAAGACAAACTGAAAATTAATACAGTAGAAAACCCTAAATATGCAAAGATAAATTAACTAAAAATTACACTCGCACATGCTCACTCCTAGGGTTTACTCCACTCCGGTTTCCTTCGGTAAACGGTCATGAAGTATAGGGTTTGTTAGTGGTTGTCTTATAGCCCCGAAAGATCTAAAATGACCCATTCGGATGTTGCCTCGGAAAAAGATCTTTAAGGCTTTAGGATGATTACTAAAATTTCCTAACATTGCTTTTGTGATCGTATTTGTCCCTTCGAATGTCCCTAAAAAACTCCAACAACGATGCTACCTATTTCTCAATAATGGGATAGCATTGTCTAAAAGGAAAACGAACATACCTTTTTCGAGTAGGTAGATTAGTTCTTAAGTACTTGCTCAAACAAACAAACTTTTTCACACCAACACTTTCCAAACAATGTTTTCAAAAACAACTTCGTAAGACTCTTGAGGACAGAAACAAGGGTTAACACGAAGTAAAACAAAACTTTTCAAAGCAAGCACACATAAGCAATTTCAAAATGAGAAAGTATCTAAGAGCCCATGGAAAACCATGGATAGAAAGGGTGCTAACACCTTCCCTTTCTATAACCTACCCCCCGTACTCAGAAACATCTTTAAAAAGGTTTTTTCTATTTTTTTCCTTTTCCTTATTGGATAAAATAAAAGTCGGTGGCGACTCTTGCTTACCGCGACATTTTGCGAACAAAAAACATAAACCAGTATTAACAGTCGGTTTTGCAACCGTATCATATTAGGTTTAATGTAATTGGTCGATAGATTTAAGTATGTGATGAGTAGATTATATACAGGCTTGATAAGTTCTTCCTTAGTTTTTACTTTTGTTTACATTTATTTTCGGTTGATAACATTTTCTTTACAAACCCATTTGTCCCCAAACTCATTAACGAGATATTTTTCGAACGGAAATTCAAAACTAATCTCTGTGGACACGATAAATTCCTAGATAAATATTTCCAAAACTTTTGTGTCTTGCCGCTATAATTCCACAACAAAATAGCGTCGTTGTCGGGGATTGGTTCTATTGATTTTGCATTGCGATAATTCTTTTGTTTTTTAGTTTTGTAATTAATGTATATGTCGTATAGAAATTGTATGTTAACTTGTATATGATATTTATGCATATATGTGTTTTTCTTTGTTTTCACGTATTGTTGTGAATTGTATCGATTTCGTAACATTTGTTGTGTGATTGTTTGGACACTTTCTTTAGGTTTGCACGGTGTGACAATACCACAACATTGACGAGAGTAGATTACTAGCTCTCACAATAAAGGTGACGTGCTTACGACTTAAAACAAGCATACTTGTTTGTATTTGTTTCTGTGTGTGTTGATTTGTGCTTTAACAACTTGAAACAAGGAAATGTTCTGAATTTCAAATCTTCACTTTACAACTTGTTAATTCATTTTCACCTGGTTTTCATATTGTTATTTTTATTTGTTTTGTTATGTCAATTTGTGTTTTCTGAAAGCTTGTCATGTTTAGCTTGCGGAGTTTTGTTTGTTGTATATATTGTAAATTTTATACATTGAAATTTTATAGGAGTATCATTTTTCTAATTCTTTTGTTGTTGTTTGCACTCAAGTTTTGTCCCGGTAACTTGTAGAATATTGGGGTGATTTGTCAAGTTTGACTGTTTCGACTTGCGAATGCATGATAATGATTTTGTTATAGTTTTATATACGTTCGAGGTATGTGTTTATCGCTTTTTATACTTTAAGATATTCATGATACTTAGAATTTTTACATCTTGTATGTCATTCATTCTTTTGTATACTTGTTCATTTGTGAATTACTTTAGTTCCTACACTTTTTGTGAAGTAGCTTTCTATTGTTCACATATGCTGGAGACCACAATTCTTGTTTTAAATCGATTTTATTATGCTTAATCTTTTGTTTGTGTTGATTGTATGAAAGCTTGAACATTATCAAGATTTTTTTTTTCATTTTGAGCACAACTACCATGGCCAAATAATTCAATTCACCTTGTGAGTGTTTGATCATTAGTAATCCCTTTGAGCTTTTGTCACTATCCATGTTGTATTTGCTAATTGCTTGTCTATGAGTGTTTAGTTTTCCTTTTTGCATGGATGTTGATTCATTGTTTACTTGAACCTTCAACCATTGTTTTGGTTTGAATTTTTACCTTGCCTTAGAAAGTATGGAGTATTCACTTTAATGTATGTTTGAATTCAAGTTGGGGATAAAAATGATTGTGTATTTATTAGTTGATTTCTTTGAGGTTGAAAAGAAAAATAAAACAAAGAGTGAGAACATAAATGAAAAAAAAAGTGATAGAAAAAGAAAGGAAAAAAATAGGAAAGCTTTGAAAAAGAAAAAGAAAAAGAGTATGGAATAATGTTGTGTTGAATAAGTTATGTGTGTTGGTTTGAAATTTGGGATGAAGAAGAAATTTGATTGAAATTCTATTGTAGCTATAGGACTTATCACTTTTTTGTTAATCAAGCCACATTACAACCTTGAAAAACCCTTGAGATTCTTGTTTTTATATTTTCAATGAAATTTTTTGGATGAATGCATAATTTAGTCTTTTATTTGAAAGATTGTTGGATGAGTGAAAATACCCCATTTTTGTATGTTTTTCATCTAGCGATGATTGTGTTTGCTAGGTGTGATTCATTTGTGAACTAGTATTTTTTTTATAATGTTTGGCATAATTTTTGTATTTAGCATTTGTTTCGTGTTTATGTTATAGTCGTAGTTTAGTGGTAAGTGTTTACTTTGTGTGTACTATTTTTCATTTGAACCATTGCATTTGTTTTCTGTTTTCAAAATTTGTTCATTCGTGATTCTTTGATTATCATTCTTTGGTCTTTAGGTTATTAGACTTTGTTGGAGGACAAACAATGATTCAAGTTGGGGAGAGTTTGATATGTGCAAAAGTATAGTTATTTTGTATATACTCTTTGTTGCACTTATCGATTATTTGTTGTTAATATCAGTTGAATAATACTGCTTTTTGTTGTAAATATATTTAGTTTGTATATAATGCATTTTCATGCATAAAGTGTATCGTTTGATAGTTTTGTATTAATTTTGTATGTATTTGAGCATTGTTGGAACAAGGGAAATAAAGCCCCAAGATGCACTTTTGGATTAATAAAGGAATAAGGAAAAATGTTGGAGCTAGAGGAAGTTATGTAGAGAAAGCAACAAAAGTTGCTTTCCTGTCATGCGTCATCGGGCAAAAGGGGTTGTCGCCGGGCGAAATTTTGAAGACCAATTTCGATGAAGTCTCTGCCTTGCATTGTGTCTTTGTCACCAGGCGAAAAAAATGAGAGTTATAGGGCAATGAATTATGGTCACTGGGTGACGGTAGATATTTGTTTCAGTTGAGGACGTGGCTTATCCTGGTCCAAGTGTATAAAAGGCGTCGTCGGGCGATGTAAGTTGTGTCATCAGGCGACGCGTGCGGATCCGAATTTTGTTATATTTTCCTTTTCAATTCATTTGGAGATTTATGGTTTTGGTGGGTGATTTTTGTTCTCCAAATTCCATCAACCTCATTTTTTTATAGGATTTGCTTAGAAAACAACATAGAAGCTTGCATACGAATGATCTAGGGTGGATTGCTCTTCCATCAGCACTGACAAACCGGTAGATTTGTGGTTCATTTCTCTTCCTCTTTGTGTATTCATTATGTGTTGAGTTTGTACATGTATTTACTTTAAACTTATGTATATTTGTAGCCCATGGCGTTATATTAAAATTACTTTACAAATCTTTGGCGATTGTTGTCTTAGATTTTTGCTCTGTGCTAGAGATTTGTGTTGTTATAGACATATACTGCTTAGATTCTTATCTAGGATGATTATCTATTATTTTTGAACTCTAGAGATAGATTTAGAGTTGACATCTACATGGATATCAGAGCTTAATGCCTCTGTATGGTTGTGTTGTACTGAGAGATCGTTAGTGCAATTACATAGTCATCTTCGATGTTGCTGAGGAGGTAGAGAGATCATTTCCTTGGTGATACAGTGGGTCTCTCAATTTTAGTTTGAAATGAATTAGGTTGAAGTGATACATAGTGACATTGATGAATATTGTTAGGTTGAATGTAACTGGTCGATAGATTTAAGTCTATGATGAGTAGATTATATGTAGGCTTAATAAGTTCTTCCCTAGTTTTTACTTTTATTTACATTTATTTTCTGTTGATAACATTTTATTTACAAACCCATTTATCCCCAAACTCATTAATGATAGATTTGTCGAATGGAAATTCAATAACCAATCTTTGTGGACACGATAAATTCCCGGATAAATATTTCTAAATATTTTTTTGCTTCACACTATAGCGCCGTAACAAAATGGCATCATTGTCGGGGATTGATTCTATTGATTTTTCATTGTGATGTTTTGTACCCCGAAAATTTTCCTCCTATATTTCTCAATACATGTCAAGTAAGGTCCCCAAATTGCTCAAGGAAGTCCAACAGTTGACCAGACAAACTCTCTCCTAAGGCAGTCTACCTCAAATTAGGGTTTCAGTTTGCATCAATATGTTTGAGTCCAAAGGATGCCAAATTCTCACCATTGTCCTAATATGTTCTCAAGATAATCCATGTCAAGTTTCAAGCCTTGCAGAGGAAGTTTGCTCAGTCAATTGCTCAAAGGCCTAAAAATCGACTGTGCTAGGGCAAAAGTCAATTGTGGCCCACATACAGTCAAACTTCAATATTTTTGGTCAACATTCTCATTTTGAAGTAGTATTCATCATTTTATCAAGGGTTGATCATGATTCCTCAAGGATTGCTCACAATTCATCAAAACCCAAAAGTTGCTAAATTAGGGTTTTGCAAGAAAAGTCAACTCAAATTTGACCAAGCATAACTTTCTCATATTTTATCAAAAGTTACCCATCCAAAGCTCATTTTGAAGAGGATGCAATTCCCTACAATACATCTTCAGCTCCCAAGTTCAAAATATGCAATCATGAGAAGATATGAATTTGGACATTATAGGTCATTTTGAAAAGTCAACAAAAACACCTTTTGGATCAAAGCTTCATACATGAACATGGAGGACTCAATTGAGATTAGAATAAAAGGGTTTCTTATAGGACATCTTAAGCTTTCTAAAAAGTCAAAGAACACATCTCTGGGGTCAAAATTGAAGGAGTTATGAATTGGCCAAGTTGACCCTTTTTGCAAAATTGCCAAAAGTCAAAAGTGCCCAAAATTGCATTTTTTGCCAAATGGGCCCAACTTTTTATGCTTGCACTGAGTTTTTAATGTGACCCACGACCCATGATCCCTTCCACTTGTCATTATTTTATTTTTGTCATTTATTTTGATTTTATTTCATTTAAATCAAATAAAATCAAAATAAAATAGTAAAAATATCAAAAGCTAATCAAATCTTGAGATTTTGTGCACGTTTAGGATCATTACACAGTTGGAAACAAGATCAAATCATGAAAGGCTCATATGGATACAAAAAGATTGTGTTTTGATTGATTTGTAAAGATTTTGCACAAGGATCAAATCATGAATCAATAATCATAATTGGAGAATATTTGAAACAAATGGAAACCCTAATTCATTCTTGGGTACATAAGGAACAAGTGCAGACCAAAAACAAAGAGGTTGAAGGCGTGCAAAACAGAAAACAAAGTTGCAAAAATTCAAGAAAAGTTGTAAATCAATTTCCAGGTTTCAGGACTTCTCAAGCCATTCTAACCATCCCAATCGTTTGCTGGATATCCCTGGATCATATTGCAACCATTAACAAGCTTCCTCACACTCAGAATCGCGCTGTAAGTTTCACACAGTTTCCATATTTTCTTGAAATTGAATACAATCATTCTGGCATATTTAACATGATTTATTAGCATATTCTTAATCCTTGAGTTGTTGGAAAGCTAATGGTTATGATTGATTGTATTTTTGCTGACTGAACACGAAGCTGCCATGGCTAGGGTTCTTGCTTCATTTTTAGGGGTTTTACATACAGGAAAAATTGGCCATTAATAATGGTACCATGATGCTCGTGAGGTTGCAACGAGTTGATTGGTACCATTGGTTGTGATTTATCATGCTTGCACAAAATTTTGGAGAAGCACAGGGTTGTACCTACGCCTGGTATCCGTAGGTAAAGGTTTTTGGATAAAACGACAGAGGCAACGAGGAAGATAATAGCGTGTCATGCTGTGAGTGGGCCATTTGAATTTCGCGCGTTTCAGAATTTGTTTTTTTTATCATATAATATTTATTTATTATCATTTATACAACTAACAAAGCTAGCTCAGCTGGTAAGCGCGCAGGGTGAGAACGCATAAGGGCCTGGGTTCGATCCCCAGGTCCCAACTTCACTTCATGTTATTTTTTATCACATATTCAGGTGTACTGGTACCCCGTGAGTCCATCATGCACTCTCCAAATCTGGTCATCCAAACCACCAACAAGCCAGATCTAAGGCCTTCCCAATGAAGGTACACCATACGCCGAGTCAAGCAAGTACACGGAATCTAGAAAAGTCAATAGGGCCAAGAAATTGTTGGGCTTAGAAGTCAGATCACCCCCCCCCCCCCCTTTGCTAGCACAACACCAGGCCCATTCTTTCTTTTCTTTAATATTCTTTTATTTAATTTAATTTGTTTAATAATTTTTCTAACACAATTAATTTCCTTTTTCATAAAAAACATAAAATCAAGTCTCACAAATTTAGAATTAGGTTTTTTTATTTATTTTATTTTATCAAATTTAATTTAATATTAGTTTAAATTTAATTTATGGTAATTCTAACTTTTTGTATATAATTAAAATCAATTAGAAAAAATTAGGGTTTGCTTTTGATTTAATTTTTATTTCTTTCTCAAAATAAAAATACAAAAATATGTTAATTTAATTATTTTTCTTAATTAAAATTAATTAGTAATTAGGTTTTTTTATTCAATTAAACTCTATTTTTCTCAAATAACACAAAAAAAAATGATTTTTCTTTTAATTAGGCTTAGTCGGGGTCAAAACCTTAAATCTCTCATTCTCGATTCATCGCGCGCGTTTACCTTTTTTAAAATATTAATGTAACTGCTTACAGTATGTAATAGTTTAATCTAGGATTTTCTTTTATCGTTTTACGGGTTTTTTGGCTATGTAATTAATCTCTACCCCGAAGCCTTGTAATAGCGTAGGTTTTATTTCTCGCATTTTAATTCCTGCAAATATTAACTATTTAGATGTATGTTAATAGGATTGTATGACAAGATTTCATGACGATTTTAGAATGGCTAGAAAACCCTAAATGTGCAAAGATAATAATTGAAATCAAATCACTCGTACATGTGCACTCCTAGGGTATACTCTCACTTCGGTTGCCTTCGGTAAATGGTCATTAAGTATAGGGTGTCTTAGTGGTTGCCCTCCTGTCTAAACAAAGATCAAATGCCCCGTTCGGAAATGTTGCCTCAGAAAGGTTTCCTCGAAAATGTTGCCTCGAATATGATCTTAAGACTTTAGGGTTATTACTAAGACGTCCTAACATTGCTTTAGTGATCGCACGTCCCTTTCGAATTGACCCTTACAACTCCAACAACGGTGCTACCTACTCCTTAATAGCAGGATAGCGCAGTCTAAAGGAAACAAGACCAGAAACGATCTTTTTTCGAGTAGGTACATGCTAGTGGGTACTTGCTCAAATCAAACTTTTCACACTTACATTTTTTAAACAAAGTTTTCAAAAACACTTCGTAACACTCTTGAAGACAGAAGCAAGGGTTAAAACGAGGTAAAACAAAACTTTTCAAAACAAACACACACAAGCAATTTTAAAAGATGAGCAAGTACC
The DNA here is from genome assembly GCA_948472305.1 of Vicia faba. Classification (NCBI taxonomy): domain Eukaryota; kingdom Viridiplantae; phylum Streptophyta; class Magnoliopsida; order Fabales; family Fabaceae; genus Vicia; species Vicia faba. The sequence goes on along the minus strand of CATIWC010001194.1, from coordinate 103,687 downwards.
TAAGAGCCCATGGAAAACCATGGATAGAAAGGGTTCTAACACCTTCCCTTTGTATAATCTACCCGCCGTACTCAAAATCTCGAAAAAGGAATTTTTATGTGCTTTTTTCCTTTCCAGTTGGATAAAATAAAAGTCGGTGGCGACTCTTGCTTACTGTTGTACCCCAAAATTTGCCCTCTTATATTATCAAGATTTTTCCTCACAAGACTCTTTGGACTCAAGACAGGATTAGGGTTTGCTCTGCTCAAGACCTCCTCTTGCACTGATAGCCTGAAATTAGGGTTTGAGTTTGCACAAGGATTTTTGGACCATAAATGCTTCATGTGACTTTCATGCACCATCTTGGACCCCTAAGATTGCTCATACCAAGTTTCAAGCCTTGAATCACATTTTTGCCCAATCAATTGGATAGTTGACCTAAAAATCAGCTGTATTGCGGAAAAAGTCAACCATGGTCAATTTACAGTCAAACTTCATATTTTTTTATCCACGACAACATTCTAGGCTCCTATATACCATTTGAGCAAGTTTGGATCACAACTCCTCAAGAAATTTGATCAGATCATCAAAAGGGCAAAATGGTCAAAATTAGGGTTTTGACTGAGAAAGGGCAATTTCTGATTTTTGACCTAGCCAATGACCAATTGGGTTCAAGAATGATTTCAATAACTCAATGGTATCATATTTACCTAATCACATAGCTCAAAATATCTCAAATGCATTGAATTGACAGATGAATTTTTCAATCAACTGATCAAAAATCAACTGTACATTGAAAAGTCAAACTTTGACTTTTTGGTCAAAATCATGTGCCAAGGGTCATAATTCATCAAGATATGTAAAAATTTAAAACTTGTTGATCAAGAAAATCAATTTTTAAAATTAGGATTTTAATTTGAAATTTCTCATAACTTAGAATTTTTCTAAGTTATGGAAATTTCTTATTTTTTCCCAATTTCCCACAACTTTTTCACCATGATTCAATGGGATTCAAACCAAACTTCCAACATGAAAGTTGTAGTCCTCAATGAAATCTAAAACTTTTATTCACAAAGTTTTCCCAAAATATGCTTGGATCTCAAGTTATGATTTTGTGAATAGGGGTCCATAAACTTTTTAACTTAGTGAAATTTTGCCCTAGTTTAGGCAGATTTTTGACCTAACTTCATGGCAACTTTTCACCTAGTTCTAAGAGGTATCTCAAGTTGAATTTAAAATATGGATTGTAGAGAATGTTACAAGCTTTCCAAACTGTCCAAGAACTCTCCAAGATCATTTATGGTTAGGGAGAATCCAAGAAATGAAAATGGCAATTTATCACTTTTGTTCAAGGCATTTTCACAATGTTACAAGTTGCAAATCAGTTTCAAACATGCTTTTACTTGGTATTACAGGTCCTAATCCTTTCTAAACTCCATAATTGAATGCTAATTCAGTGGACAATGGCTTTATTTTCATCTTTGAAGCATTGCACAATGAATTAATCCAAAAATGGCATAAAGTGCATAATACCATTTTGATAAAGCATGCTTTTTGCAATTTTGTAATTCTTGAGCCATGGACCTGATCTTTGGTTGCAAGCAATATCCACAGTTATCAGAAAAAGTTTGCCAACTCTATGCAGTCCATAAGCTAGCAAGTACAAGCTTTTGCATTTTCACTTCAAACTTTTCTTCAAAAGCAAGAAACTTGCAAAAGTCAAGAGATGTCATCCATCTGATAAAGGCAAGCCTTGGCTTCATTTCAAACAATCTCAGAACTTTGTAGCAAGCAAAAAAACGAGTGCATAACTTCCCAAATACCCTCAAACACAAAAAACACCATTTTTTGCCCAAACAGGGCAGCCTCTGCAATTTTCTTGCCAAATCATATTTTGCTCGTGCGTTTTTTGTTTCAAGGCTTTAAACACATTCCATACCTTCTACCTAAACTATCCAGGACTTTGTCTTGCAACTGTAACCCCTGTTTCAAGCTTCACCATTTTCATTTTTTGAGTTTGCAGGTTGACTTCTACAAGGAGTTTCAGGCAACTTCAAGGCAAGCTGAGCATTGGAGAAGCTTGAGGGAACTTCAAGGAAGCTCACACTATCTTCAGGCCTCACTCAAAGTTCCCACATTGCTATATCCAAACTCAACTGAACAAGGTATTTGTCAAGTTTCTATCTCTCTATTTAGGCATCCTTAGGTCACGGTTTGTGAAGTAAAAATGTAGTCTGTAACTTGCTTAAGCTGTACATATGCATAGTTTCCATTTATATTAACTGAGCTAAGAGTATTTGGATGTTGAACATGCTGAAAAAACTAGGTCAGAAATTAGGACCATTAAAATTCTCTATGTCCTTTGGGAGTTAGGTCACAAAATGGATATGGTTGGAATCGTGATTAAAAATGCTATAAGTTTCATGTTGTAAGTTGTTGATTTCATGCAAGCATGAGCAAGAACAGGATTTGAAGAAGAACGCGCGCGTTTGGAGAGATAGAGGTCAGGGACGAAGTTGTCTGGGCCTGGCGCGCTTGGGCCTTTCATTTTTCACTTTTCACACCCCCCTTTTTACTTTTACACCCCCCTGACTTATTATTTTTATATTTTTGTATTTTCTTGCATATTTTATATTTTTGACTTTATTATTTTTTTTCTTAACATTTAAAAAACCCCAAAAATATTTTCTTAATTTTTTGCATTTTATTTTATTTTTTATCTTATTTTTTGCATATAAAAATAGTTTTATTTTAATAAATAGAAATTATTTTCTTAAAATAACTTGTAAATAATATAAAAATATCATACATTTTTATTTTATTATTTTTCACATCTAAAATATTATTTCCATACATATTTCAATTTTTTTAACATTTTCTACATATTATTATTATTTTTCTTGAACAAAAATGAATAAAATGAACAATATAGAATATATTTTCTTTTAAACAAAAACTAGGGTTTTTCACCCTTTCAAAAATAATCACAATATTTTTTCTTATTTTAGACTTAAATAATTTATTTTTCACATACATAAAAATAAATTACAAAACATTTTTGCATATTTACATTTTATTGCATATTTAAATATTTGTTTATTTATTTGTTGTACAATAAATTCAATTGGGTTGTAATAGTAAATTAGGATTTTATTTTGTGCAAATATCTCCATTCAAAAACTTGTATCCCCCTTCCCATAATATTGTTGTAATAGTTTAGATTTACTTTACGCAATTTATCTCATTATATACATGTTTAGTAAATTAGGGTTTGCATGACAAGACAAAAATCAAACAAATAGAATGACCTAATTCAAGACAAACAAAATTCATGAAAAATGACAACACCTTGCACACAAGCACCTCTAGGGTTTCACCCACTTGGTTTCCTTAAAACATGGCCATGGTATGTATGCTAGGTATCTTGGCAAAACAAAATAAAACAAAAGATCATAGTCCCTCGATGACGCTATCAAAAAGGTTGCCTATACAAAGATGATCTTAGTCCCTCAAAACTTGCTAAAGATACTTGGCAATATTGTTATCATGGTTGTGATCGGTGGATCTGGAACTGACTGTTTAACGCTGGTTCGCGAAATGTCGCGGAAGCAAGAGTCGCCACCGTCTTTTATTTTCTCCAAATGGAAAGGGCAAAAGCACAGAAAAATTCCTTATAGAGATTGCTCTCGGTTCGGGAGGTAGGTTATAGAAAGGGAAGGTGTTAGCACCCTTTCTATCCATGGTTATCCATGGGCTCTTAGATACTTGCTCACTTGTGTTTTCAAAAATGGTTTGTTTACTTTTCAACTGTGGGTTTTAAAAAGTTTCTTTGAAAATTCCAGTTCGACTCTTGTATCGGTCCTCAAGAGTGTTTGAAAAATTGCTTTCGAAAGCTTTTTGAAAAGGTGTCGGTGTGAAAAGTATTTTTTGAATTTGTTTTGAAATTAGAGCAAGTATCTAGAGTCGTCTACCTACCCTAAGGAATTCGTCTGTGTAAATGTCCTTTAAAGCAGTGCCATCCCACCATTGAGAGGTAGGTAGCACCACCGTTGGAGGTATTCGGGTCAATTCGAGGTTGTAGGGACATGGTGATCACCAGAGCAATGGGAAGACACCTTAGAAGCTACCCTCATGCCAGGTTCCTGGATCATGAGGACTTACTAAGACATCCTCTACTCGACGATCACCTTTCGAAAGGCAACAGTGAGGCGTACCCTAGGGGTGGTGTGTGCGATTGGTGTGTCGTTTTCAAGTATTTTGTCTTTTGTCATGTTTGTTGTAATCTACGCGTTGCTTTTATTAAGACATTCATTCTTTCATGCTTAGTTAACAGTTAAATATTTTGCGAGGAAATAAATCTAAACTATTACAAATGGCGCGGGTCCACATCGCCAAAATTAAACCGGACCCGATTTAGCGGAAAGTAGATAATGCGAAGTAAATAAAAGTGCGAAAAGTAAAATTACATGGCTTTGGGAGATTTACATAATTATAATGAACGACATAAAGTAAATGCGCAACTAAATCAAAACAATGGGCGTTGGACCCTTTTACAAAAATTAAATTACAAGAGTTAATTAATTAGAATTAAATAGGGAATTAGAATTAAAACTCAAAAAGAAAATGTTTTTTTAGATTTTTATGTTTTTTATTTATTAAAAGAAAAAAGGAGTTAATTGAAATTAAACTATAAGGCAAACCCTAATTCTAATGTTTTTATTTATTATGAAAGAATTAAATTAAGATCTAAATTAAACCTAAAATTTTTATGTACATTTTTTAATTTATGAAAATAAATAAATAACATTATCATTCTGAAAAAAAAAGGGGAAAATTAAAAAGAAAATAAAAGTTATTAAACCTAAATTCTATTCTTGGATTTTTATTATGAAAAATATTTAATAAACCTAAATTAAAGCTAAATAATTACAAGCATTTTTTATGAAAATAATTATAATATTAATCTTTATTATTTTTGGTCTTTTCTGATTTTTATAATGTTTTTATGTTTTTGTGAAAATAATTAACTAAACAAATAGCAAATAAAGGAAATAAAAAAAGAAAAATTAAAGAAAGAATAAAAAAAATAATAAGGCAAACCAGGGGGGGTAGTCCCCAATTCAGGAGGTATTAGGCCTAGCAAATCAGGCCCATTTGATTTTGAATCTGTTGACTTTCTGGATCGTGTATGATGCGTTTGACCAGGTGTATGCTGCACTTTGAATCTTGGCCATTGATCTGATTATTTTGGACGCGTGTATGGTCCAATTTGAAGACATATGGTGAGTCCTCATATTATGCCTGCATGAGAATACGCATTGAAAAATAATATTGAAACTTTGCAAGACCTGGGATCGAACCCAGGTCATTCATGTTGCAAACCATCACGTGCACCACTGAACCACTTGAATCATGTTTAACATATTATATCAAACAAACAATAAAAGGAAAAAGCAAATGCATTAGTGGAGGGCGCGCAAAAGTTTGAATCAGTGAACCACGTCTTGCCACCTAGTCTTCTTCTTCATTCTCTTTTTTTATTTTCTGAAACATAAAAGCAATAAGCAACGGTTTTAACCCGTTGCTATAGAAGGCATGTCAGAAAATAGCGAATAGGATCCTGTTGGACATAAATTCATCGCGAGCAATGTTTCTTGTTCATTGGAGCACGCTGATTGCAATGGTAGTGATCTTGAGTCCCAATTTTTCCTTGGGTGAGAAACCCCAATTCAAGAACTCTGAAAACCTAAATTTTAGCAATGGCAAAATCGCGTATGGTCAACAAAAATGCAATCAAACACCATGGTTAGCTTAGAAACATCATTGTGATCATGAATACATAAATAAAAATGAAAAACAATGCTTGAATTATGCTATGCGATTTCGTGAACTTTGCTTCACAGTTTGACTCATGGATACCAATTCAGGGCGTTTTGGTTGATGTTAATGATTGAGAAACGTTCAGTGATGCTTCAGGATGCTAATGGGATGAAAGTTGAAGCTTGAATCGACCTTAAACCCTGATTTCAGTATTGGCTTTCTTGGAGATTTTTTCAAGTTTGTATGAGGTTTCTGAGCGCAGCTTGCAGTCTCTTGCACTAGGTTTACCTTCCTGATCATATAGTGAGTGATTAGGTTAAGAAAAATTGGACAAAATCCATTGCTTTGATGATTTTTGAATATTTGATTTCAAGGATCTTTTCCAATCTTTTTCTCATGGTTTTTTTTGGTTCAAATCTGATCAATTAGCACCAAATCTTTCCCTATTAACATGTGCACGAATTATAGAAGCCAAATCATGCATAAGAAGATTTTTTTAGGTTAGGTTTATATTTTTCACATATTAAAATAATTTAAATGAATTGATATTGATATAAATTCAAATAAATAATAAAAAAATGAGAAAATACTTCCCTTTGGGCCTAATGGTCGTGCATAGGCTTGGCATGAAGAAACTTGGAAGAAAAATGGGCCCAATAGCAAATTTAGGCCTTTTGCATCAATGTTGACTTTTCAAAATTCCCAAAAATTTCCCAACTTCCACAAGGCATAACTTGCTCAATTTTTAAGCTTTTCACATGTTCTTGGACATTTTGGAAAGGTCTTTGAGTCCTTTAACCAATGCCTTTGGTCCCATGTCATTTTGATTTACCAATCTCAAGTTATGGCCTTTGACTTAAAGTCCCTTTTTGTTGACTTTTGAAAATGACCTATAATGTTGAAATTGATAACTTTTTGTGAGAGCATTTCTTGGACTTGGAATATGAAGATGAATTGTAGGAAATGTCTTTCTCTTCAAAATGAGCTTTGGATGGAATTTTTCTGATAATCCATGTGAAAGTTATGCCCTGGTCAATTTCAGTTGACTTTTTCAGCTGTCCAAATATAGTAACTTTTGCATCTTTGATGATTTCTGAGCCAAATTTTGAGAATCATGATCAAGCATTGATCAAATGATCTTTGTGGCTTCAAAATGATATATTGACCAAAAATTTGAACTTTTGACTGTCAAATGACCATTTTGCCCCTACAGTTGACTGTAGTGCAATCTAGGGTTTTGACTGTGCAATTTTGAGCTGAATGCCTTGAAACTTGACATGAAGATGCTTGACCACATTTGTAGGCATATGAGACTTGATTGGGCCTTTGAAAAGTTCATTTGCTTGACCAGAACTCAAACCCTAGTTTTGACTGTATAGGAGACAGTTGAGCTGCACAACCCTTGGGGAATTTTGTGACCTTGACTTGACAAATCTTGGAGAATATGGGAGGGCAAATTTCGGGTTGCAACAGTTGCCCCTGTTCAATCTTCTTAGACCTGAGGATGCAGATTGGCTGATGTGCCTTTCGTAATCCGAGGGTAGAAGATGATTGGACACTAGAGTGCCCAGAAATTTGCGCTCACATAGTAGCAGTGATGATGAGGGAACGGGCTTATAAATGCCATTTGGATGCTGCTTGGACAGGATGATGGGCTTATAGATGCCATCTGGATGTTGATTGCGTAAGAGATTCCTTCGCTAGAACCTGCATACCTGCAAAAGAACAAATGAGTACCTGACACGTTGCAGGAGTTGATTTTAGATGCTTGGTATAGATGTATCCTGACTGGTTACAGGAGCTGAATCTGGAGCTTCAAACGCTGATGAATGAACCAGGGATGGTTACTGCCTTAGCATGAATGATAAGAGAACCTTGGGTGACTTTAATCTCAACAACGCTCGTTGAGAAAAATCTTGATGGGAATTATTATCTTCGCAGTATTGGGCAGAGAATTTGAAAGGAATGATCACCTCACACTCATCGTCGGAGAGGGAAGCATCTGGACAAGGGATTACTACCTCACACACCGTTGGAGAGGGAACCATAGGAGAATATCACCTCACACTCATCGTCGGAGAGGGAAACATCTGAAAAAAGGATTACTACCTCACACACCGCTGGAGAGGGAACCATAGGGAGAATATCACCTCACACTCATCGTCGGAGAGGGAAACATCTAAAAAAGGGCTTCTGGAAGCAGTATCAGAACGTCACCATATCTGGGTTTACATCTGAAACTATATCTGGAAGGGAATCTGGAAGCAGTATCAGAACATCACCATCGCTGGGTTTACATCTGAAACTATATCGAGAAGGAATTCTGGAAGCAGTATCAGAACGTCACCATCGCTGGGTTTACATCTGAAACTATATCGAGAAGGAATTCTGGAAGCAGTATCAGAACGTCACCATCGCTGGGTTTACATCTGAAACTATATCTAGAAGGAATTCTGGAAGCAGTGTCAGAACGTCACCATCGCTGGGTTTACATCTGAAACTATATCGAGAAGGAATTCTGGAAGCAGTATCAGAACGTCACCATCGCTGGGTTTACATCTGAAACTATATCTAGAAGGAAATCTGGAAGCAGTATCAGAACGTCACCATATCTGGATCATATCTGAAACTATATCTAGAAAGAATTGCGTTAGTTGATAGTAATCATTTTTGTATTGATCTTTTTCTTGAAAAGGTAGAACATAATTGTATGCAAAATCATGATGCATGAACTGTATGTCTTCAATATCAATGAGATGCGTGTAGTATGATGCATATGCATGCTATAATGATGTATGTGACGTTTTATGAATGTATGTTTGTCTAAGAAAATAAATCCTTGACGGGTGCCGGGAAGTCGCATCCTGGGCTGATATGTTGAAGAATAGTTGCAAGAATTCCAATAGACGAAGATAACTCCGTTGGGGAATAAACTTGGCGAATGGAGGATTCTGCGGGGAGAAAAAGATATTCTAGCGACCATGCTGGGAAGAAATACTCTGTGGGGAGATGTTTTTGCTGAATTGTTGAGGATGACTTGCTGAGGATACCTTGCTGTATTGGAAGTATGAATGGACTTCGCTGGGGATAAGAAGATTCTGTCGACGACGCTCTTTCCGTGGCTTTTGGCTGAGGATGACCCAGTTATATCCTATTGAGGAAATAACTCTTTAAATCAAGCCGGACGACGCGTTCGTGCCCTGCTAGGGGATAAGCTTCCAGAATCTACTGGGGGTACGCTTATTGCTTGGGGAGATAGATTCCAACCTTCTTGGGGGACTGGATTGGACTCTCCTGGGGAAGTTTTGAACTGCATTGGCTATGTTCTTCAACGGAGCTTACCCTGATACCTTGGAGAACAATCAGATTGCTTAGACAACTCTTTGTTGCCCCGGTTTCTATGAGGGAGACATTTGTTGTTGGCGGACAAACCTTCTTCTGGTAGACAGATGGCAGGAAGACGGGACATAGTCGTACGCTTTAATCCCTAACTTTTGCCTGGACCGCCCTTTCGGGTTTTCAGTCCACCGGGATACCCATTTTTGCCCAAGCCGCCTTTTCAGGTTTTCGACTTGCCGGGTGTACAGATTTTTTCATTTCATCCCTTCATTTTGCCCGAACCCTTTTGGTTCGACGGGAAGCCCTTATTTTTGCCTAGGTGTGTCAACCTAGCGGGTCTTTGATTTTGCGTAGTATCTTTTCGACTATGTCCACGCTCTCAGAATGTAGGGAGTTGCCCCTGTTTAGAAGTGTTTTGTCACCAGAAGATGTTTGATCAGGCGAGGTTTGTTGTTGAAATGCCCCTAAGTGACTCAGGTGGAGATTTGCCCCAGGCTGGTTGGCCTTTTGAGAGATTCTCCGAATCTTGATTGGACTGCCCCAGATAATGGACAGTGATCATGCCGTGCCCCTGTATTGTAGGCACTTTTGTTTACTAGGTATTCATCGTGCGAATTTTCCTGCTGTTCAAACAAAAAGTCATATGCAAACAAAGTTATGTTAAAAATGCAAAGCTTATGTCTGTCTTGAAGATTTTGAAAATGCCTTTTTTCATAAAACAAGTGATTGTTTGTAAAACATGATGTCAACTCTGTATTTACCGTAGCCTTAAGGAGTCAGGATACCTTTCGTACAGTATGCTTTCGAGCTAACCCATGCTTCAGCTAGGACTTTTAAGGGTTATAACGGGGCCTGGTTCATGGTTTAAGAAACAAAGGATAAAGGCTCAAATTGTTTGTACCCACCCGCTCTTCGTGATGTTCTCCAAACCTAAACTCAGTTGATCATACGTTAGACCTTGTTTGAGTCTTTGCTTTGATGTTCCAATAATGGTTCAGATGTTGATGACTTATTTTGAATAGGCAGTCCTTCTTTGTTTTTGTTGAGGGTTTGTGAGACCTCTTTCTTGGTTTTGTTGTCCCTTTCTTTTTTTTGCCTGAACTGTTTCCTTTTTGGAATTACAGTCAGCGGGATGCCCCAGTTTCATAAGTCCCCTTTGTAGGTTTAGACTTTTTGGGCTTTTCATTTATGACTTTTGATTTTGATAGTGACTGCCTGTCCTTATGATTGTTCTGAACCATCCCTGTCTTTGCTCGTTTTGTAAAGATCTCTTTGGGTGCCATTCGTTATGCACTTGGATCAACTGAGGAGACTACCCTGCCCCGGGTTATGATAAAGGGTTTTAATTTTCGAAAATAAAAACTCCTACTTCTTTGGCTCTGATGGGTTGACGAGGGATTATCATCCTTATAACTCCAGTGTTTACGGATTGAAACAATGCCTGTACCTCATCAGCGGGGTCTGTTCAAAAGCATACTGTAATGATCGCGATATCGTTTTCGTCATCCTCCCTCAAGAGGCTCCAAATCATTAACCAAGAGTTGACATCAGAAAAATATGAAAAGGATATAATAAAAATAATTGTATTAATTCCCAAAACAGACATATGCGATGCATTAATAGAATAAAAGAGTTTGCTATGACATTAATCGTTCGTATAAGCAATGAAAAATACAACTCAAAATTCAAATAAACAAAAGGTCTTCAATGATTGGGCAACGGAGCAGTGATTATGTTCGGAGTCTCAGACACTTCAAACTGAATCTCTCCAGCGTCGATCATATCTTGAATCTTATTCTTGAGAGGCCAGCAATTGTCTGTAGTATGCCCCGAGCTATCTGAATGATATGCACACCTATCGTTGGGATGATAGTTGGGAGCAGAAGTGTTCGGATTCCGAAGAGGGGCCCTTAAGGTGATCAGCCCTGTCTTCAACAGTTGTTGCAGTGCTTGATCCAATGACATGTGGAGTTTGGTGTACTGCCGTTTCTCCTTTCGCTGTTGCCCCTGCCCCTGCTGAGCAGGTCCGGGATTGGAGATCTGGATTGCCCCTGCCTCATGACGGCTCTTTTTACCGTGCACAGCATTGGATTCTTTCTTTCCATGATGAGGCTTTCTGTCAGAAGGTGCTGCCTCTTGAATTTTCCCAGACCGGATACCAGCTTCAATTCGCTCTCCAGTCAAGATAAGATCTGTGAATCCAGCAGACGAATTCCCAATCAGGTGGTTATAAAATGGACCAGACAAGGTCCCCAAGAACATATCAACAAGTTCCCGATCAGTCAGAGGTGGTTGTACCCTTCCAGCAAGGTCCCTCCATTTTTGCGCATATTCTTTAAAACCTTCACTTGACCCTAACGACATACCCTGGAGTTGGGTACGCGTAGGAGCAAGGTCGGCATTATATTGATACTGCTTATAGAAAGCAGTAGCCAACTCCTCCCAGTTACGAACTTTGGTCCCATCCAGCTGATAGAACCATTCGAGGTGAGTCCCTGAAAGACTCTCCTGGAAGAAGTGGATCCATAAATTCTTATCCGCAGAGTACGGCTGAATTTTCCGAACATAGGACCTTAAATGCAGCTTGGGACAAGACGCCCCGTCATATTTGGAGAAGGATGGTGCTTTGAACTTATGGGGGATGATCACACCGGTTGACAAACCCAGATCTCCGAAATCCAGCCCAGGTACCTGTTGAACCTCCATAGCTTTCATTCTATCCTCCAGTTGCTTATATCTGTCATCAGCAGGAGGGTACTGTTCGTCGTCGAAATCTGTTTCATTGTCAGAGACCTCTGGACTGGGCACCCTTTCCTCTGGATGACTGCTCTTCCCCACAGATGGAGTTGTCCTCTCAGTTTCAACTTGCGGTGTATTCCCAGATCTGCGTCTAGGGCTGAACATAACAGTCCTCTTCTTCTTCTTGTCCTTCTTCAAGAGCAGAGCCTTCAGATCTTGCTGCCCTTGGGTCAGATTCATGATCAGCTCTTGGAACTGGGCGTTCTGAGCCTGGAGATCCTTGATAGTCTGCTCGGCTGATGATTCAGGATTCATGACGAGCGGCTCGCGGGGTAAACAAGAAACTTTGTTAGCATTTGAATTTGTAGCTTGATGGAAAGAAACCCCTGTTGTTGAGAATTCTTCTCCAAGGGTCAAAGGCTCACCATATCCAGTGGGTCATAGCCCCTGACAACCTTGGTTAGAGGAAAATAAATCCTCATTGCCCCTTGCTGGACAGTTGGTTCATCATGACCTGCATCACAAGCCCTTGAGATCCTTGAAATGGATTAGGATGTATGCCATGGTATGATGTCATGCTATGCATGGGGTGATGTAGGTAAGCCCTGCTATGAGTCCCCATTAAGGACTATAAACAGACCCTGCAAGAAATTCAGTATCCTGTTATGAGTCCCAATTAAGGACTATAAACAACCCTGCAAGAAATTTAGTATCCTGTTATGAGTCCCAATTAAGGACTATAAACAAGACCTGCAAGAAACATAGTACCCTGTTATGAGTCCCAATTAAGGACTATAAACAAGACCTGCAAGAAATTTGGTAAAACCTATCATGAGTCCCAATTAAGGACTATAAACAGAAACTGCAAGTGGTTAGTACACCCTGTTATAAGTCCCAATTAAGGACTATGAACAAAACCTGCAAGAAACCTAAGTAAAACCTGTCATGAGTCCCAATCAAGGACTATAAACAGAACCTGCAAGTGGTTAGTACACCCTGTTATAAGTCCCAATTAAGGACTATGAACAAAACCTGCAAGACATTTAGTACCATGTTATGAGTCCCAATTAAGGACTGTAAACAGAACCTGCAAGTGGTTAGTACACCCTGTTATAAGTCCCAATTAAGGACTATGAACAAACCTGCAAGACATCAAGGGTCAGATAACAAGCATGCAAGTAGTCAAGTACGAAGGCACACAAGTCACACAAGGAAAGCCCCTAAAGTTTAGGCCAGCATGGGGTCTGGGTATTACCCTCTTGAAGTTGGTGGGTTCAACCTGTCCTAATCAAAGTAACCGGGTTCTAAGGTTCCCAATATCACGGGATTGCTTTCATTGTTCATCGTTTCGATTTAGCCACTGAACTGGCGACCGAAATATTCCAGGAAAGCAACCCTCAATTGGGTGTAGTATCGAGTATCAACCAACCTCGGACTGCACCAAAGTCAGTTATCTCACTACCCTAAAGAGGCCAAGATAGTTCAATTAAGGTTCCTAAGGTCTGTTGATGCTTCACGACACCACGCGGAGGCCCCGTACTCTCCTTGACTGAACTCAAGGGTTACCGGTACACACCAAAGTGCCACATCAACGTAGCAGACTGTTTCAACCATGTCGGTATACCCCGCACAGTTCCCTCACAGCCTTGTTGCTACTTTCTAAGAAAGGTATCCCCCAGATCCGGGTTTAGGATCTATAGAACTCCCAAGCAACCCACAATTTAAAGCACACAAAGCAATACAATTGAAAACATAGTTATGACCTAGTCCTAAGGTACACCTCACTTTAAGTTTATCCCCAGCAGAGTCGCCAGTTCTGTGATCGGTGGATCTGGAACTGACTGTTTAACGCTGGTTCGCGAAATGTCGCGGAAGCAAGAGTCGCCACCGTCTTTTATTTTCTCCAAATGGAAAGGGCAAAAGCACAGAAAAATTCCTTATAGAGATTGCTCTCGGTTCGGGAGGTAGGTTATAGAAAGGGAAGGTGTTAGCACCCTTTCTATCCATGGTTATCCATGGGCTCTTAGATACTTGCTCACTTGTGTTTTCAAAAATGGTTTGTTTACTTTTCAACTGTGGGTTTTAAAAAGTTTCTTTGAAAATTCCAGTTCGACTCTTGTATCGGTCCTCAAGAGTGTTTGAAAAATTGCTTTCGAAAGCTTTTTGAAAAGGTGTCGGTGTGAAAAGTATTTTTTGAATTTGTTTTGAAATTAGAGCAAGTATCTAGAGTCGTCTACCTACCCTAAGGAATTCGTCTGTGTAAATGTCCTTTAAAGCAGTGCCATCCCACCATTGAGAGGTAGGTAGCACCACCGTTGGAGGTATTCGGGTCAATTCGAGGTTGTAGGGACATGGTGATCACCAGAGCAATGGGAAGACACCTTAGAAGCTACCCTCATGCCAGGTTCCCGGATCATGAGGACTTACTAAGACATCCTCTACTCGACGATCACCTTTCGAAAGGCAACAGTGAGGCGTACCCTAGGGGTGGTGTGTGCGATTCGTGTGTCGTTTTCAAGTATTTTGTCTTTTGTCATGTTTGTTGTAATCTACGCGTTGCTTTTATTAAGACATTCATTCTTTCATGCTTAGTTAACAGTTAAATATTTTGCGAGGAAATAAATCTAAACTATTACAAATGGCGCGGGTCCACATCGCCAAAATTAAACCGGACCCGATTTAGCGGAAAGTAGATAATGCAAAGTAAATAAAAGTGCGAAAAGTAAAATTACATGGCTTTGGGAGATTTACATAATTATAATGAACGACATAAAGTAAATGCGCAACTAAATCAAAACAATGGGCGTTGGACCCTTTTACAAAAATTAAATTACAAGAGTTAATTAATTAGAATTAAATAGGGAATTAGAATTAAAACTCAAAAAGAAAATGTTTTTTTAGATTTTTATGTTTTTTATTTATTAAAAGAAAAAAGGAGTTAATTGAAATTAAACTATAAGGCAAACCCTAATTCTAATGTTTTTATTTATTATGAAAGAATTAAATTAAGATCTAAATTAAACCTAAAATTTTTATGTACATTTTTTAATTTATGAAAATAAATAAATAACATTATCATTCTGAAAAAAAAAAGGGGAAAATTAAAAAGAAAATAAAAGTTATTAAACCTAAATTCTATTCTTGGATTTTTATTATGAAAAATATTTAATAAACCTAAATTAAAGCTAAATAATTACAAGCATTTTTTATGAAAATAATTATAATATTAATCTTTATTATTTTTGGTCTTTTCTGATTTTTATAATGTTTTTATGTTTTTGTGAAAATAATTAACTAAACAAATAGCAAATAAAGGAAATAAAAAAAGAAAAATTAAAGAAAGAATAAAAAAAATAATAAGGCAAACCAGGGGGGGTAGTCCCCAATTCAGGAGGTATTAGGCCTAGCAAATCAGGCCCATTTGATTTTGAATCTGTTGACTTTCTGGATCGTGTATGATGCGTTTGACCAGGTGTATGCTGCACTTTGAATCTTGGCCATTGATCTGATTATTTTGGACGCGCATATGGTCCAATTTTGCAAACCATCACGTGCACCACTGAACCACTTGAATCATGTTTAACATATTATATCAAACAAACAATAAAAGGAAAAAGCAAATGCATTAGTGGAGGGCGCGCAAAAGTTTGAATCAGCGAACCACGTCTTGCCACCTAGTCTTCTTCTTCATTCTCTTTTTTTATTTTCTGAAACATAAAAGCAATAAGCAACGGTTTTAACCCGTTGCTATAGAAGGCATGTCAGAAAATAGCGAATAGGATCCTGTTGGACATAAATTCATCGCGAGCAATGTTTCTTGTTCATTGGAGCACGCTGATTGCAATGGTAGTGATCTTGAGTCCCAATTTTTCCTTGGGTGAGAAACCCCAATTCAAGAACTCTGAAAACCTAAATTTTAGCAATGGCAAAATCGCGTATGGTCAACAAAAATGCAATCAAACACCATGGTTAGCTTAGAAACATCATTGTGATCATGAATACATAAATAAAAATGAAAAACAATGCTTGAATTATGCTATGCGATTTCGTGAACTTTGCTTCACAGTTTGACTCATGGATACCAATTCAGGGCGTTTTGGTTGATGTTAATGATTGAGAAACGTTCAGTGATGCTTCAGGATGCTAATGGGATGAAAGTTGAAGCTTGAATCGACCTTAAACCCTGATTTCAGTATTGGCTTTCTTGGAGATTTTTTCAAGTTTGTATGAGGTTTCTGAGCGCAGCTTGCAGTCTCTTGCACTAGGTTTACCTTCCTGATCATATAGTGAGTGATTAGGTTAAGAAAAATTGGACAAAATCCATTGCTTTGATGATTTTTGAATATTTGATTTCAAGGATCTTTTCCAATCTTTTTCTCATGGTTTTTTTTGGTTCAAATCTGATCAATTAGCACCAAATCTTTCCCTATTAACATGTGCACGAATTATAGAAGCCAAATCATGCATAAGAAGATTTTTTTAGGTTAGGTTTATATTTTTCACATATTAAAATAATTTAAATGAATTGATATTGATATAAATTCAAATAAATAATAAAAAAATGAGAAAATACTTCCCTTTGGGCCTAATGGTCGTGCATAGGCTTGGCATGAAGAAACTTGGAAGAAAAATGGGCCCAATAGCAAATTTAGGCCTTTTGCATCAATGTTGACTTTTCAAAATTCCCAAAAATTTCCCAACTTCCACAAGGCATAACTTGCTCAATTTTTAAGCTTTTCACATGTTCTTGGACATTTTGGAAAGGTCTTTGAGTCCTTTAACCAATGCCTTTGGTCCCATGTCATTTTGATTTACCAATCTCAAGTTATAGCCTTTGACTTAAAGTCCCTTTTTGTTGACTTTTGAAAATGACCTATAATGTTGAAATTGATAACTTTTTGTGAGAGCATTTCTTGGACTTGGAATATGAAGATGAATTGTAGGAAATGTCTTTCTCTTCAAAATGAGCTTTGGATGGAATTTTTCTGATAATCCATGTGAAAGTTATGCCCTGGTCAATTTCAGTTGACTTTTTCAGCTGTCCAAATATAGTAACTTTTGCATCTTTGATGATTTCTGAGCCAAATTTTGAGAATCATGATCAAGCATTGATCAAATGATCTTTGTGGCTTCAAAATGATATATTGACCAAAAATTTGAACTTTTGACTGTCAAATGACCATTTTGCCCCTACAGTTGACTGTAGTGCAATCTAGGGTTTTGACTGTGCAATTTTGAGCTGAATGCCTTGAAACTTGACATGAAGATGCTTGACCACATTTGTAGGCATATGAGACTTGATTGGGCCTTTGAAAAGTTCATTTGCTTGACCAGAACTCAAACCCTAGTTTTGACTGTATAGGAGACAGTTGAGCTGCACAACCCTTGGGGAATTTTGTGACCTTGACTTGACAAATCTTGGAGAATATGGGAGGGCAAATTTTGGGGTGCAACAATGGTCATACGATGACCCACGCCTGTCTCGTTTAACATCCAAAGATAGGGTTGTTTACCAAATGCAATGGTAAATCAACAATACCAAAGGAATAAAAATGTATATGAAAGACTTTTGAGTAGGTAGATGCTTCTAGTTACTTGATCAAATTTGCAAACAATCCTTGCTATTTTCAAACAAACACACACATTTCCAAACAACTTTCAAAACATTTCCAAACAACTTTCAAAACATTGAAACATTTTTCAAAAGACAAACATCTTTGTATACATTCTTATAAACGAGAATCATTACAAAGATTGCCTAAACAAAGGCCTCTTTTCAAAATACTTTCAAAACCACACAAAGCACCATTTCAAACAATTGAAAAAGCAAAGCAAGTGATCTAAAACAAGTAACTAAGAGCCCATGGAAAACCATGGATGAAAAGGGTGCGAGTACCTTCCCTTTTCATAATCTACCCCCCGAACCCAAAAACAATCTCAAAGGTCTTTCCTGTGTTTTTTTACCTTTCCTTTTGGATAAAATAAAAGTCGGTGGCGACTCTTGCTAAACCAAAACATTTGCAAACACAAACACAAAAACTCAAGTCAGTTCTCCCACTGTATCACACTTACCGCGACATTTTGCGAATAAAAATGCAAAACGCGAACCAGCATTTTCCAAAACAGTCGGTTCTACCACCGTATCACAGAACTGGTGACTCTGTTGGAGAAATTAATAAGTGGGGTATACCTTAGGATTTAGTTCATCATAAATTGCTTCTCTTGTTTGTTTTGGTTGCTTTACTTTTAAGGGTTTTGCTTGGGAGTTACTATAGATCCTAACCCGGATCTGGGGACACCTTTTAGGTAAGTAGCAATAAACTGTGAGGGAACTGTACGACATATACCGATATGGTTGAAGCAGTAGCTATGTTGATGTGGCATATTGGTTGGTACCGGTATCCCTTGTGGAGAAACGAGGAGAATACAGGGCCGCTATGTGTGTCGTTAAGCATCAACTGACCTTAGAACCTTTAATCGACCAACTTGGCCATTAGAAAGTAGTGAGATAGTCGGCCTCGGTGTAAAGTTGCGAACTGGTTGATACTCGATGCTACATTCATTGAGACCATACTCTCGAGATAGCTCCGGCTGCAAGAAAAGATTGCGTGAGCTGAAACCATGACCGATGGAAGATGGTCAGTGATATTGAGAACCTCTAGAACCCGGTTACTTTTGCTAGGACAGGTTGAAACCAACTAAATTTCAAGAGGGTAATACCTTTGACCCCATGTAAGCCTTAAACTTAAGGGCTTTGTGTGACTTGCTTGCCTTTTCCATACCTATTATCTGCTATACCTGTTGTTTTTATCATGACATCATGCATCATAACATAGCATGCATACCTCATTATACTAACCATTTCAAAGACCAAGGGGATTTATCTTTGTTCTGTTTTGCAGATTATGGCTTCCTTGCGCAGAAATACCATCCGAGTTAACTTTGTGCAAATACCTGCCCAACTAAAAGAGTTAGCCTCGAGAGTTTCTGAGACTTCTATGTTCATTAAGAGACATGGTAAGCTTCTTAGCCTAGTCACCTCAAAGTTTGATGAGCAGATGATGAGTGTGCTTTTCTAGTTCTTCGATCCTGTGCATCATTGCTTCACCTTTCCAGATTATCAGTTGGTTCCCACTTTGGAAGAGTTCTCTCACTTATTGGGCATATCCATCCTTGAGAAGGTGCCCTTCACAGGTATGGAAGAGACTCCTAGACCAGAAGACATTGCCTCAGCTCTGCATCTGAAACGGGTTGATGTAGTATCCAATTGGGAAACACGAAGCAGGGTTGAAGGTTTCTTAGCCAAATTTCTGATGGATCAGGCTCATCTATTCTGGGATAGTTTGGATTTTCATGCTTTTGAAGATATCTTGGCTCTTCTTATCTATGGTTTGGTTCTCTTCCCAAATCCAGATTCCTTTGTAGTTGTGAATGCAGTTAAGATCTTCCTGTCTTGCAATCCAGTGCCTATTCTACTGGGTGATATCTTGCATGCCATCTACACTCGTACTGTGCGAAGAAGAGGGACTATTATGTGTTGCATGTCGTTGCTGTCGAGGTGGTTTGTTTTGCACCTCCCTAAGTTTATGCTGAGTAACGAAGAAGGTTTGGGATGGTCCTACAGAATAATGTCACTTGCCCATACAGACATTCTTTGGTGTTCTCGGGCTATGGAGGACACTGCATTCATTGATCATTGTGGGGGATACCTTAATGTCCCATTTCTTGGAATCAGAGGAGGTATAACCTACAATCCTTGTCTAGCTTTGCGACAGTTTGGTCGTGCTCGGAGGGATGGTCCCCATGAGTTACTTCTTGCGGATATTGCATTTGACTACAAGGAAGACGTTGACGAGCATCGTCGGAGGTTTATACGAGCTTGGGGCATGGTGAACAGATCTGACCCCCAAGAGTTGGGACCAAGGACTTCCCTTCCTATGCAGCCTTACCTCCAATGGGTTCGAGCTTGTGCCCAGAAGCTTGGGATGCGTATGAAGCCGTGTTGCCAGTGATTGTGGAGCCCACTAATGAAGAAGGTGTTCCTTACACAGTTCTTTATTTTTACATGCCCACTGACCTTGGGGCACTGCAGAGGTCTTGGATTCAGCTGAAAGAGGAGAGGGATACTTACCGGGAGAAGTATCATGAACAAGAAAGGAAGATCTTGAAGCTCACCAGGCAGCTCGAGGAAGAAAGAGTGATCAATGACTACGTCAGCACAAAGTGGAAGCGTCCATGGGACTTTTGATTTTGCTTTTCTAGTTTTAGATTTGTTTTCCATTTATTTCTTTGTAACGCCTCAAAGGCATTGTTGAACCTTTTACAATTTAATCTAATAAAGTTTATTTATTTTTGGTTTGCAAATTTAAATTTCCCAAAGTCTTTGAAATCATTACATATGCATCCCATTATCATGCACACCATTACAGGTACCATTATAGGTTTCTCATCTTCTTTGTTGTTTATTTCAGCTGAAATGTCTTCTGATCAAGCCATCAAAGATCTTCAAGCACAGAACGCCCAATTCCAACAGATGTTCTTAAGTCTGGCCAAAGGGCAAGAGGATCTAAAAGCTCTCATTCTGAAAGAGAAAAAGAAGAAGAAGAAGAAGAAGGTCGTTCTTCTGAATATGGGAAAAAGGTTTGGGGATAGGTTGAAACAGCAAGTTGATCTGATCTCTTCATCCAAGGAAGGGGAGAACCAAGAAGAAGAAAAGGGCCCCAGTCTTGTAATCTCTGATAATGATACTGATTTTGATGATGAGCAATATCATCCTGTTGAGGATAGGTACAAGCAGCTAGAAGACCGGCTGAGTGCTATGGAGATTCAAAAGATCCTTGGTTTGGATTTCGGAGAACTGGGATTGGTATCGGGAGTGGTGATCCCTCATAAGTTCAAAGCTCCTATTTTTTCCAAGTACGATGGAGTATCCTGTCCAAAACTCCATCTCCGTTTGTATGTCAGGAAAATCCAAGCTCACACTGCTGATAGAAATTTGTGGGTACATTTCTTTCAAGATAGTCTGTCAGGGACTCAGCTTGAATGGTTTTATCAGTTGGAAGGAGCCAATGTCCGAAACTGGGAATACCTTGCTGCTGCTTTTTACAGGCAGTATCAGTATAACATTGACCTTGCTCCCACTCGTACTCAGCTCTAGGGTATGTCTATGGGTGCAAGTGAAGGTTTTAAGGACTATGCTCAAAAATGGAGAGATTTGGATGGAAGAGTCCAACCCCCTTTGTCTGATAGGGAGTTGGTTGACATGTTTCTAGGGACGCTATCTGGTCTATTTTTCAATCATCTGATCGGCAGTTCATCATCTAGGTTCACTGAGTTGATCCTGACTGGAGAGAGAATAGAAGCTGGTATCCGAAGTGGTAAGATATAGAAGGATACTTCATCAAGTGCGGTAAAGAAGCCTTTCACCGGTAAGAAAGAAGCTAGTGCAGTCTATGGCTCGAGGGGCCAAAGCAGACCTGAACACCGTCAAGCAGTGAATGCGGTAGTGATATCAAGACCCACGGTTGCTCCACAATGCAACAATCAACAAAGGGTGGAAAGACCAAAAAGTCAGTACACTCGGCTCAATATGACCTTGTCTCAAATTCTACCATAATTATTGAAGACCAATCTGGTAACTCTGAGGGAGGCCCCGAAGAAACCCAACGCCACTTCTCCTCACTATAACCCGAATGCCCGCTGCGCCTATCACTCCGAAAGTCCAGATCATGATACAAACAATTGTTGGGCCTTGAAAAATAAGGTGCAAGACTTGATCGAAGCCAAAGAGATTGAGTTTGACGCTCCGGAGAAGCCCAACGTCATAACTTCTCATATGCCCAAACATGGTCATGGAGTGAATGTTGTGGATGATGATTTATTTGTGGCCTCTGTGGAAGAAATTTCTACTCCTTTGATGTAGTTAAGAAGAATTTGTTGTTGGCCGGTTTATTTCCGGGTTGTGGCGAAGGTTTCCACATATGTTCAATTCTGCCTGCTGGTTGCCACTTATTGAAATCAGGTGTTCAGCGCCTGATGGATAACAAAGAGATTCGGTTCGAAAAGACTATGAATCTGTTGGTTCCAAATGAAGATGTTGCCACCATAACCATTTCTGCCAATCCTTCCAAGGTTTCCTCGAGAAAACCTGTTAGGATTACACCTGTCCCAAGAATTGCTCCATTAATAATTACTGTCCCTGGTCCTATCCCATACACTTCGGATAAGGCTGTCCCTTGGCACTATGGTGCCGATGTGTATTAAAATGGAGTTAAACGAGACTTAAAAAGCGAGGAAGCGGATGTTGATATCAGCAATATTGTCAGAGCTAGGAAGGTCACCAGAAGCAGAAGACTCTTTTCTCCCGAGATTTCCCTTCTGACTGTTCACAAACCTGTTGTCATTCCATCTGCTACTACATCAGCTACTATCCCAGTTCTTATTCTAGTTATCACCCTTGTCGCCGAGCCGTGTGGGACTCAGGGCAAAGAAATCACAAATGAGTCTGCCCGGATGGAGGCGCCTAAGAAGATCATTATAGAAATCTCGAAGCAAGAGATAGAAGAAATTTTGAAGATTATCAAGAAAAGCGACTACAACATAGTCGAGCAGCTGGGGCAGACCCCGTCAAAATTTCCATGTTGTCCTTGTTATTGTGTTCTGAAGCCCATGCAAAGGCTTTAATTGCATTCCTCAAAACTGCGCATGTGCCGCAGGAAACTTCAGTCGATCAATTCAAAGACTTCGTAGCTTGTTTGACTGCCGACAATGGGTTGGGTTTTATTAGATGTAGATCTGACTGCTAAAGGAAGAAATCACAATGACGCTCTGCACGTCTCGATCGAGTGCATGGGCACTACTATGGCCCATGTACTGGTGGATATCGGGTCCTCCTTAAATGTTCTGCCAAAGAAAGCATTAGACCGTCTGGACTATGAAGGTTTGATTCTAAAGCCAAGCAATATTGTGGTCAGGGCTTTCGACGGGTCAAAAAGGATGGTGCACAAGGAGGTGGACATCCCTGTTAAAGTTGGTTCTCATATTTTCGCATCCACCTTCTACGTGATGGATATTAGATCATCATATTCTTGCTTGCTGGGTCGCCCTTGGATTCATAAGTCTGGGGCAGTGACTTCAACGCTCCATCAAATGCTGAAATATCCGGTAAAGGGGAAGATTGTCACGGTACGAGGTGAAGAGGAGTATATGGTGAGTCATCTTAATTCCTTTTGCTACATGGAGATGGATGGGGAATTCATCGAATCCCCTTGTCAGAACTTTGAAGAGGTTCCCCAGACTTTGGCGTCGACTGAAGTTGCTACTGACAAACCTCCGATAAAGATGGCTTCTCTCAAGGATGCCATGGCTATAATTGAAGAAAGTGGGTGTACAAATTGGGGTCAGCTCCCTGAGTTCACGCACAAAACTGACAAATTTGGTTTGGGCTTTAATACAGGGGCTCAAAGGGCTGTTAGGCGCGTGCGGATTGGAAGACCTCCTCTGCATATCAGCAATCAGGGAGTTAATGCAGTTGAAGATGGTGAAGAAGATTCAGATATCGACAGCTGGATCTACCCTACAACCAACGGTGGATTGAGCAACTGAACGGCGAAGGACTTCATACCTATTTCTTTTATTCCACAGTAATTGACTTTTGTTTTAAAAGTTGTAATAGACAGTTTGAAACTTTACGGCCGGGTTCCTTGCCCGAGGCACTTTGACTTTGCTTGTGAGGGCTTATTATTTGTCATTTTCATATATCATTAATAATGCATTGGAAGTTTCTTGCATTATAAATTTTGCGCTCCTTGTTTTTCTTTTAAGTCTCTCGCTTTATCAAAAATAGTTATTCTCTTACACACACTCACGTATCATAATGCAGATCCATATCCACTCTGGATCTCATTGATAACAACTCTGCTACTTCCAGTTATGACTTTGAAAATCGAATCAACCAAGCCAAGGACGAAGGTGAGGATGATCGTGAGGTGCCCGGAGAACTTGCTAGACTATTACAATAAGAAGAAAGGTCCATATAGTCTCATGAAGAGCCAGTTGAATCAGTGAATCTGGGTACATAGGAAGACAGGAAAGAAGTCGAGATAGGTGCGAATCTAGAGCCTAGTGTCAAACAACGGTTGATACAGATGTTACACTACTATGTTGAGATCTTTTCATGGTCCTACGAAGATATGCCTGGTTTGGACACTGATATTGTGGTACACCGCCTGCCGACTAAAGAAGATTGTCCTCCGGTAAAACAGAAGGTTCGCCGTATGCGTCCTGAGATGTCTGAGAAAATCAAAGTTGAGCTCATGAAACAGTTTGACGCAGGATTTTTAGTTGTCACTTCTTATCCACAGTGGGTTGCCAACGTCGTTTCGGTGCCTAAGAAAGATGGTAAGGTGCGGATGTGTGTGGACTATAGAGATTTGAACAGGGCGAGCCCCAAGGATGATTTCCCGCTTCCTCACATCGATGTTCTGGACGACAACACCGTGCAGCATAAGATCTTCTCCTTCATGGATGGTTTTTCTAGTTACAACCAGATCAAGATGGATCCCGAAGACATGGAGAAGACAACCTTCATTACACAGTGGGGCACCTTCTGTTACAAGGTAATGCCTTTTGGGTTGAAGAATGTTGGGGCAACTTATCAGCGCGCCATGGTTGCTTTGTTCCATGATATGATTCACCACGAGATCGAGGTTTACGTTGATGACATGATAGCAAGGTCCTAGACTGAGGAAGAACACCTTGACCATCTCCAGAAACTGTTCGACAGGTTGAAGACGTACAAGCTAAGGTTGAACTCGAACAAGTGCACTTTTGGGGTAAGGTCCGGTAAGTTGCTAGGTATCGTCGTCAGTGATAAAGGTATTCAGGTGGACCTTGCCATGGTAAAGGCTATACAGGAGATGTCGGCTCCTTGCACAAAAAAGGAAGTTAGAGGCTTTTTGGGGCGTCTGAATTACATTTCCAGATACATTTCACATCTGACTGCTACTTGTGAGCCAATCTTCAAGCTACTGAAGAAAGATCAAGTGGTAGAATGGAATAATGAATGTCAGACCGCTTTCGAAAGAATCAAGGAGTACCTCCAAGAACAACCCATTCTGATGCCTCCAGTTGAAGGAAGGCCTTTGATTTTATACTTGACAGTACTGGATAATTCAATGGGGTGTGTGCAGGGGAAGCATGACGAGTCTGGCCGAAAAGAGCACGCTATTTACTACCTTAGAAAAAAGTTTACCGACTGTGAGACCTGATACTCATTGCTCGAGAAAACTTGTTGCGCTTTGGCATGGGTTGCTCGCTGGCTAAGACAGTATATGCTGACTCACACCACCTTATTGATAATAAAGATGGATCCAATCAAGTATATCTTTGAAAAGCCTGCCTTGTCCGGAAGAATAGAAAGATGGCAGATGATCCTAACTGAGTACGACATCCAATACACAACCCAAAAAGCAATCAAGGGGAGTGTATTGGCGGATCATTTGGTGCATCAGGCCGTGGATAACTACCAATCCATGAATTTCGAGTTCCCGGATGAGAACATCATGTTGGTGACCGACTGTGAAGAACCTGGACCGAATGAAGGACCTGAGGAAGGATCCCGATGGTCTATGTGTTGTACCCCAAAATTTGCCCTCCCATATTCTTCAAAGTTTTTCCAAGCATCACCTCAAATGGTTCAAGGTCTACTCAAGGGCTACACAGTCAACCATCCTCCTAAGCCAGTCAAACTAGGGTTTTGGTTCTTGCAAGGAAGTTGAAGTTTTCAAGGGCTCAATCAAGTCCCATATGCTCATAAACATTGTCAAGCACCTACATGTCAAGTTTCAAGGCTCACAAGGTCAAGTTGCACAGTCAAAAACCCTAATTGCTCAACAGTCAACTGTAGGGGCAAAATGGTCATTTGGAAGTCAAAAGTCAAAATTTTTGGTCAACATCTTATTTTGAAGCCACAATCATCATTTGATCAATTCTTGATCATGATTCCTCAAGCATGGCTCAAAAAGTCTCAAGATGCAAAAGTTTCTATTTTTGGACAGCTGAAAAGTCAACTGTAACTTGACCAAGGCATAACTTTTTCATGGTTCATCAGAAAAATCCCATCCAATGCTCATCTTGAAGGGCAGGACATTTCCTACAACTCATCTTCACATTCCAAGTCCAAGAAATGCTCTCACAGAAAGTTATCAATTTCAACATTATAGGTCATTTTCAAAAGTCAACAAAAAGGGACTTTAAGTCAAAGACCATAACATGATATTGGTAAATCAAAATGACATGGGACCAAAGAAATTGGTTAGAGGACTTCAAGACCTTTCCAAAATGTCCAAGAACATGTTCATAGCTTCAAAATTGAGCAAGATATGCATTGGAGAAGTTGGGAAATTTTTGTGAAAAGGCCAAAGTCAACTATCCTTGAAATTTCATTTTTGACAAAAGGTGCCCACTTTTTCCACTTGATTCAGCTTGGCCATGCTTCCCACGTGTCCCAAAATTTATTTCAAGATTTAAAATTAATTTTTTCATTTTTATTTAATTTTATTTGATTTAATTCATTTTAAATCTTTAAAATTCAAATAAAAATCAAAGAAATTAATGGAGGGATATATTTTGTGTTGAATAGCTTTGATGCACCTTGAAACCCATTCCAAATTCGTGCAAGGCCTAATCCAAGCAAGAAATTCAAATTTTGACACAAAAGGCAAGTTGTGTCAATGTTGGTTATGGAGGAAATCAAGAACTTCAATGCAAAGCTTAATGACCATTATTTGGATTGATACACACCACATAACATATATGCAAGCTTGCCAATAACAATTCACGAGCTAGAAACCCTCAAAACGGCCAAACACATTTCAAACTTTCAAGAGAAAAAAGCAAAACTGAAAACCTATTTGCAGCCTGTTCCAAGCCTCCATTTCAATCCAAATACACTCCTTGTATCCCTAGGAACCTTTGGCAATCAGAACCAATCGCAATCACTCAAGGAATCATCCCATACAACTCACTCGGTTTGCTTCATTTCTCAAAACTGTATATCATATTTCATGAGCATTTGATCCATTTTTTTGATTGGTTTGTATTGTTAGGGGCCTTCTGAAGCTAATGGAATAATCTAATTGCATTCTAACGCGTTAAATCATGATTTACCATTAAAGCATTTTAGGGTTTTCAAGGTTTAAAATTGGGGGTTTCACCATACTGTAAAATCAAGGTCCCAAACAAGCATGGATGAAATCAGCTGGACTAGACGGTTTTGATGGACACCTCGCGCCTAATTTATGCTTCACGAGCATCTATTCGCTATTATTGAAATGCCTGTATTTTGTGGGGGTTTAAAACCCCCTCTATATGTTTAGTATTTTGCAGAAAAAGCTTGAAGATGACTGCGTGGCAGCCAGGCATAGGTGTATTCAAATTCGCGCGCGTTGTTTCAGCCTATAGGGCACTTATTCCATACATTGTTTTGTTCCTATTATGTTTACAACTAATTGCGTTTGGTGTAGTGGCTGGCAGCGTGTCATGTAATCTTTGGGACCTGGGTTCGATTCCCAGGTCCCCCATATTTCCAATGTTATTTTTTCTTAAATGTTCTTGTGCAGCATTCCAAGGAGGACTCACAATAAACCTCACAGATCCAAGCAGCCATGTGTCCTTCCATGCAGATCCAAAGGGCCAAAAGTGTAGAACACCATACTCTGGAGTCAGCACAGGCGTAGGTTATCCAAGGAAGTCAAACGGGCTTGCTTCAGTGGGCCAAGGTTTCAGCATTAAACCTCCATTTCAGCCCACACCCCCCCTTGGTTTTACTTCTTTTTTTCATTTTTGTTTTGTTTTCTATTATTTTAATTCCTAACCTTTTTTATTTTATTATTATTAACAAATTAATCAATTAACATTTTCATAAAAAAACCAAAAAATAGAATTAACATTATTATTATTATTATTTTATTTTGTAAATAAATATTAACCAAAATAGTTTAATTAGACAATTTTAATTCCTTTTCTTAAATAATTAAAATAAATCTAGAATTAGGTAAAAGTTAACTTTTAATTTTATTCCATTTCTTTTATTTCATAAAAACATAAAAACAAAAAAATATTTTCTTTTAATTAAATTAATTAATTAGCCATTAATTAGCTTTAATTTCACTTTAATTATAAAAAAGCCAAAAAATCAATTTCTTTCGTAAAAAAGGGTCAACACCCTTAGACATTCCCGATTAATTTATTCGCGCGCATTTACTTTATTTGATTATTATGTAATTGCCTTCAAGAATGTAATAGTTAAATAGGTTTATCGTTTTATTTAATTTCCATACTTATTTACCAAAAAACGGGTCTTTGTAATTTTTGGCGATGTATAGACCCGCGCCTTGTAATAGCGTAGGATTTATTTTTCCGCAATTTACTTTCTGCACCCCTTAACTGCTAAACTTGCATGAAAGAATGTATGTACATAAAAACAACTCGTAGCTCACTAATAACAAAGACAAACATAACATGAAAACAACACACAATACACACACCACTTCTAGGGTACGCCTCACTCGTTGCCTTCGAAACGTGGTCGTCAAGTATAGGACGTCTTAGCGGTCCTTATGCCCATGATCCAGTTGCCTCGAAACAGTTGCCTCGAAACAGTTGCCTCGAAACAGTTGCCTCAAAACAGTTGCCTCGGAACAGTTGCCTCGAAACGGTTGCCTCGGATTAAAAAAGGATCAAGGACATAAGGGTAGCTTCTAAGGTGTCCTGCTTTTGCTTCGGTGACCACACTGTCCCTACAATCGAATTGACCCGAACACCTCCAATGGTGGTGCTACCTACCTCTCAATGGTGGGATGGCACTACCTAAAGGACACTTACACAGCTTAATTCCTTAGGGTAGGTAGATGACTCATGGATACTTGCTCTTTTCAAAAAAACAAACAAAATACTTTTCACACCTTACGCTTTCAAAAAGCTTTCAAAACAAATTTTTCAAACACTCTTGAGGACAGATACAAGAGTTATTCAGAAATCTTTCAAAGAAACTATTTTCAAAAACCCACACACACACTTGAAAAGCAAACAAATTTTGAAAACATAAGAGCAAGTACCTAAGAGCCCATGGATAACCATGGATAGAAAGGGTGCTAACACCTTCCCTTTCTATAAATCTACCTCCCGAACCGAGAAACATTCTCGAATAAGGAATTTTGTTGTGCTTTTGTCCTATCCACGTTGGAGAAAATAAAAGACGGTGGCGACTCTTGCTTCCGCGACATTTCGCGAAACCAGCTAAAAAACGGTCAGTTCTAAATCCACCGATCACAGAACTGGCGACTCTGCTGGGGACAATATAAAAGTGAGGTGTACCTTAGGACTAAGATCACTTGTGTTTTCAATTGTCTGAATTGTTTGCTTTATTATTGTGGGTACTGTCTTGGGAGTTCTATAGATCCTAACCCAGATCTGGGGGATACCTTCTTAGAAAGTAGCAACAAGACTGTGAGGGAACTGTGCGGGGTATACCGACATGGTTGAAGCAGTCTGCTACGTTGATGTGGCACTTTGGTGAGTACCGGTAACCCTTGAGTCAAGTCAAGGAGAGTACGGGGCCGCCGCATGGTGTCGTGAAGCATCAACTGACTTTAGGAACCTTAATTAAACCATCCTGGCCTCTTTAGGGGTAGTGAGATAACTGACTTTGGTGCAGTCCGAAGTTGGTTGATACTCGATACTACACTCATTGAGGGTTGTTTTCTTGGGATATTTTGATCGCCAGTTCAGTGGCTAAATCGAAACGATGAACACAGAAAACAATCCAATGATATTGAGCTCCTTAGAACCCGGTTACTTTGATAGGACAGGTTTGAGCCCACCAACTTCAAGAGGGTAGTACCCCAAACTTCATGCTGGCCTAAACTCTAAGGGTTGTGGTGTGACTTGTGTGCCCTATCATGTTTGCTTTTGTGAATACTTGTGGTGTGTTTTATCATAAGCATCATAACATCATACAGCATCATATGCATCCACTAACCATTTCAGGGGTTCGAATCTTCATCTTTGTTCTTGTTTTGTAGGACATGGAAACTATCCGCAGAAAGACAATTCAGGTCAACCTTGTAAGGGTCCCTCCTCAGCTTAAGGAGCTTACATCCAGGATTCCAGAGAACTCGTCATTCAGTGAAAGGCATGGTAGACTCATCATCTTGGTCAATACCCACATTGAGGAGGATATGGTGAAAGTGTTGTTCCAGTTCTTTGACCCTCTGCACCACTGTTTTACTTTCCCGGATTATCAACTGGTGCCTACTTTGGAAGAGTTCTCCCAGCTTCTGAAGATTCCCATTCTCAGTCAACTACCCTACAACGGTACGTAAAGGGAACCAAAACTTAAAGAGGTTGCTAAAGCATTATGCCTACAACCATCTGACATCAAGGGACATTGGGAAACCAGAAGTGGTATCAAAGGGTTCTTGGCAAAGTTTATGTTTGAGAAGGCCCAAGAATGTTGGAATTCCCTTGACCTACAAGCCTTTGAAGAAGTTGTAGCCCTCCTTGTCTATGGGTTGGTGTTGTTCCCTAAGCCAGATCAGCTTATAGATATCAATGCTGTCAAGATCTTCATGTCCAGGAATCCTATACCTACGTTGCTTGGGGACATCCTTCACTCATGTTACACTCGAACCATGAGAAAGAGAGGTGTTCTTATGTGCTGCACTCCTCTCCTGGGAAGGTGGTTTATTTCACACCTTCCACAATCAGTTTCGAAGAATGAGCGGGGTTTGAGATGGTCACAACGATTAATGACTCTTACACATGCAGATATACATTGGTGTTCTCGGTCCAGAGAAGACGTCACTATCATTGATCGTTGCGGGGAGTTTCCTAATGTTCCTTTACTTGGAATCAGAGGAGGTATTACTTACAACCCCTGTCTGGCCTTGAGGCAGTTTGGATATGCTCGGAGGGATGGCCCTCGTGATATGTTGATTCCTGACATAGTTTTTGACTTCGACAACGATGCACAAGGACTTCGCCAGAGATTTATCAGAGCTTGGAGGATGCCCAACAGGGTAGATAGCAAGACACTGGGGCATAGGAACTCCATCCCCCTGGAACCTTATCTCAAGTGGGTACGAGCCCGCTCCCAGAAGCTGGTGATGCCATATCCTCATATTCTCCCTGTGATCAAAGAGCCAGTGTTGGAAGGAGAGGTGCCCTACACTATTCAGCATCCTGACATGCCTACATCCTGGGAAGAAATGCAAAAAAGCTGGATCCAACTCAAGGAAGAACGGAATTCTCTTGAAGCCAATCTACATGCCAGTGAGAAGAAGGTCTTGGAGCTCACGCGTCTACTGCACGAGGAAAAGACTCTCAACACTTACATTTCTCCAAAGAGGATGCACAGTGTCTTTTGGGATTAATTATTTTGTAATGTTTTGCCCATGAGGCCTTGATGTACTGAATAATTCATTTCCTAATAAAAAGTGTGTTCTTTTTTTGGCTACAACGAATTTGAACTTTCGAACCCTTGAATGCATTGCATAAATAGCATATCATGCATCATATGCATAACAGGTACCCTTTTTCTACAGGTTGCTTAATCTTCTTCGCTATTTATTTCAGCACTCAAGCATCATGAATCTTGAACTCACTACCGAGCAAGCTATCAAGGCCCTCCAGGCCCAGAACGCTCAATTTCAGGAGATGGTCATGAACTTGGCCCAGGGACAACAAGAGCTGAAGGCTTTGCTCCTGAAGAAGAATAAGAAGAAGAAGAGAACTGTGCTATTAACACTAGGCGCAGACTCGGGAATACATTGCAAAATGAAGCTGAGAGGACTACTCCATCTGTGGGGGAAGGTAGTCACCAAGGGAGAGAGGTCCCTAGTCCGGTGGTCTCTGACACTGAGACAAACTTCAACGATGAACAGTACCCTCCTACTGAGGACCGGTACAAACAACTGTAGGACAGGTTAAATGCTACGGAGATTCAACGTGTGCCTGGGTTGGATTTCGGAGACTTGGGGTTATCTTCTGGGGTGGTGATCCCACACAAGTTCAAGGCGCCTGCCTTTGTGAAGTATGACGGGGCTTCCTGTCCTAAGATGCACCTCTGTTCTTATGTAAGGAAGATCCATCCTTACATAGCAGACAAGAACCTATGGATCCACTTCTTCCAGGAGAGTCTTTCAGGGACTCATCTCGAATGGTTCTATCAGCTGGATGGAACCAACATTCGTAACTGGGAGGATTTGGCCACTGCTTTTTACAAGCAGTATCAATATAGTTCCGACCTCGCTCCCACGCGTACCCAACTCCAGGGTATGTCACTGGGAACGGGTGAAGGTTTTAAGGAGTACGCACAGAAATGGAGAGACCTGGCTGGCAGGGTGCAGCCACCATTGACGGATCGTGAGCTAGTGGACATGTTCTTGGGGACCCTATCTGGTCCATTCTTCAACCATCTCATTGGTAATTCCTCTGCTGGGTTTACTGACCTGATCCTGACTGGTGAGAGGATCGAAGCTGGTATAAAATCAGGGAAGATACAGAAGGGTGCCTCCTCAAATACTGAAAAGAAGCCCTTCAAAAAGGAAGCTAGTGTTGTGTATGGTCCCAGAAGACAGAACAAACCAGAACGCCGCCAAGCTGTCAACGCGGTGGTTATTTCTAAGCCTGCTGCCGCTCCTCAGCAATACAACCAGCCCAGAGCTGAGAGGCCCAAAAGGCAATACACTCGGCTCAGCATGACTCTCTCTCAGATCCTGCCGCAACTGCTGTCAACTAGCCTGGTAACTGTCAAGGAGGCTCCGAAGATGGTAAATACAGCATCTCCGAAATACAACCCCAACGCCCGTTGCGCTTATCACTCTGATAGCCCGGGACATTCCACTGATGACTGTTGGGCCCTAAGGAATAAGGTTTAGGACCTTATTGATGCTAAGGAGATACAGTTCGAGGCGCCCGAGAGGCCAAATGTTGTGACCGCTCCCATGCCCTAGCATGGAGTGAATGCTGTTGAGGAGGATTTGTATGTAGCTTTTGTGGATGATGTTACTACTCCGCTGCTAACCGTCAAGAGGAACCTGTTTCTAGCCGGTTTATTTTCGGGATGTAGCAAAGGTTGCCATTTATGTGCTGATTCACCTGCTGGTTGTCCTTTGCTGAAGTCAGGCGTCCAAAACCTGATGGATAGTAAAGAGATTTTGTTCAAAAAGACCGCTGTTCTTGCTGCCCCTGTTGAAGAAGTTTCAATTGTGACCATTTTCAACAACCCCTCCAAGGCTCCTTCAAAGAAGCCTGTCCAAATTTTTCCTGTTCACAAGATTGCTCCTATAACCATTACTGTTCCGGGGCCCATCCCCTACAAGTCTGATAAAGCTGTCCCGTGGCACTATGGGGCAGATGTTTATGTTCTGGGAGTGAAGCAAGAGTTCAATACTGACACCGGTATCACCAACATCACCGGGCCTGCTAAGGTCACTCGTAGTGGAAGACTGTTCTCACCAGACATTGCTCCTTCAGTAATTCAGAGGCCTCTTGTTATCACACCTGCCAGTGTGCCTGTTTCCCCCCCTGATCAAGTTTCTACCCCTGTTGCCGAGTCATCTGACGCTCGGGGTAAGGGAATTGCTACTGATGTGCCTGCCCGGACGGAGGCACCGAAGACCATTGTTGAGGCTTCCAAGCAAGAGATGGAAGAGATCCTCAAGATTATAAAGAAAAGTGATTTCAACGTCGTTGAACAGCTGGGGCACACCCCCTCCAAAATCTCCATGCTATCACTGTTGTTGTGTTCAGAGGCCCATGCCAAGGCCCTGATTGCCTTCCTGAAGATGGCTCACGTGCCACAAGAAATGTCTGCTAATCAATTCACTGACAGTGTGGCCAACTTAACCGCTGATAATGGTCTGGGTTTCTCTGATGCTGATCTGACGGCCAAGGGAAAGAACCACAATGATGCCCTGCATGTCTCTATTGAATGCAGGGGCACTACTCTTGCTCACGTTCTGGTTGACACGGGTTCTTCACTGAACGTGCTACCCAAGAAGGCTCTAGACAGGCTGGACTGTGAAGGTTTAGAGCTCAAACCAAGTAACATTGTTGTTCGGGTCTTTGACGGGTCCAAAAGGATGGTACATGGTGAGGTTGACATCCCAATCAGGGTTGGTTCGCAGGTATTTGATTCAAAATTCTATGTGATGGACATCCGTCCATCCTATTCTTGTTTGATGGGTCGCCCGTGGATCCACAAGGCTGGAGTTGTGACTTCAACTTTACATCAGAAGCTCAAATACCCGGTCAGGGGGAAGATTGTAACAGTGCAAGGGGAAGAGGAATACATGGTCAGCCACCTCAACTCCTTCAGGCACGTGGAAATGGACGGGGAGTTCATTGAGACCCCCTTTCAACATTTTGAAGAGGTGCCACAAACGTCGGCAGCAGCAGAAGCAGTGACTGAAGAGGGTTCTCCTTTGAAGATGGCCTCCTTAAAGGACGCCCGGGCTGTGATTGAAAAAGGTGAATGTGCAAACTGGGGCAGGCTCCCTGATTTTACTCCTAAGACTGACAAGTTTGGGCTGGGTTTCAGTGCAGAGGCTCAGAAGGCTGTGCGCAAGGCAAGGATTGGAAGACCTCATGTGCTCAT
Source organism: Vicia faba (assembly GCA_948472305.1). Lineage (NCBI taxonomy): Eukaryota > Viridiplantae > Streptophyta > Magnoliopsida > Fabales > Fabaceae > Vicia > Vicia faba. The sequence continues at coordinate 69,150 of CATIWC010001194.1, read as the reverse complement.
CACCAATCCAGGAGTGAATGCTATTGGGGATGAAGACGAAGTGGAAGAATCCGAGTTCGACAGCTAGATCTACCCAACGACCAACGGTGGACCTAGCAACTGGACTGCAAAAGACTTTACACCTATTACTTTTGTCACCCAGTAATGAACTTCTTTGTTTTGGATTTGTAATAAACAATAATTCTAAACTTTATGGCCCAGTGTCTTACCCGGGGCACCGTGGTTTTATTTGTGAGGGCTTTTGTTTGTCACTTTCATATATCATGAATAAAAGCATTGGACGTTTTTCACATTTCAAATCTTGCGCTCCCTTTCTTTCTTTATATATATTGCAAAACAGCTGTATTTACACACACTCACTTATACAGGTTCCAATCCACTCTGGATCTCACTGGTAACGACTCTGCTACTGCCTGTTATGACTTCGAAAATCCGATCAACTTAGCCGAAGACGAAGGTGAAGATGATTGCGAAGTGCCTGGTGAGCTTGCAAGACTGCTACTCCAGGAAGAGAGGGCCATTCAGCCACACGAAGAGCCAGTGGAAACGGTAAATCTGGGTACTGAGACAGACAGAAAGGAAGTCAAGATTGGTGCCAATCTGGAGCTCAGCGTGAAACAACGCTTGATTCAGATGTTGCATGATTATGTGGAAATCTTTGCCTGGTCCTACGAAGACATGCCTGGGTTGGATACCGACATTGTGGTTCATCACCTACCTACCAAGGAAGACTGCCCGCCAATAAAACAGAAGGTTCGCCGCATGCGTCCAGAGATGTCCGAGAAAATCAAGGTTGAGGTTATGAAACAATTTGATGCCGGTTTTCTTGCAGTGACTTCTTACCCTCAGTGGGTTGCCAACGTGGTTCCAGTGCCAAAGAAAGACGGTAAGGTCCGAATGTGTGTTGATTATAGGGATTTGAATAGGGTGAGCCCCAAGGATGACTTCCATCTACCTCACATCGACGTTCTGGTTGACAATACTGCTCAGCACAAGGTGTTCTCCTTCATGGAAGGTTTCTCCGGATATAATCAGATCAAGATGGCTCCTGAAGACATGGAGAAGACCACTTTTGTTACTCAGTGGGGCACCTTCTGCTACAAGGTCATGCCTTTTGGATTGAAAAATGTTGGGGCAACCTACCAACGTGCCATGGTTGCTTTATTTCATGACATGATCCATCATGAGATTGAAGTGTACGTCGATGATATGATTGCAAGGTCCCAAACTGAGGAGGAACACCTTGACCATCTACAGAAGTTGTTTGACCGTCTGAAGTTGTACAAGATGAGGTTGAATCCGAACAAGTCCACCTTCGGGGTAAGATCTGGAAAGTTGCTAGGCTTCGTCGTGAGCGACAAAGGTATTCAAGTGGACCCTGCCAAGGTTAAAGCTATACAAGAGATGCCAGCTCCCAAGACAGAGAAAGAAGTCAGAGGCTTTCTAGGACGGCTGAACTACATTGCCCGATTCATCTCGCATCTAACTGCTACCTGTGAACCAATCTTCAAGCTACTGAAGAAAGATCAAGTAGTACGTTGGAACGATGAATGTCAGGCCGCTTTCGACAGAATCAAAGAGTATCTCCAAGAACCACCAATTCTTATGCCACCGGTTGAAGGGAGACCTCTAATACTATACTTGACAGTACTTGACAGCTCAATGGGGTGTGTGATGGGGCAGCATGACGAGTCTGGCCGAAAAGAGCACGCCATTTATTACCTTAGCAAAAAGTTTACCGACTGTGAGACACGATACTCACTGCTCGAGATAACTTGCTGCGCTTTGGTATGGGCTGCTCGCCGGCTGAGACAGTATATGCTGACTCACACTACCTTGTTGATCTCAAAGATGGATCCGATAAAGTACATATTCGAAAAGCCTGCTTTGTCTGGAAGAATAGCAAGATGGAAGATGATCTTGACAGAATACGACATCCAGTACACGACTCAGAAATCTATCAAAGGAAGTGTATTGGCAGACCATTTGGCACACCAGGCAGTGGATGACTACCAGTCAATGAACTTTGAATTTCCTGACGAGAGCATCATGGTAGTGACTGATTATGAAGTACCTGGACCGGATGAAGGACCTGAGGAAGGATCCCGATGGTCTATGCACTTTGACGGAGCCTCCAACGCTTTGGGTAACGGTATCGGTGCTGTGATCATATCCCCAAAAGGCACTCATACTCCACTTACTGCCCGGCTATGTTTCAACTGCACCAAAAATATGGCGGAGTATGAGGCATGCATCATGGGTCTTCAAGCTGCAATTGACTTAAGGATCAAGTTTCTGAGTGTCTTCGGAGATTCCGCTCTCGTGATCAATCAGATCAAAGGCGAGTGGGATACGAAACACCCAAATCTCATTCCTTACAAAGAGTGTGTGTTGACATTGATCCCCCATTTCAAAGAGATAACTTTTGAACACTTCCCAAGAGAGGAGAATCAGTTGGCAGACGCGTTAGCTACGATGTCTTCTATGTTCAAAGTAAAGTGGGACAACGAGGCTCCCCGGATCATTATCTGGAAACTGGATGAACCTGCACATTGCTGTGACCTTGAGGCTGAGGTGGTAACTGAAAAACCTTGGTATCATGAAGTGAAGAGGTACTTGGAAGCTCAAGAATACCCTGAAGGTGCGTCCATCAATGACAAGAAGTTTCTGAGAAGGTTCGCTGCAAAGTTCTTCCTCAGCAATGGCATTCTATACAAGCGAAACCATGATTCGACCTTACTGCGTTGTGTGGATAAGACTGAAGAAGAAAAGATCATGGAAGAGTTGCATGAAGGTACCTTCGGAACGCATTCCAGTGGACATACCATGGCAAAGAAAATCCTTCGGGCAGGATATTTCTGGTCCACAATGGAAGCCGACTGTTACCAACACTCTCGGACATGTCACAAATGCCAGGTCTATGCAGATAAGGTGCACGTTCCTCCAGTCCCTCGGAATGTCTTGACTGCGCCTTGGCCTTTTGCAATGTGGGGCATTGATATGATCGGCGAGATTAAACCTACGGCATCCAATGGGCATCGCTTCATCCTGGTAGCGATTGATTACTTTACAAAGTGGGTTGAAGCAGCTTCCTACGCCACTGTAACCAAGAACGTCGTGGCACGGTTCATTCGGCATAACCTGATCTGTTGATACGGCGTCCCGGAAAGGATCATTACGGACAATGGTACCAATCTCAACAACAAGATGATCACTGAGCTCTGCGAGCAATTCAAGATACAGCACCACAACTCTTCTCCTTATCGGCCGAAGATGAATGGGGCTGTAGAAGCAGCTAACAAGAATATCAAAAAGATTGTGCAGAAGATGACAGTGGCCTATAAAGATTGGCATGAGATGTTACCGTTTGCTCTTCATGGGTATCGTACCTCAGCAAGGACGTCAACCAGGGCAACCCCCTTTTCCTTGGTCTACGGCATGGAGGCAGTCTTGCCAATTGAAGTCCAGATACCCTCTCTCCGGATAATGAAGGATGCAGATTTGAGCGAAGATGACTGGATCCAGACTCAGCTTGATCAATTAAACCTAATTAACGAAAAGAGACTCACTGCTATTTGTCATGGTCAAACGTATCAAAAGCGGATGATCAGGGTATTTAACAAGAAAGTCAGACCACAAGAGTATCAAGTTGGGGACCTGGTAATCAAGCGCATCATTCTTCCTCAAAGTGATCCCAGGGGCAAATGGACCCCTACGTACGAAGGGCCATTTTTGGTTAAACATGTGTTCTCAGGAGGAGCCATGATTCTAACCACCATGGACGGTGACGACCTTCCTCACCCCGCCAATGCAGACATAGTAAAAAGATACTACGCATGACAAAAGACCCTCTAGGTTGACATACCTAGGCAAAAATAAGGGCTTCCCGGCGAACCAAAAGGGTTCGGGCAAAAATAAGGGATGAAATAAAAAAAAATCTGTACACCCGGCAAGTCGAAAACCTGAAAAGGCGGCTTGGGCAAAAATGGGTATCCCGGTGGACTGAAAACCCGAAAGGGCGGTCCAAGCAAAAGTTAGGGATTAAAGCGTAATACTATGTCTCATTGGATCACCTGGCATCCAGAATCCGGTATCAACCATCAAGTTCAGACGGCATCGATCAATCAGTTTCATCTTCAACCGAGCAGCAAAGTGATGAGACGCTCGAAGACATAAAGGCGATAGCAGAGTTGGAACCCAGTGGGACATTTTCACATAGCTGTTTTGTTTTCTTTGTACAAAATTGTATAAACTCTATGTTGTTCAGCGGCGTTCTCTTACTAGGACGTCAGCCTCTTGTACATAAACGCCTATTTACAGGCCAATTCAAAAATCAATACAAATTCACTTTTCAGACCAATTGCCAATTGTTTTTTTCTTTTTCTATTTTGTCTTGTGAAGAACGTCCAATGTTCAATTGTGATATATGCATTTGACACTAATTTCTAACTCATAAATATTTGAATACAAAACAAAGGATTAATTACAGGTGACATCGGAAACAGGGGCAATAATGAGTTGTCTAAGCAATCTAGTTGCTCTGTCCACCAAGGTACCAAGGTAAGTTCAGCTGAAGAATGTAACCAAGATACCTTCACTCCCCACCGAGTAAGTCAAGACTCAACAATACTCCCTAAGCAGAGTTGGCCTCCCATCAACCCTGAAAAGGCACAACATCTCCAGCAAGTCAGCAACACTCTCCCCAAGCAGAGTTAGCCTACAATCAGCCTTAAGGAAGTTGGATTATCCCCAGAAGATCTCAACATTCCCCAAACGGAGTACACAAACATTCCTAACAAGCATCCTCGGCAGTCTTATCCTAAGATTGTTCCCCGGCGGAATACAGACACTTCAGTGGAGCCACTTCCCCAGTACAGTCTCAAAAAGTCTCCCCAGGAGAGTTGAACCATCTCCCCAGTAGGAAGCTTATCCCCAGTAGATTCTGGAAGCTATCCCCTGTAGAGTACGAACGCTCCCCTGGCTTTATTCAGAAGGTTATTTCCCCACCAGGATATAACTGGGTTATCCTCGGCCAATTGCCACGGAAAGATCGTCCTCGGCGAAGTTCTTCCTATCCCCCAGCAGAGTTCATCAAATCTTCCAACATAACAACAATGGTATCCCCAACGGAGTTATCATCAACCTCAGCAAAGTACCTCTCTTTCCTAGTGAGTTCACTCCCCGCAGAGTAATCTATTCGCCAAGTTTATTCCCCAACGAAGTCATCTTCTCCTACCGGTTTATGCTTGTAACCATCATCCCCAGCGGAAGCGAGAGACTCTACTCTCGACATCAGCCCAGGAGTTAACTTCCCGGCATCCGTCAAGGATTTCTTTTCCTAGACAAAAATACATTCATAGACATCACATCTCCATACATTATAGCATGCACATACGCATCATGAACATACAATCTCATTTATTTCGAGAACGTCATGCATTTCATACATCATGGCATTGCATACAACTAACGTTTTGTCTTTTCAGGACAAAGGTCAATACAAAGATAATTACTATCAACTGTCGCAATTCCAAATTCGATACCTGTAGCTAGCCAGGGCACATCTGTGAGCGACTAATTCCAGACTCGATTCCTGTATCCTACCAGGGCACGTCTGAAGAGTTTGAAGATCAGATTCCTGTATCCTGCCAGGGTGTATCTGTTGACGACTAATTCCAGACTCGATTCCTGTATCTTGCCAGGGCACGTCTGAAGAGTTTGAAGATCTGATTCCTGTATCCTGCCAGAGTGTATTTGTTGATGACTATTTTCCGGACTCGATTCCTGTATCTTGCCAGGGCACGTCTGAAGAGTTTGAAGATCCGATTCCTGTATCCTGCCAGGGTGTATCTGTTGACGACTATTTTCCGGACTCGATTCCTGTATCTTGCCAGGGCACGTCTGAAGAGTTTGAAGATCTGATTCTTGTATCCTGCCAGGGTGTATCTGTTGACGACTATTTTTCGGACTCGATTCCTGTATCTTGCCAGGGCACGTCTGAAGAGTTTGAAGATCCGATTCCTGTATCTTGCCAGGGTGTATCTGTTGACGACTATATTCCAGACTCGATTCCTGTATCCTACCAGGGCACGTCTGAAGAGTTTAAAGATCCGATTTCTATATCTTGCCAGGGTGTATCTGTTGACGACTATATTCCAGACTCGATTCCTGTATCCTTCCAGGGCACGTCTGAAGAGTTTGAAGATCTGATTCCTGTATCTTTCCAGGGTGTATCTGTTGACGACTATTTTCCGGACTCGATTCCTGTATCTTGCCAGGGCACGTCTGAAGAGTTTGAAGATCTGATTCTTGTATCCTGCCAGGGTGTATCTGTTGACGACTAATTCCAGACTCGATTCCTGTATCCTGCCAGGGCACGTCTGAAGAGTTTGAAGATCCGACTCCTGTATCTTGCCAGGGTGTATCTGTTGACGACTAATTCCAGATTCGATTCCTGTATCCTGCCAGGGCACGTCTGAAGAGTTTGAAGATCCGATTCCTGTATATTTCCAGGGTGTATCTGTTGACGACTAAATCCAGACTTGATTCCTGTATCCTTCCAGGGCACGTCTGAAGAGTTTGAAGATCTGATTCCTGTATCTTGCCAGGGTGTATCTGTTGACGACTATTTTTCAGATTCGATTCCTGTATCTAGCCAGGGCACATCTACATAAAGAGTTTGAAGATCAACTCCTATAACAGGCCAGGTAAGTATTTTTATTTCTCAGGTACGCAAGTTCTCGCTAAGGAATCTCTTACGCGATCGACACCTAGATGGCATCTATAAGCCCATCCACATACCGACAATCTCCAAATGGAACCTATAAGCCCATTCCCGACAAGACTCAATTACATCTATGGATGGCATCTTTAAGCCCATCCTCCTATCCATCATCCCTCCAAATGGCATCTGTAAGCCCATTCCCTACATCACATTGCTGATACTCCATTATGTGAGTGCAAATTTCTGGGCACTCTAGTGTTCAATCATCTTCCACCCTCGGATCACGAAAGGCACACAAGCCAATCTACATCCTCAGGTCTAAGAAGATTGAACAGGGGCAACTGTTGTACCCCAAAATTTGCCCTCCCATATTCTTCAAAGTTTTGCCAAGCATCACCTCAAGTGGTTCAAGGTCTACTCAAGGGCTACACAGTCAACCATCCTCCTAAGCCAGTCAAACTAGGGTTTTGGTTCTTGCAAGGAAGTTGAAGTTTTCAAGGGCTCAATCAAGTCCCATATGCTCATAAACATTGTCAAGCACCTACATGTCAAGTTTCAAGGCTCACAAGGTCAAGTTGCACAGTCAAAAACCCTAATTGCTCAACAGTCAATTGTAGGGGCAAAATGGTCATTTGGCAGTCAAAAGTCAAAAATTTTGGTCAACATCTTATTTTGAAGCCACAATCATCATTTGATCAATTCTTGATCATGATTCCTTAAGCATGGCTCAAAAAGTCTCAAGATGCAAAAGTTTCTATTTTTGGACAGTTGAAAAGTCAACTGTAACTTGACCAAGGCATAACTTTTTCATGGTTCATCAGAAAAATCCCATCCAATGCTCATCTTGAAGGGGAGGACATTTCCTACAACTCATCTTCACATTCCAAGTCCAAGAAATGCTCTCACAAAAAGTTATCAATTTCAACATTATAGGTCATTTTCAAAAGTCAACAAAAAGGGACTTTAAGTCAAAGACCATAACTTGAGATTGGTAAATCAAAATGACATGGGACCAAAGACATTGGTTAGAGGACTTCAAGACCTTTCCAAAATGTCCAAGAACATGTTCATAGCTTCAAAATTGAGCAAGATATGCATTGGAGAAGTTGGGAAATTTTTGTGAAAAGGCCAAAGTCAACTATCCTTGAAATTTCATTTTTGACAAAAGGGGCCCACTTTTTCCACTTGATTCAGCTTGGCCATGCTTCCCACGTGTCCCACAATTTATTTCAAGATTTAAAATTAATTTTTTCATTTTTATTTAATTTTATTTGATTCAATTCAATTTAAATCATTAAAATTCAAATAAAAATCAAAGAAATTAATGGAGGGATATATTTTGTGTTGAATAGCTTTGATGCACCTTGAAACCCATTCCAAATTCGTGCAAGGCCTAATCCAAGCAAGAAATTCAAATTTTGACACAAAAGGCAAGTTGTTTCAATGTTGGTTATGGAGGAAATCAAGAACTTCAATGCAAAGCTTAATGACCATTATTTGGATTGATACACATCACATAACATATATGCAAGCTTGCCAATAACAATTCACGAGCTAGAAACCCTCAAAACGGCCAAACACATTTCAAACTTTCAAGAGAAAAAAGCAAAACTGAAAACCTATTTGCAGCTTGTTCCGAGCCTCCATTTCAATCCAAATACACTCCTTGTATCCCTAGGAACCTTTGGCAATCAGAACCAAGCGCAATCACTCAAGGAATCATCCCATACAACTCACTCGGTTTGCTTCATTTCTCAAAACTGTATATCATATTTCATGAGCATTTGATCCATTTTTTTGATTGGTTTGTATTGTTAGGGGCCTTCTGAAGCTAATGGAATAATCTAATTGCATTCTAACGCGTTAAATCATGATTTACCATTAAAGCATTTTAGGGTTTTCAAGGTTTAAAATTGGGGGTTTCACCATACTGTAAAATCAAGGTCCCAAACAAGCATGGATGAAATCAGCTGGACTAGACGGTTTTGATGGACACCTCGCGCCTAATTTATGCTTCACGAGCATCTATTCGCTATTATTGAAATGCATGTATTTTGTGGGGGTTTAAAACCCCCGCTATATGTTTAGTATTTTGCAGAAAAAGCTTGAAGATGACTGCGTGGCAGCCAGGCATAGGTGTATTCAAATTCGCGCGCGTTGTTTCAGCCTATAGGGCACTTATTCCATACATTGTTTTGTTCCTATTATGTTTACAACTAATTGCGTTTGGTGTAGTGGCTGGCAGCGTGTCATGTAATCTTTGGGACCTGGGTTCGATTCCCAGGTCCCCCATATTTCCAATGCTATTTTTTCTTAAATGTTCTTGTGCAGCATTCCAAGGAGGACTCACAATAAACCTCACAGATCCAAGCAGCCATGTGTCCTTCCATGCAGATCCAAAGGGCCAAAAGTGTAGAACACCATACTCTGGAGTCAGCGCAGGCGTAGGTTATCCAAGGAAGTCAAACAGGCTTGCTTTAGTGGGCCAAGGTTTCAGCATTAAACCTCCATTTCAGCCCACACCCCCCTTGGTTTTACTTCTTTTTTTCATTTTTGTTTTGTTTTCTATTATTTTAATTTCTAACCTTTTTTTATTTTATTATTATTAAAAAATTAATCAATTAACATTTTCATAAAAAAACCAAAAAATAGAATTAACATTATTATTATTATTATTTTATTTTGTAAATAAATATTAACCAAAATAGTTTAATTAGACAATTTTAATTCCTTTTCTTAAATAATTAAAATAAATCTAGAATTAGGTAAAAGTTAACTTTTAATTTTATTCCATTTCTTTTATTTCATAAAACATAAAAACAAAAAAAATATTTTCTTTTAATTAAATTAATTAATTAGCCATTAATTAGCTTTAATTTCACTTTAATTATAAAAAAGCCAAAAAAATCAATTTCTTTCCTAAAAAAGGGTCAACATCCTTAGACATTCCCGATTAATTTATTCGCGCGCATTTACTTTATTTGATTATTATGTAATTGCCTTCAAGAATGTAATAGTTAAATAGGTTTATCGTTTTATTTAATTTCCGTACTTATTTACCAAAAAACGGGTCTTTGTAATTTTTGGCGATGTATAGACCCGCACCTTGTAATAGCGTAGGATTTATTTTTCCGCAATTTACTTTATGCACCCCTTAACTGCTAAACTTGCATGAAAAAATGTATGTACATAAAAACAACTCGTAGCTCACTAATAACAAAGACAAACATAACATGAAAACAACACACAATACACACACCACTTCTAGGGTACGCCTCACTCGTTGCCTTCGAAACGTGGTCGTCAAGTATAGGACGTCTTAGCGGTCCTTATGCCCATGATCCAGTTGCCTCGAAACAGTTGCCTCGAAATAGTTGCCTCGAAACAGTTACCTCGAAATAGTTGCCTCGAAATAGTTGCCTCGAAACGGTTGCCTCAGATTAAAAAAGGATCAAGGACATAAGGGTAGCTTCTAAGGTGTCCTGTTGTTGCTTCGGTGACCACACTGTCCCTACAATCGAATTGACCCGAACACCTCCAATGGTGGTGCTACCTACCTCTCAATGGTGGGATGGCACTACCTAAAGGACACTTACACAGCTTAATTCCTTAGGGTAGGTAGATGACTCATGGATATTTGCTCTTTTCAAAAAAACAAACAAAATACTTTTCACACCTTACGCTTTCAAAAAGCTTTCAAAACAAATTTTTCAAACACTCTTGAGGACAGATACAAGAGTTATTCAGAAATCTTTCAAAGAAACTTTTTTCAAAAACCCACACACACACTTGAAAAGCAAACAAATTTTGAAAACATAAGAGCAAGTACCTAAGAGCCCATGGATAACCATGGATAGAAAGGGTGCTAACACCTTCCCTTTCTATAAATCTACCTCCCGAACCGAGAAACATTCTCGAATAAGGAATTTTGCTATGCTTTTGTCCTATCCACGTTGGAGAAAATAAAAGACGGTGGCGACTCTTGCTTCCGCGACATTTCGCGAAACCAGCTAAAAAACGGTCAGTTCTAAATCCACCGATCACACTATGTATTTTGATGGAGCATCAAACGCGTTGGGTAATGGCATTGGCATTGTGATCATATCTCCTGAGGCTGTCATACTCCGTTCACTGCCCGATTATGTTTTAACTGCACTAACAATATGGCGGAGTATGAAGCATGTATCTTGGGTCTTCGAGCTACCATCGACCTGAGGATTAAGTTCTTGAGTGTATTCAAATATTCCGCTCTAGTGATGAGTCAGATCAAAGGCGAGTGGGATACGAAGCACCCAAATCTTATTCCTTACAAAGAGTATGTACTGACATTGCTCCCGCACTTCGAAGAAATAACCTTTGAACACTTCCCAAGAGAGGAAAACCAGTTAGCGGACGCGCTAGCTACCATGTCTTCTATGTTCAAGGTCAGGTGGGACAATGAAGCTCCCTAGATTACCATCAAGAGGTTGGGCGAACCCGCACATTGCTATGACATCGAGACTGGAGAGGTAGCAGATAAACCCTGGTTTCACGAGGTAAAGAGGTATCTTGAGGCTCAAGAGTACCACGAGGGTGCATCTGTTAATGATAAGAAGTTCTTGAGAAGGTTTGTTGTGAAGTTCTTCATTAGCAATGGGATCCTCTATAAGTGTAACCATGATTCAACCTTACTGCTATGTGTGGACAAGAGCGAGACAGAAAGGATCATGGCAGAATTACATGAAGGTACCTTCGGAACCCATTCTAGTGGACATACCATGGCAAAGAAAATCCTACGGGCAGGATATTATTGGTCCACTATGGAAGCCGATTGTTATCAGCACTCTCGGACCTGTCATAAATGCCAAGTCTATGTTGATAAGGTGCACGTACCTCCATTCCCTCTGAATGTCTTGACAGCTCCTTGGCCTTTCGCAATGTGGGGCATCGATATGATAGGTTAGATCAGACCTACCGCGTCTAACGAGCATCATTTCATTCTGGTAGCAATTGATTATTTCACGAAGTGGGTTGAGGCAGCTTCCTTTGCTACAGTAACCAAGAACATCGTGGTGTGGTTTATCCGACACAATTTGATCTGTCGATATGGTGTACCAGAGAGAATCATTACAGACAATGGTACAAATCTCAACAATACGATGATCACCGAGCTCTGCAAATAGTTCAAGATACAGCATCACAACTCTTCTCCCTACCGGCTGAAGATGAATGGGGCTGTTGAAGTGGCTAACAAGAACATCAAGAAGATTGTGCAGAAGATGACAGTGACATACAAAGACTGGCATGAGATGTTACCATTCGCTCTTCATGGGTATCGTACCTCAGCGCGGACGTTGATAGAGGCAACACCTTACTCTCTGGTATATGGCATGGAGGCGGTCCTACCCATTGAAGTCCAGATACCCTCTCTCCGGATTATGAAGGATGCAGGTTTGGGCGAAGACGATTGGATCCAGACCCAACTTGATCAGCTGAATCTAATCGACGAAAAGATACTTACTGCTATTTGTCATGTCAGACGTATCAAAAGCGAATGATCAAGGCTTTTAACAAGAAAGTCAGGTGTCAAGAATATTAAGTCGGGGATCTGGTGATCAAACGCATCATACTACGGCAATGTGATCCCAGGGGAAAATGGACCCCCATATACGAAGGGCCATTTGTGGTTAAGAACATTTTATCGGGAGGAGCAATGATTCTAACCACCATGGATGGTGACGACATTCCTCACCCTGTCAATGCAGACATAGTGAAAAGATACTATGCCTAATCAAAGACCCGCTAGGTTTAATGGCCTAGGCAAAAATAAGGGCTTCCCGGCGAACCAAAAGGGTTCGGGCAAAAGTAAGGGATGAAAATGAAAAAAAAAATTGTACACCCGGCAAGTCGAAAACCTGAAAAGGCGACTTGGGCAAAAAAGGGTATCCCGGTGGACTGAAAACCCGAAAGGGCGGTCCAGGCAAAAATTAGGGATTGAAGCGTAACACTATGTCTCATTGGATCATCTTGCAACCAGACCTCAGTATCGACTATCAAGCTCGGATGGCGCCAAGCAATCTGATCTATCTTCGACCAAGTAGCAAAGTGTTGAGACGCTCGAAGATATAAAGGCAATAGCAGAGTTGAAACCCAATGGGATTGTTCACATAGCTGTTTTTCTTTCTTTTTCACAAAATGTATAATTCCTGTCTTTCGGCGGTGTTCCCTTACTAGGACGTCAGCCTCTTTGTACAAAACGCCTGATACAGGCCAACTTCAAAAATCAATACAATTCATTTTCACAAGAAATTTCAAACTTGTTTTTATTTTTCTATTTTGTTTTGCAAGAACATCCAATGATTCATTTTTTATATATGCATTTGAAAATAGTTGCTGCTCATAAATATTTACATAAGAAACAAAAGACAATTACTCGTAATTCTAGGAACAGGGGCAAACAAGAAATATCCAAACCTTACAGTTGTTCTACCCACCAGGTGCAGGGATAGAGCCAGCTTGAGAATATGATTAAAGGTACATACACTCCTCACAGAGTAGGAAGTATCCAAAGACAGTGGTATTAGCTCTTCCCAACCGAGGTTTATAATTGCGAATGAGTCGACAAAATTCTCCCCAAGCAGAGCTTGTTTCTCTCCAACAATGGAAGTTCATCCCCAGCGGAGTGGTTTCTCCAAATCAGCAGATCATCCAGCAGAGTCTCTCTCTTCCCCGCGGAGTCATTCTCCCACAGGATTATCCTTAAACAGGGTCTCTCCCGGCGGAATATTCTCGAGCAGAACAGACGCAAGTCTCCAGCTAATCATCTTCGGTCACTATCCCCAGCGAGAATGAAGAACTCGACTCTTTGTACTCTCTAATAGTAGTCCATGATTTATTCTCCCCAGCTAGAAGATGTCATAAAAATGTTGCATATCCATACATCGTGGCATACACATATGCATCATACAGCACAATCTCATTTATTTTGAGAACATCATTACTCAATACATGACATACATCATGACATTGCATACGACTAACTCTTTACCTTTCAGGGAAAGATACAATCAAGTTCTCACAAGTTTTCTCTGGTACAGTCAAATCGATACTAAGATTTCTATTCCAGTTCAAGCTATGAAGCCCGAAAATCGACAGATAATATCTTGATTTCTCCAAAATACTACGAAGCCTGGAATCGACCAGATAGTGGTATATATTAAATATAAGCTATAAAGCCCGGAAATCGACCGGAAAACACCTTAACCCTCAGCAAGTTAGTGTGAAGCCTGGAAATCGACCAGATAGCAATACAAGACATCATGAAGCCTGGCGCACGACCAAGATAACGGTATAAAACATTGTGAAGACTGGATCACGACCAGATAACGGCAAAAGACACTGAAGCCTGGTACACGACTAGATAACAGTATAAGGTACTGCGAAGCTTGGAATTCGACCAAATAGCAGTTTACTCGGCCAATTACTATGAAGCCCAGAAATGGACCGGATATTAGTATGCCTTAAATTCAAGTTGAAAGCCCGGAGGCGACCGGATAACCACTTGATTCCTTCTGAAGCCTGGAGCACGACCAGATAAGAATTGAGAAATTGAAAACCCTGAAGAACGACCAGATAACAAGTTTAATCTCATCTCCCCAGTAAGTCACTGTAAAACCTGGAGCACGATCAGATAGCAGTCGGTCTTATTTTCCTCAACAAATCACTGTAAAGCCTGGAGCACGACCAGATAGCAGTTTATTCCCTAATAGAGTAACCGACAGCTGAAGTTCCTAAAACTCTATTTCTCTCAAGACAGAGGCCAGCATTCCCCAGCGAAGTCCTCCTCAACAACAGGTATACGGGCTCTCGCAAAGGAATCCCTTATGTGATCGACACTTCTTCTGATGGCATCTTTAAGCCCATCTTCTGACATCAACCTCCAAATGGCATCTATAAGCCTATTCTCAATATCGCAAGACCAGTACCACTTCATGCAGGTGCAAATTTCTGGGCACTCTAGTGTTCAATCATCTTCCACCTTCGGATCACGAAAGGAAGACAAGCCAATCTACATCCTCAGGTTTAATAAGATTGAACAGGGGCAGCTGTTCTACCCAAAAATTTGCCCTCTCATATTTCTAAATACATGTCAAGTAAGGTCCTCAAATTGCTCAAGGAAGTCCAAGAGTTGACCAGACAAACTCTCTCCTAAGGCAGTCTACCTCAAATTAGGGTTTTAGTTTGCATCAAGATGTTTGAGTCCAAAGGATCCCAAATTCTCACCATTGTCCTAATATGTTCTCAAGATCATCCATGTCAAGTTTCAAGCCTTGCAGAGGAAGTTTGCTCAGTCAATTGCTCAAAGGCCTAAAAATTGACTGTGCTAGTGCAAAAGTCAACTGTGGCCCACATACAGTCAAACTTCAATATTTTTTGTCAACATTCTCATTTTTAAGTATTATTCATAATTTTATCAAGTTTTGATCATGATTCCTCAAGGATTTCTCACAATTCATCAAAACCCAAAAGTTGCTAAATTAGGGTTTTGTAGGAAAAGCCAACTCAACTTTGACCAAGCATAACTTTCTCATACTTTATCAAAAATTATCCATCCAAAGCTAATTTTGAAGAGGATTAAATTCCCTACAATCCATCTTCATCTATGAAGTTCAAAATATGTACTCACAAGAAGATATGAATTTGGACATTATAGGTCATTTTGAAAAGTCAACAAAAACACCTTTTGGGTCAAAGCTTCATACATGAACATGGAATACTCAATTGAGATGAGACCAAAAGGGTTGCTTAGAGGACATCTTAATCTTTCTAAAAGTCCAAGAACACATCTCTAGGGTCAAAATTGAAGGAGCTACGCATTGGCCAAGTTGACCCTTTTTGCAAAATTGCCAAAAGTCAAAAGTGCCCAAAATTGAATTTTTTGCCAAATGGGCCCAACTTTTTATGCTTGAACTGAGTTTGTAATGTGAACCACTACCCATGATCCCTTCCACTTTTCATTCTTTTATGTTTGTCATTTATTTTGATTTTATTTCATTTAAATCAAATAAAATCAAAATAAAATAGTAAAAATATCAAAAGCTAATCAAATCTTGAGATTTTATGCATGTTTAGGATCATTACACAGCTGGAAACAAGATCAAATCATGCAAGACTCATATGGATACAAAAAGATTGCGTTTTGATTGATTTGGAAAGATTTTGCACAAGGATCAAATCATGAATCAATAATCATAATTGGAGAAGATTTGAAACAAATGGAAACCCTAATTCATTCTTGGGTACATAAGGAACAAGTGCAGACCAAAAACAAAGAGGTTGAAGGCATGCAAAACAGAAAACAAAGTTGCAAAAATTCAAGAAAAGTTGTAAATCAATTTCCAGGTTTCAGGCCTTCTCAAGCCATTCTAACCATCCCAATCGTTTGTTGGATATCCCTGGATCGTATTGCAACCATTAACAAGCTTCCTCACACTCAAAATCGCGCTATAAGTTTCACACGGTTTCCATATTTTCTTGAAACCGAATACAATCATTCTGGCATCTTTAACATGATTTATTAGCATATTCTTAATCCTGGAGTTATTGGCAAGCTAATGGTTATGATTGATTGTATTTTTGCTGACTGAACATGAAGCTGCCATGGCTAGGGTTCTTGCTTCATTTTTAGGGGTTTTACATACAGGAAAAGTTGGCCATTAATAATGTTACCATGATGCTCGTGAGGTTGCAACGAGATGATTGGTACCATTGGTTGTGATTTATCACGCTTGCACAGAATTTTGGAGAAGCACAGGGTTGTACCTATGCCTGGTATCCGTAGGTAAAGGTTTTTGGCTAAAACGACAGAGGCAACGAGGAAGATGATGGCGTGTCATGCTGTGAGTGGGCCATTTGAATTTCGCGCATTTTAGAATTTGTTTTTTTTTTGTTTTTATCATATAATATTTATTTATTATCATTTATATAACTAACAAAGCTAGCTCAGCTGGTAAGCGCGCAGGGTGAGAACGCCTAAGGGCCTGGGTTCGATCCCCAGGTCCCAACTTCGCTTCATGTTATTTTTTATCACATATTCAGGTGTACTGGTACCCCGTGAGTCCATCATGCACTCTCCAAATATGGTCATCCAAACCACCAACAAGCCAGGTCTAAGGCCTTCCCAATGAAGGTACACCATACGCCCAGTCAAGCAAGTACACAGAATCTGGAAAAGTCAATGGGGCCAAGAAATTGTTGGGCCTAGAAGTCAGATCAGCACCCCCCCCTTTGCTAGCACAACACCAGGCCCATTCTTTCTTTTCTTTAATATTCTTTTATTTAATTTAATTTGTTTAATAATTTTTCTAACACAATTAATTTCCTTTTTCATAAAAATCATAAAATCAAGTCTCACAAATTTAGAATTAGGTTTTTTTATTTATTTATTTTATTTTATCAAATGTAATTTAATATTAGTTTAAATTTAATTTAGGGTAATTCTAACTTTTTGTATATAATTAAAATCAATTAGAAAAAATTAGGGTTTGCTTTTGATTTAATTTTTATTTCTTTCTCAAAATAAAAATACAAAAATATGTTAATAAATTATTTTTCTTAATTAAAATTAATTAGTAATTATGTTTTTTTATTCAATTAAACTCTATTTTTCTCAAATAACACAAAAAACACAAAAAAAAAAGATTTTTCTTTTAATTAGGCTTAGTCGGGGTCAAAACCCTAAATCTCTCGTTCTCGATTCATCGCGCGCGTTTACTATTTTTAAAATATTAATGTAACTGCTTACAGTATGTAATAGTTTAATCTAGGATTTTCTTTTATCGTTTTACGGGTTTTTTGGCTATGTAATTAATCTCTACCCTGAAGCCTTGTAATAGCGTAGGTTTTATTTCTCACATTTTAATTCCCACAAATATTAACTATTTAGATGTATGTTAATAGGATTGTATGACAAGATTTCATGATGATTTTAAAATGGCTAGAAAACCCTAAATGTGCAAAGATAATAACTGAAATCAAATCACTCGCACATGTGCACTCCTAGGGTATACTCTCACTTCGGTTGCCTTCGGTAAATGGTCATTAAGTATAGGGTGTCTTAGTGGTTTCCCTCCTGTCTAAACAAAGATCAAATATCCCGTTCGGAAATGTTGCCTCGGAAAGGATGCCTCGGAAATGTTGCCCCGAATATGATCTTAAGACTTTAGGGTTATTACTAAGACGTCCTAACATTACTTTAGTGATCACACGTCCCTTTCGAATTGACCCTTACAACTCCAACGATGGTGCTACCTACTCCTTAATAGCAGGATAGCGCGGTCTAAAGGAAACAAGACCAGAAATAATCTTTTTTCGAGTAGGTAGATGCTAGTGGGTACTTGCTCAAATCAAACTTTTCACACTTACATTTTTTAAACAAAGTTTTCAAAAACACTTTGTAACACTCTTGAAGACAGAAGCAAGGGTTAAAACGAGGTAAAACAAAACTTTTCAAAACAAACACACACAAGAAATTTTAAAAGATGAGCAAGTACCTAAGAGCCCATGGAAAACCATGGATAGAAAGGGTTCTAACACCTTCCCTTTCTAAAATCTACCCCCCATACTCAAAATCTCGAAAAAGGATTTTTTTTGTGCTTTTTTCCTTTCCAGTTGGATAAAATAAAAGTCGGTGGCGACTCTTGCTTACCGCGACATTTTGCGAATAAAAACATAAAACGCGAACCAGCATTTTCCAAAACAGTCGGCTCTGTCACCGTATCACATGACGATTATTTTGTTTTTGTGTTTTGTAATTAATGTATATGTTGTATAGAAATTGTATATTAACTTGTATATGATATTTGTGCATATATGTGTTTTCCTGTGTTTTCACGTATTGTTGTGAATTGTCTCATTTTCTTAATGTTTGTTGTGTGATTGTTAGGACACTTTCTTTAGGTTTTCACGGCGTGACAATACCATGGCATGATGAGAGGAGGTTACTAGATCGCACAATAAAGGCGACGAGCTTACAAAATAAAACAAGCATGTTTGTTTGTATTTGTTTATGTGTATGGTGAATTGTGATTTAACAAGTTGAAACAAGGAAATGTTCTGAATTTCAAATCTTCACTTTTCAACTTGTTAATTCATTTTCACCCAGTTTTCATATTGTTATTTGTATTTGTTTTGTTATGTCAATTTGTGTTTTCGAAACGCTTGTCGTGTTTATCTTGAGGAGTTGTGTTCGTCGTATATATTGTAAATTTTATACATTGAAATTTTATAGGTGTATTATTTTTCTAATTCTTTTGTTGTTGTTTGCACTCAAATTTGGGTCCGGTAACTTGTAGATTATTGAGGTGATTTGTCAAGTTTGATCGTTTCGACTTGTGAATGCGTGGTAATTATTTTTTTAAAGTTTTGACATGTTCGAGGTATGTGTTTATCGCTTTCTATACTTTAGCATATTCATGATACTTTGACTTCTTACAATTTTTATGCCATTCATTCTTTTGTATACTTATTCATTTGTGAATCACTTTAGTTCCTGCCCTTTTCGTGAGGTATCTTTCCATTGTTCATATATGCTAGATATCACAATTCTTGTTTTAACTGGATTTTATTATGTTTAATATTTTGTTTGTGTTGATTGTATGGAAGCTTGAACATGATCAAGGCATTTTTTGTTTCATTTTGAGCACAACTACCTTGGCCAAATAAGTCAATTCACCTTGTGAGTGTGTGATCATTAGTAACCCCTTTGAGCTTTTGTCACTATCCATCTTGTATTTTCTAAATACTTGTCTATGAGTATCTAGTTTCCCTTTTTGCATGGATGTTGATTCGTGTTTTCTTGAACCCTCAACCATTATTTTGGTTTGAATTTTTACCTTGCCTTAGAACGTAGGGAGTATTCACTTTAATGTATGGTTGAATTCAAGTTTTTTTGTTTCGATTAGCTTTAGGACTTATCACTTTTTTGTTAACCAAGCCACATTACAATCTTGAAAAGCCCTTGAGGTTCTTGCTTTTGTATTTTTAATGTAAATTTTTGGATGAATGCATAATTTAGTCTATTGTTTGCAAGGTTGTTGGATGAGTGAAAATACCCCATTTTTGTGTATTTTTCATCTACCGATGATTGTGTTTGATAGGTGTGATTCATTTATGAACTAGTATTTATTTTAGAATGTTTGGCATAATTTTTGTATTTAGCATTGTTTCGTGTTTATGTTATAGTCGTAGGTTAGTGGTAAGTGTTTACTTTGTGTGTATTGTTTTTCATTTGAACCATTGCATTTGTTTTACGTTTTCAAAACCTTTTGATTCGTGATTCTTTGATTATCATTCTTTGTTCTTTAGGTTATTAGACTTTGTTTGAGGATAAACAATGATTCAAGTATTGGAGAGTTTGATAAGTGCAAAATTGTAGTTATTTTGTATATACTTTTGTTGCATTTATCGATTATTTGTTGTTAATATCAGTTGAATAATCCCGCTTTTTGTTGTAAATACGTTTAGTTTGTGTATAATGCATTTTCTTGTATAAAGTGTATCGTTTGATAGTTTTATATTCATTTTGTAGATATTTGAGCACTGTTGGAGCAAGAACAATAAATCCCCAAGATGCATTTTTGGATCAATAAAGGAATAAGGCGAAATATCGGAGCTAGAGGAAGTTATGCAGAGAAAGCAACAAAATTTACTTTCCTGTCATGTGTCGCTGAGCGAAAGAAGCGTCGTCGGGCAAGATTTTGAAGACCAAACATTGGTGAAGTCTCTACCTTGGGTGGCATCTGTGTCGCCAGGCGAAAATAAGGAGTGTCACCGGGCGGTCAATTATGGTCACCGGGCGACGATAGATATTTTTTTCAGTTGAGGACGTGGCTTATCCTGGGCCAAGTGTAAAGAAGGCATCGTCGGGCGACGTTATTTGTGTCGCCGGGCGACGAGTGCTGATCAGAATTTTGTTATAATTTCCTCTTCATTTAGTTTAGATAGATATGATTTTGGAGGTGATTTTTGTTCTCCCAATTCCATCAACCTCATTTTTATAGGATTTACTTAGAAAATAACATTGAAGCTTGCATACGGATGATCCAGGATGGATTACTCTTCAATCGTCGCTGACAAACCGATAGATTTGTAGTTCACTTCTCTTCCTCTTTGTGTATTCTTTATGTGTTGAGCTTGTACATGTATTTACTCTGAAGTTATGTATATTTGACGCCTGCGGCATTATATTAAACTTACTTTACAAATCTTTGTCGATTGTTATCTTATGTTTTTGCTCTGTGCTAGGGATTTGAGTTGTTATAGAAATATACTGCTTAGATTCTTATCTAGGATGATTATCTGTTAGTTTTTGAACTCTAGAGATAGATTTAGAGCTGACATCTACTTGGGTATCAGAGCTTAATGCCTCTATTTGGTTGTGTTGTGGTGAGAGATCGTCAGTGAGATTACATAATTGTCTTATGTGTTTTTGAGGAGGTAGAGAGATCATTTCCTTGGTGATACAGTCAGTCTCTCAATTTGGGTTAGAAATGACTTAGGTTGTGAGTGATATGTAGTGATATTGATGAGTATTATTAGGTTGAATGTAACTCGTCGATAGATTTAAGTCTGTGATGAGTAGATTATATGAAGACTTGATAAGTTCTTTCTTAGTTTTTACTTTTGTTTACATTTATTTTCTATTGATAAAATTTTCTTTATAAACTAATTTATCACCAAACTCATTAACGAGAGATTTGTCAAACGGAAATTCAATAACCAATCTCTGTAGACACGATAAATTTCCGGATAAATATTTCCAAAACTTTTGTTGCTTGCCGCTATAACGCTGCAACAAAATGGCATTGTTACCCGGAATTGGTTCTATTGATTTTGCATTGCGATAATTTTTTTTTTTTGGAGTTTTGTAATTAATTTATATGTTGTACAGAAATTGTATATTAAATTATATATGATATTTGTGCATATATGTGTTTTTCTTTGTTTTCAAGTATTGTTGTGAATTGTCTCGTTTTTGTAACGTTTGTTGTATGATTGTTAGGACATTTTCTTTAGGTTTGTTCGGTGTTACAATACCATGGCATGACGAGAGGAGGTTACTAGCTCGCACAATAAAGGCGTCGAGCTTACGACGTAAAACAAACATGTTTCTTTGCATTTGTTTACGTGTGTGGTGATTTGTGCTTTAACAAGTTGAAACAAGGAAATGTTCTGAATTTCAAATCTTCACTTTTCAACTTGTTAATTCATTTTCACCCAGTTTTCATATCGTTGTTTGTATTTGTTTTCTTATGTCAATTTGTGTTTTCGAAACGCTTGTCGTGTTTAGCTTGAGGAGTTTTGTTCGTCGTAAATATTGTAAATTTTGTACATTGAAATTTTATAGGTGTATTATTTTTCTAATTCTTTTGTTGTTGTTTGCACTCAAATTTTGGTCCGGTAACTTGTAGATTATTGAGGTGATTTGTCAAGTTTGATCGTTTCGACTTGCGAATGCATGGTAATGATTTTTTTAAAGTTTTGACATGTTCGAGGTATGTGTTTATCGCTTTCTATACTTTAGCATATTCATGATACTTTGACTTCTTACAATTTTTATGCCATTCATTCTTTTGTATACTTGTTCATTTGTGAATCACTTTAGTTCCTGCCCTTTTCGTGAGGTATCTTTCCATTGTTCATATACGCTAGATATCACAATTCTTGTTTTAACTGGATTTTATTATGTTTAATATTTTGTTTGTGTTGATTGTATGAAAGCTTGAACATGATCAAGGCATTTTTTTTTGTTTTATTTTGAGCACAACTACCTTGGCCAAATAAGTCAATTCACCTTGTGAGTGTTTAATCATTAGTAACCCCTTTGAACTTTTGTCACTATCCATGTTGTATTTGCTAAATGCTTGTCTATGAGTGTTTAGTTTCCCTTTTTGCATGGATCTTGATTCGTTGTTTTCTTGAACCCTCAACCATTATTTTGGTATGAATATTTACCTTGCCTTAGAAAGTATGGAGTATTCACTTTAATGTATGGTTGAATTCAAGTTGAGGAGAAAAATGATTGTGAATTTATTGGTTGATTTCTATGAGGATGAAAAGAAAAAGAAGAAAAAAAAGTGAGAAAAGAAATGAAAAAAAAGTGATCGAAAAAGAAAAGAAAAAAATAGAAAATCTTTGAAAATGAAAAACGAAAAAGAGTATGGAATAATGTTGTGTTGAATAAGTGATGTGTGCTGGTTTGAAATTTGGGATGAAGAAAAAGTTTGATTGAAATTCTATTGTTTGAAAATTTGTGGAAGTAATTACTCCCTTAGGTTTAGGCAAGTTTTTTGTTTCGATTAGCTTTAGGACTTATCACTTGTTTGTTAACCAAGCCACATTACAACCTTGAAAAGCCCTTGAGATTCTTGCTTTTATATTTTCAATGTAAATTTTTGGATGAATGCATAATTTAGTCTATTGTTTGCAAGATTTTCGGATGAGTGAAAACACCCCATTTTTGTGTATTTTTCATCTACCGATGATTGTGTTTGCTAGGTGTAATTCATTTGTGAACTAGTATTTTTTTAGAATGTTTGGTATAATTTTTGTATTTAGCATTTGTTTCGTGTTTATGTTATAGTCATAGTTTTGTGGTAAGTGTTTACTTTGTGTGTATTGTTTTTCATTTGAACCATTTCATTTGTTTCCCGTTTTGAAAACCTGTTGATTCGTGATTATTTGATTATCATTCTTTGTTCTTTAGGTTATTAGACTTTGTTTTAGGACAAATAATGATTCAAGTTGGGGAGAGTTTAATAAGTACAAAACTGTAGTTATTTTGTATATACTTTTTGTTGCACTTATCGATTATTTGTTGTTAATATCAGTTAAATAACCCCATTTTTTGTTGTAAATACGTTTAGTTTGTATATAATGTATTTTCTTGTATAAAGTGTATCGTTTAATATTTTTGTATTCATTTTGTAGGTATTTGATAATTTTTGGAGCAAGAGGAATAAAGCCCCAAGATGAATTTTGGATCAATAAAGGAATAAGGCGAAAGATTAGAGCTAGAGGAAGTTATGCAGAGAAAGCAACAAAATTTACTTTCCTGTCATGCGTCTCCAGGCAAAAGGGAGCATCATCGGGCGAAATTTTGTAAACCAATTTTGATGAAGTCTCTGACTTGTATCGCATTTGTGTCGCCAGGAGAAAATAAGGAGAGTTGTGGGGCGATAAATTGTGGTCTCCAGGCGACGTTAGATATTTGTTTCAGTTAAGGACATGGCTTATCTTGGGCCAAGTGTATAGAAGGCGTCACTGGGCGACGTGAGTTGTGTCACCGTGTGACGAGTGCAGATCAGAATTTTGTTATATTTTCCTTTTCATTTCATTTGGAGAGTTATGGTTTTGGGGGTGATTTTTGTTCTCCCAATTTCATCAACCTCTTTTTTGATAGGATTTGCTTAGAAAACAACAATGAAGCTGATCCGGGGTGGATTGCTTTTCAATCGTCGCTAACAAACCAGTAGATTTGTGATTCATTTCTCTTCCTCTTTGTGTATTCTTTATGTGTTGATTTTGTACATGTATTTACTCTGAACTTATGTATATTTGTCGCCTATGGCGTTATATTAAACTTGCTTTACAAATATTTGTTGATTGTTGTCTTAGATTTTTGCTATGTCTTAGGGATTTGAGTTGTTATAGACATATACTGCTTAGATTCTTATCTAAGATGATTATCTGTTAGTTTCTAAACTCTAGAGATAGATTTAGAGCTGACATCTACTTGTGTATCAGAGCTTAATGCCTCTGTGTGGTTGTGTTGTACTGATAGATCGTCAGTGCAATTATATAGTTGTCGTATGTGTTGTTGAGGAGGTAGAGGGATCATTTCCTTGGTGATACAGTCGGTCTCTCAATTTGGATTATAAATGACTTAGGTTATGAGTGATACGTAGTGACATTGATGAGTATTGTTAGGTTGAATGTAACTAGTCGATAGATTTAAGTTAGTGATGAGTAGATTATATGCAGGCTTGATAAGTTCTTCCTTAGTTTTTACTTTTGTTTACATTCATTTTATGTTGATAACATTTTCTTTACAAACCCATTTATCCCGAAACTCATTAATGAGAGATTTGTCGAACTGAAATTCAATAACCAATCTCCGTGGACACGATAAATTCTTGGATAAATATTTCCAAAACTTTTGTTGCTTGGAGCTATAACGCTGCAACAAGATCTCTTCCTCCAAATCACCATGAAGGAAAGTTGTTTTCACATCCATTTTCTCAACCTCTAAATTAAGAGTAGTAGCCAAACTCAACATGGTTCTTATTGATAACATCTTTACAGCAAGTGAGAAAATCTCATTAAAATAAACACCCTTTCTTTAATGGAAACCTTTCACCACTAATCTAGATTTATACCTTGAAGACTTAGAGTTGCTCTCAGTTTAACTTTATAAATCCATCTGTTTTACAGAGCCATTTTTCCTTTAGGAAACTTCACTAAATTATAAGTGTGATTATCATGAAATTATTTCATCTCATCATGCATTTCATCCAACCACTTTTGATTTTCATCACTTTCCGTGGCCTCTTGAAAACGTGCATGTTCACCCTCATCAATCAAGATCACATACTAACCATAATTATACATTTTAGAAGGTTTATCTTTGTTTGTTAGACCTCCTAAGTTGAACTTGAGATTATTTTGGAGCTTCAGTATGATTCTTATCCTGTGACATATCATTCTCCTCTTCATCATCATTATTTGGAATATTTACCTCATCTCCAAGTTATTGATCATCAACATAATCATGAGGCTCACCATTATGATTACCACCACCAATAGTATACACACTATAAATAGATAACTGATTTGGATCAATATTATAAAAACCAATATCTTTCTTGGGTGTAGTCTTCTCCACCTTATCAATGCTTTTTATAGGTTGGTCTTCCATGAACCTCATATTGCGGCTTCTTATAAGCTTCTTCCCTATAAAATTATATAGCATATAATCAAACTCATATTATCCATAGTGTTGTACCCCAAATTTTGACCTAAGATACCATCTCCCATCTGCATCATTACATTGCAAGCGTTTTGATCTATTGATTTTTAAAAATTCATAACTTTTTCAGGTCGAGAGCTGTTTATTTTTGAACGCTAAATTTATTAACTGATCAAGACTTAAATGATGTTTATTAATTATTTATCATCTTAAATTTAAATAATTGGAATTTATTTTCAGTTATTATATAATTCAAAGATCTATAAATAATAAAATAAATATTTGAAAAGAGGCATATTAATCGTTCAGACAGTGTTTATTTGTTATTTATTATCTTAAATTTAAATAATTGGAATTTATTTTCAGTTATTACATAATTTAAAGATTTATAAATAATATAATAAATATTTGAAAGGAAGTTCATTAATTGATCAACAATGTTATTTAATTATTTATTATCCTAAGTTTAATAGTTGAAATTTATTTTCTCAGTTATTATAATTTAGAGAATTATAAATAATGGAATAAATTGAAGAGAAGTTTATTGATTAAATGATGTTTATTTGTTTATTATTCTGAATTTAAGTAATTGAAATTGATTTTTAATTACTATATAATTTAAAGAATTATAAACGATAAATGAATAATTGGAAAGAAGAAAGAATCAATTGTTAAAATATTGGAATTTTATTTACTTTATTCTAATTATTACAATTGTTATTTAAATATTGTATTATTTACAAAAATATTTACAATAACAATTATATAAAAGGCTTAAAGTAAAATAAAAACTATTCTAATTTTTCCTAAATTCTAAATCTTCATCTTCTATCCAATGCCTTTTTGTCTACTCATTTAATTTTACCTGCAAAAACAATTAAAAGAAAAAGTTAGAAATAAACAAATAATTAAAAGCAGAAAATTATTTATTAGTGTTCATCATTAAAAGCAAACAGCTGGAATCAGTTTTTACCCTTTTTGCAAATCGCGGGATTTCTCCCGGTTCACAAAAAGGGATGGATTTTTATTTTCAAAAATGAATGCACAAATTTAAATATGCACAAATTCATTTCTTTTGTCAAAATTGCATTTTAATTGTAAACTGCATAATCTCAAATCATTTCATTTCAAAAGCGTATGCATTTTCAAAAGCCATTGCATAAATCAACATAAAATGCATAAAACAAAACAGCATATGCATTTTAAGACAATTTGCAACGTAAACCATGCAACCATATAAGAAGAAGCCAAAATACAATAGGCTCCTACTGTTACATTGGGAGACAAAGAGGATATGCATTTTAAAACCAATTTGCAAGCAAAGCATATTTCCCTTTTTTCATCATTTTCCAGCATGTTTACTTTTTCAGAACAGTTGAAGTACACAACATTTTAGTGTTTCATTGTACTAAGAGAGAGAAGAGAGATAGAAGTATGTTTTTACAGGTTTTGGTTTAGGTAGAAGGAGTTACAAAACTACAGCAGTAACACAGTAAGAGGAAAGAAGCATGAAATAAGATATCAAACAAAACTGCTGTAACAGTAAGAGTGCAGAATTACCAAGGATATAATAAAAGTATTCAAACCTGAGCCAAAAGATGCCAAGCAAAACTGTATAACATAGCAAGTAAACCCCTTTCAAAGACAAGAGAGTCAAACCTGCCTAAGCATTCAAAACTCAAATATACTACAACATAACCATTACCAAAAACCATAGCCTACTGCATAAAAACCAGTAGAACCAGCATAAACACCATAAAAAAAACATCAAACCATTCCAAACCTGTACCATCCTGTTCCAAAAACCAGTTAAACCATTAACCTGTTATCTCATAAACCAAAACCTTATGGCCTAAACTAAAAACCTGCTACCATAACCCTTCTTTCAAAACCTCAACCATTACCAAAACCATAGCCTACTGCATAAAAACCAGTAGAACCAGCATACACCATACAAACCAACATGTCCTAAACCATTCCAAACCAGTACAACCATCACAAAAATCAAAACCATATATCAAATAACATGGCCTAAACCATTTCAAAAACCTGCTACCTGCATACAACCATCATACAGTATGGCCTAAAAACCATTAACCTGCTATCTCCTAAACCATATCAACTTATTCCATAACCTGTAAAACACAAATCTTGGCCTAAACCAGTAGAACCAGCATAAACCATATCAGAACCATATGGTCTAAAACCACAAACCTGTATCACCAAAAATCAAAACCAATGTCCAAACACGAAGGCCTCAATATGTCCATCATTGGCCATAAGCAAATCATACAGTAGTATAGGCGAGAAGAAGAAAAGAAACTGTCAAACCATTCCAACAAAAGCATACAGAAGTCAGAAAGAAGAAGAGGGCAAGCTAGTCAAAAAATTCATTTCAACAATAGCATCAAGGCAACATTGAAGCATACAAAGGCTAACCAAGGCAAGAAGAAGAAAGATACAAATACAGAGTACCAGGGTCAAGTAGCTAGCAAACATCACGTGCATCCCTCGCCGTCCCGGCCTCCTAGCTTTCCCCACCTTCCTTCCTCCTTCTCCAGGTAGCAACTTCGCACTCTTTTTCGCTCAAATTCCTCAAATAATAACATAATAAAACCAACTCAGAATCAATGAACATTGAAAATCACGAACATGCATTTGTAATAAAACCATAGACGAGTAATAAAACGAACTTACCGTAAAAATCTGTCGCCCTCTAACGTTTTGCTGGAGGGAAGAGGAAAGTGAAGAGCTGGTGGCCGTGGCAAAGGACACAGTAGCGAAGCAAAGGCGAAGAAGACGATCGGAGAAGAAGACGATCGAAGAAGACGAACGCATGAACAAGAGAGAACGGCGCTGTAACTTTGGTTTAACCCTAATTCAACTAATAATTTTGTTTAACCCTAAAACATACTAAGAAGCATTGGACTAAACCTCAAACGCCTAAGCCCAGCGAAACCCTTGTGCACCCCCCGTTTTCAGTTCTGTTTGGGCCTCTTAAAAATCTTTAACCCTTATATTTACTTGTCCTTTTTTCCCTTTGATACACATTTCTATTTTTGTTTTCTTTAGTTTTTTTTTGAAATTATTATTACATTAGTTAATTAGTAAGTGTAATAAAAAACAAGAGATGTATTTAATTAAAACATTTTAATAATTTGATCATTTTATTAAGTTAACTTTAGGACTATTTTAATAATTTTTAGTATTTATTTTAATTAGATTTAAGTTAATAACCTTTTAAGTTTTAATTTAGTAATTAATAAAAAAATGCTTTAATAAAAACTATTAAAAAAAAACATATAATAATGAACTTAAAAAAAAACATTTTTACTTCTTTTAATTAATTCACTCGTTTTAGTTAATACTAATACAAAAAATATAAAAAAAAATAGAATTTAAGAATTAAAACATTTTCTTTTCATTAATATTAAACAAAATCACAAAAATGCATATTTATACCACTTAGTCTTTTATTTAAATTGTTGTATATCATTTATTTATCATAATTTTCTGTTTACATGATTATTCTATTTTACGTCTAAATCCAAGGGGAAAACGATTAAATTTGTCGACCTCATGTCCTCAAGTCTAATCGCGCGAGCATTCGCATTTCATTAAAACTTAGGAAAATTTTTCCTCAAATATTCAATCTTTTCGAAACTTATACCTTTTAAGCAAAAACTTCGACATTAGGTCGTCGTCTCTTCAAAAACCCGTCCGTACCCCTTTTTTGGCCAAAATGATTCATTTTTAAATCAAACGAACAATTTTAATAAACAGATATTTCAAAAGGTTCCTATAGAGTACTATAGATACATTGGGTGCTAATACCTTCCCACTGTATAACCAACCCCCGAACCATAGATCTCTTTTCAAAAACGCCTTGTATTTTTATTACTTTTAAAAAGTATTATTTACATTGCATATTTAGGGTTTTATTTCGCTCTTTCCCCTTTTCCCTTGGAAATAATAAAGCGCGATGGCGACTCTTGCTTTTGAGAGACGAATTAATCAATAATTCGATCTCCGATTTACCCCGCTACATTTTTTATCGCTACAGAATTGGCGACTCTGCTGGGGATAGATTGACCTCTTGCTGGTCCATCCCTAAGTGGGTTAAGCCTAATTTGTTTTATCTGTTTTATTATTTGATTTGTTTGATTATGTGTTTAAATTGGGGTGTTTGGGTTTTTTTGCAAAGGACGAATCCTATACCCGGATTAAGTAACACTTAAGAATAGGACAGGCGGTATAGTCATGTTAACTTTGAGGGAGTAATCCCGAAGAAGGAGGCATGAGATCCCCCACTCAATGGAAGGCCCTCTTGAACTTAATATTTGTTTACCGAGTAATCGGGAAGACATTATTATTTTCGACCTAGGAGCCCGAGAAGTTGAGGACCGTAGAACCCTAACCCATCTTGGCTTTTTTAGGTGTAGCGTGGAGACTATAACGGAGTAATTCGGAAGTAGTTGTTACGCGATGCTACGCTCGGACGAGTTTCTCTTGAGAATATTGCTAATTATTGAGTAATCAAGATGTTGGTAATATCTGAAGGAGGAATGTAGACTCTGGGAACTCTTAGAACATTGTCTTACAGGTGCGATTGAATCGTTAGTACATACCTTTGGGTGGGCTTTACCCTTGACTCCATGCTGAACGTTGAACCTTTGAACCCCATGTTTGTGAACTTGTGTGTGACTGTTGCATTATCATTCATCCATGCATTCATCAACATTTTTTGTAAAAAAAAAAACTTGTTTTTCAAGGAACTTCGGAATGATTTTTGCAGACATCTCAGGTTATTATGGAATTTGGAAGGAAAAACACTCGAAGCTTTAGTTTTAAGGAGCCCGAGATTGAAGAACTGAAGAGTTTGATTCCGAAGATCGAGAACCCGACGGATTTTCAGAGAAAGTATGGGTCCATTATACCTCTCATGAAGCGCAAGATGAAGGAAGGCATCCTCAATACGTTGGTTCAATTCTACGATCCTTTGTACCGATGTTTCACCTTTCCGGATTACCAGTTGATGCCCACCTTAGAAGAGTACTCCTACACACTTGGTTTGCCGATCATCGACTGTGTTCCTTTTTCTGGATTAGAAGAGGAGCCCAAATCTCACGAGATAGCGACCATCACCCACTTGAAGAAGTCAGAGATAGAGGAGAACATGACTACAAAAGGGGGAATCCGAGGCTTGTCTGCGCAGTTTTTGTTGAAGAAAGCTCGTCAGTTCGCTGAGATGAAAGATACTATTGCCTTTGAAGACGTCTTTGCTTTACTCGCCTATGGTCTATTCTTGTTCCCTAACATTGATAAGTTTGTGGATATCAACGCCATCAGAATCTTCTTGATTGGAAATCCGGTCCCTACGCTGCTCGGAGATACTTACTACTCCATTCATCTTCGAAACTCTTATCAAGGAGGGATGATTATTTGTTGTGCACCGTTGCTGTATCAGTGGTATGTTTCACATCTACCTAGGTATGATGTTTTCTGGGATCTCGAGAAGGAGCCGCGTTGGGCGCCAAAGATTATGGCTCTCACTCATTTCGACATTGATTGGTATAATCGAGTTTACTACGACGTGAAGATCATCGATAGCTGTGGTGCTTTTCCTAACGTGCCTCTTCTTGGTACGAGAGGTGGAATCAACTATAACCCTGTTCTCGCGCGCCGTCAGTTTGGATACCCGATGAGGGACAAGCCGAACAACATCCATGTGAGTGGTTTCTTTCTACAAGAAGGACAAGATCATCAGGCAGCTAAGAGGGAGATCGAAGGAGCTTGGCGCCACATCCATAGGAAAGGGAGAGATATGTTAGGACCTAGAGGTGCCGTTTCTTTGGAGCCTTACCTACAGTGGGTCCGTGCTAGGGCTTGTGCTCTCAAGATGCCCTATAAACTTGAGAAACCTTTATTCCCTACCGTTGCATCATCATCTATTGTTATCCCTATCGCGAATATAGGAGAATACCAAGGAAATCTGGCTAGGATGAAGTCCGAGAGAGATGCTTGGAAAGAAAAGTATAATATGTCTGAATATGAGAATCGAGTCCTGACTCGACAGCTAAAGGAAAAGGAGGAGTTGCTGTTTATTCAAGATGGCTGGTTCATTGATCACGATGAGAAACTTCGTCAAAAGGATGCTTTGCTGAAGAAGTATGCTAGTGAAAGGAAGAGAAAGAAGGAAGGTTCGGTAAGCGTTGCTCTTGTTCCTAATCCGCAGAAGGAAATCGTTGATCGACTGGTAGCTGAGAAGAAAGAGATGGAAGACTTTTATGAAGAGAAGATCAAGAAGCTCCAGTTACAGTTGGTGTTTGGTCCCTCATCTGATGATTCTCATTGATCTTTAGATTTTAGTTTTATTTTATTGATGTCATTTTGTAAAACTATGTAAAAGGGCTTCATGCTCCGAAGTTGTAATTTATTGCTTTATTAAGGGCTTCATGCTCCGAAGTTGTAATTTATTGCTTTATTATGGGCTTCATGCTCCGAAGTTGTAATTTATTGCTTTATTATGGGCTTCATGCTCCGAAGTTGTAATTTATTGCTTTATTATGGGCTTCATGTTCCAAAGTTGTAATTTACTGCTTTTATTATTGGGTTGTTATCCCAAAGTTTAATTTATTATTTTGTGGTTTCAAAATTGTAAGTTGTAATTTACTGTTTTTGATTAATGGATTGAGTTTTTGTTGTTCCAAATTCCTTTACCATTGATATGTGCAAGATTATCGAAGTTCCTTGAAAAACTATTAAAATGAATCATCATTTGCATCGCACATCATACATCATTCAACATTCCACTTCACATGTTTTCTAGAGTCTTATCCTTGTTTCTTTTTCCACTCCAAAGGTTGTCAAGCTGTCTCACCGATACGACACTCGAGCCAATCGTCAGAGGAAAATGGAAGATCTGGAACAGGAAAATCATGAGCTTCGTGGGGAAGTTGCTACCCTTCGTATCGAGATGGAAAAGTTAACTGCGCTAGTGGAAAGTTTGGTGGCTGTTCAGAATCAACCATCGACTACAGCTGCTGAGATTCAGACTTCAACTCCAGTGGTTTCCGAGATTGTCACTGTTCCTACCTCTGTGACTCAAATCAACTCTCCGCTTCAACATCAGATGCCGAAAGGTTTTCCGTGGGGAATGACTTACAATTTTGTGCCAGAGGGGTATCAGCCTGTCGTACAGCCTTTGTTTCAACCTGCTTTGTCTCTTCCTCAGCCAGAGACAACTGCCATGCCGCCAGTAATTCCGTCTGTGACACCTTTTCCGCAACCGATTATGACAACTGTCGCTCCTGTGGTCCACTCCGTGCCATACTTGAATGAACCTACTTATCCTGCCGAGCCTGCTGAAAGTTTGGGTCTTTTTGATAGAATGGAAGAATTTCAAGATCAGTTCCAGGAAATGCAGAAGGAGCTCAGAGCGTCAAAGGGGAAGGATTTGTTTGGGAAGAACACGCATGACCTTTGTTTAGTTCCGAACGCAAGATTCCAGCAAAATTCAAAGTGCCAGACTTTGAGAGATATAAGGGTGATTCGTGTCCTAGAAGTCATTTGACTATGTACGTGAGAAAGATGTCTACGTATTCCGATGATCATGACTTGTTGATTCATTATTTTCAAGATAGTTTGACGGGTGCTGCTCTAAAGTGGTATATGGGTTTAGACAGTATTCGGATCCGCAACTTCAACGATCTTAGCGAAGCTTTTGTCCACCAGTATAAGTACAACGTTGACATGGCACCGGACAGGGATCAACTCCGGGCGATGTCGCAAAGAGACCGAGAATCTTTTAAGGAATACGCCCAGAGATGGCGTGAAATTGCTGCTCAAATCTATCCACCTCTTGAGGAGAAAGAGATGACTAAGATATTTTTGAAGACTTTAGGTTCCTTTTACTATGAAAGAATGATCGCCAGCGCACCCAGTGACTTCACCGAAATGGTAAGCATGGGCATGCGGTTAGAGGAAGGGATTTGTGAAGGGCGTTTGGTTAAAGAAGGAAGTCCGTCTAGCAGTACTAAGAAGTTTGGAAGTGTTTTCCTGAAAAGAAAAGAGCAGGATGTCAGCGCTTTGTTCCCAGGAAGACCAAGGAGAGGTTACTCTCACGTTGCGGCAGTCACTCCGGCTGTCCGCCCAGCTTTGATGACCCCAGCTCATCAAACTCCACCAACTCAACAACGGCCATTTCAGCAGCAGCCTCGATAACAGGCTTATCCATTCAACAATCAGAACCGTTCACCAAGAAAACCGCAGTTCGATGCCATTCCTATGACTTATACTGAATTGTTCCCTGCTCTTATCAGAAAGAATCTCATAACGACAAAGCCTCCTCCTGTCGCACCGAATAGTACTTCTCCGTGGTACAAGGAGGATCGGTTTTGTGAATATCATCAAGGGTCGCCAGGGCACAACCTTGAGAATTGCTTTGCTCTGAAGGCGGACGTGCAGAGGTTGATTAAGAATGGTATCTTGTCTTTCAAGGATGTTAATCCGAATGTTAGAGATAATCCTTTGCCTCGACATGGGGCAGCTTCAGTTAATATGGTGGAAGGTTGTCCGGGGAAGTTTCGAGTTTTTCAAGTTGAACACATAAGAGAGTCGTTGATCAGGTTACATCAGAGTTTGAGAAGACTTGCCTTTGTTAAGCATCAATATGATTATGATGTTTGTGAATTTTGTTCAAGAGAGGTTGATTGTCCTATTGTGAAGGAGGACATTCAGAAGTTGTTAGACCAGAGAGTTATCACTATTACGTATGACAGAGATCCGGAGGATGAAGTGAATGTTATAATACCACAATTCAATTTTCCTAAATCAGTAGAGATCGTTTACGACAGTCAGACTGCACCTGTTGATCCTTTGATCATTTACCCACCTGGTCCTGTGCCTTACAACTCAGACCAAGCTGTACCGTATAAGTATAATGCCACCATGATGGAGAATGGGGTAGAAGTCCCTATACCAATAAGACCGTCTTTTGTTAACATTGCTGATGTGAGTAGAGTTACGAGAAGTGGACGTGTCTTTGCAGCAGTACCTTTGAAGAGACCAGAAGTTCAAGTCAGGAGGCCCATACTGGCAGAAATTCCAGCGAGAAATGTTGAACCAAGGGTTGAGATAGGCCGATCCAGTGAACCTATCCCTCGCCCTGAGGATGACGAGATTCTGAAGCTTATCAAGAAAAGTGAATATAAGATTGTGGACCAGCTATTGCAAACTCCTTCCAAGATTTCTTTGCTTGCTTTACTGAGAGATTCTGGTGCCCATAGAGAATCTTTGATGAAGGTCTTGGACCAGGCGTTCGTGGATCATGATGTGACGGTTGACCAGTTTGATGGGATTGTGGGAAATATTACTTCATGTAACAATCTTGGTTTCAGTGATGAAGAACTCCCAGAGGAGGGGAGAAACCATAATATGGCTTTGCATATCTCAGTAAGTTGCGGAAATGATACCTTATCAAGTGTGTTGGTGGATACAGGTTCGTCGTTGAATATAATGCCCAAGACTACATTATCTCGTCTCTCATATCCAGGTGCTCCCATGAGACCTAGTGGAGTAATTGTTAAAGTGTTTGATGGTTCTAGGAAGACAATCATTGGTGAAGTGGATCTTCCTATAGTAATTGGTCCTCATACTTTTCAAATCACTTTCCAAGTGATGGACATTCGTGCTGCCTACAGTTGCTTATTGGGTCGTCCATGGATCCATGATGCAGGGGTAGTCACTTCCACGCTCCATCAGAGACTAAAGTTTGTAAGGCATGGGAAGCTAGTGATGATCGGTGGAGAGCAGGCTATGGTGGTAAGCCATTTATCATCCTTCTCTTTTATTGATGCTGATGAGGATGTGGGAACCCAGTTCCAAGGTCTATCTGTTGCCAAGAATGACGTGAAGAAGCAAGGGGCATCCATTTCTTCATTTGAGGATGTGCGGCGAGTGGTGGAAACTGGTTCGGCCGAAGGATGGGGCCAGGTGTTGACTTTGCCCGAGAACAAGTCTGGGGAAGGTCTTGGTTTTCATCCAGTGTCTGCAAGAGTCAAGAAGGAGGTGGTTGTTCGTCCGATTCAAGAGGTTTTCCGAAGTGCAGGGTTTATACATCCTGAGGTTGATGATATCATAGAGGACGATTCCGAGGAAGATTTGCCCGATTTTGTGACGCCTGGATTGGCTTGCCAAAACTGGATAGTTGTTGATGTTCCTATTGTTATGCACATTTCCGACTAATGTTTTGTTTTGTTTTTCTTTAAAAAAATTCGCTCTGCCCAAGGCGAAGAGTATTTTGTGTCGGGCTATGAAAAATAATTCCTTTTGCTCTGCCCAAGGCAAAAGAGAAATGTCTGGGCCCTTTGTTTCAAATATTTCCCGTCAATGAATAAAATGTTATTTTGTCCACTACTGTTTTATTTTTCACTTTTTTTGGGAAATAGCAATGAAAATTAATTGGTAGTAATAGGAAAATATAATAACCTTTTGTTTTATTTGCACAAATCGATTTCTAAAATAAAGCATAATCATGTGTGCAGATTAATCCATGACTTAACCATCGAAAACAATAATCCTATGCCCTCTCCCAACTTTGAATTCCTTGTGTTCAGAGCCGAAGAAGAGGATGGTGAAGAGATTCCTGTTGAAATTTCCCGTTTGCTTGAGCATGAGGAGAAGATCATTCAACCGTTTGAAGAACCTATAGAGTTGGTCAACTTGGGTGATGAAGAAGATAGAAAGGAAGTCAAAGTCGGAGCATTGCTTATCCCGGAAGTCAAAGAGAAAATGTTGGAGCTTCTCAAAGAGTATGTTGATGTGTTTGCTTGGTCCTACCAAGATATGCCGGGTTTGGACAACGATATTGTGGAGCATCGTTTACCGTTGAAACTTGAATGTCCACCGATCAAGCAGAAGCTGAGAAGGACTCGTCCCGATATGGCTGACAAGATCAAAGAGGAGGTTCAGAAGCAGATTAATGCAGGTTTCCTTGTTACATCGGTCTATCCTCAGTGGTTAGCCAACATAGTGCCTGTTGCTAAGAAAGATGGCAAAGTTTGGATGTGTGTAGACTATCGAGATCTGAATAGAGCTAGTCCAAAGGATGACTTCCCATTACCTCACATTGACGTATTGGTCGACAGTACTGCCAAGTTCAAAGTCTTTTCTTTCATGGATGGTTTCTCTGGTTACAATCAGATCAGGATGGCACCAGAAGATATGGAGAAGACAGCTTTCATTACACCTTGGGGAACATTTTGTTATCGGGTTATGCTGTTTGGTCTGAGGAATGCGGGCACAACATACCAAAGAGCCATGACTGCTTTGTTCCATGACATGATGCATAAGGAGATATAAGTGTATGTGGATGACATGATTGCCAAATCACAGACTGAGGAAGATCATTTGGAACATTTGTTGAAGTTATTCCAGTGTTTGAGGAAGTATAAACTCCGTCTGAATCCCAACAAGTGCACTTTTGGTGTTCGTTCTGGAAGACTTCTGGGTTTCATTGTCAGTCAGAAAGGTATTGAAGTAGATCCTGATAAAGTCAAAGCTATTCGGGAAATGCTCGCACCCAAGACGGAAAAACAAGTAAGAGGATTCCTTGGGAGACTGAACTATATCTCTAGATTTATATCTCATATGACTGCTACCTGTGGGCCGATTTTCAAGCTTCTCCGAAAGAACCAAGGATGTGTGTGGACAGAAGATTGTCAGAGAGCTTTTGATAGCATCAAAGAATATTTGCTTGAACCTCCCATTTTGATTCCTCCGGTGGAAGGAAGACCTTTGATTATGTACCTGACTATATTGGAAGATTCCATGGGATGTGTGCTTGGTCAACAAGATGAGACTGGAAGAAAGGAACATGCTGTATATTATCTGAGTAAGAAATTCACAGACTGTGAGTCTCGATACTCATTGCTTGAGAAAACTTGTTGTGCTTTAGCTTGGGCTGCTCGCCGTCTGCGCCAGTATATGATTAACCACACCACTTGGTTGATCTCCAAAATGGATCCGATCAAGTATATCTTTGAGAAGCCCGCCTTATCTGGAAGAATAGCCCGTTGGCAGATGTTGTTATCTGAATATGACATTGAGTATCACACTCAGAAAGCGATCAAAGGGAGTATTTTAGCCGATCATTTGGCTCACCAACCAATTGACGATTATCAATCCATCAAGTTTGATTTCCCAGATGAAGATGTTATGTACTTGAAAGCTAAAGATTATGAAGAGCCGTTACCTAAAGAAGGACCTGATCCTGAGTCGCATTGGGGTTTGATATTTGACGGAGCTGTGAATTCCTATGGAAATGGAATTGGGGCAATCATCATCACTCCCTGAGGCACTCATATCCCGTTCACGGCGACATTGAAGTTCGACTGCACGAACAACATGGCGGAATATGAGGTGTGTATTATGGGTCTCGAAGAAGCAGTGGATCTAAGGATTAAGATTCTTGATATTTATGGAGATTCGGCATTGGTGATTAATCAAATCAAAGGAGAATGGGAGACTCGTCATCCTGGTTTGATCCCTTACAGAGACTATGCTAGAAGATTGTTAACTTTCTTCAACAAAGTGGAATTACATCATATCCCTAGAGATGAGAACCAAATGGCTGATGCTTTAGCTACTTTGTCTTCAATGTTTCAAGTGAATGGTTGGAACGATGTGCCTACAATCCGAGTTATGCGCCTTGACAGACCTGCTCATGTGTTCTCGGTAGAAGAGGTTACCGACGACAAACTGTGGTTCTATGACATTAAACGTGTTCTTCAAACTCAAGAGTACCCGCCTGAGGCGTCCAATAAGGATAGGAAGACGTTGAGAAGATTAGCAAGCAGTTTCTTCCTCAATGAAGAAGTGTTGTATAAGAAGGAATTACGACATGGTCTTGCTCAGATGTGTAGACAGACGTGAAGCAGACATGCTGATGCAAGAAGTACATGAAGGGTCCTTTGGCACTCATGCCAATGGACATGCAATGGCTAGAAAGATGTTGAGAGCTGGTTACTATTGGATGACCATGGAATCTGATTGCTGCAAGTATGTGAAGAAGTGTCATAAATGTCAGATTTATGCGGACAAGATGCATGTGCCACCGACCCTCCTCAATGTTATCTCTTCACCTTGGCCTTTCTCTATGTGGGGCATTGATATGATTGGAATGATTGAACCCAAAGCTTCAAATGGTCATCGTTTCATCTTGGTAGCGATCGATTATTTTACTAAGTGGGTGGAAGCAGCATCTTATGCTAATGTAACCAGACAGGTGGTAGTCAGATTTATCAAGAATCAGATCATTTGTCGATACGGCATCCCGAGCAAGATCATCACCGATAATGGTTCGAATTTGAATAACAAGATGATGAGAGAGCTTTGTGAAGAGTTCAAGATCGAACATCATAATTCTTCTCCTTACAGACCGAAGATGAATGGGGCTGTTGAAGCTGCTAACAAGAACATCAAAAAGATTGTCCAGAAGATGGTGGTAACTTATAATGATTGGCATGAAATGCTTCCGTTTGCTCTGCATGGATACCGTACTTCAGTTCGAACTTCAACGGGCGCAACCCCGTTTTCCCTAGTTTACGGTATGGAAGCTGTACTCCCCGTGGAGGTTGAGATTCCGTCTCTGAGAGTGTTGATGGAAGCTAAACTTTATGAGGCCGAATGGTGTCAAAGTAGATATGATCAGTTGAATTTAATCGAAGAGAAGAGATTGACGGCGTTGTGTCATGGTCAATTATATCAGTAGAGAATGAAGAAGGCTTTTGATAAGAAGGTTCGACCACATGAGTTCAGAGCAGGTGACCTTGTGCTCAAGAAGATATTATCTTTCCAACCCGATTCTAGGGGCAAGTGGGCTCCGAATTATGAAGGACCGTATGTCGTTAAGAGAGTTTTCTCTGGAGGTGCCTTGATTCTCACCCATATGGACGGTGAAGAACTCCCGCGTACCATGAACGCCGATGCAGTCAAGAAGTATTTCGCTTAGGCAGGCTTTTGGTCAGACCAGTCCTGGCACTTGAGCACATTTCGGAATTCGAAGTTGTTAGGGAGAATAGTGATCATGGTTTTTGTGTAACCTTTTTATTTCATGTACTATTTCCCAAACTTTTGTAAACCGTTGGAGTCGCATTGTTAGCGAACTACCATATTATTAATGAAATTTGAGCATTTACCTTTTGTGGGCAAAATTTTAATTTTATGGAAATACTTGAAACAAATTTATTTAAAGTATTCTTATTTTAAAAAAATGTGTCGTGAATAACGAAAGGAATGTTAACAGTTGTTCCGAGGATGGTCAAGCCATGAAATGCAACAGTACAGTAATTTATCCTTGCATGATGAACATGTTTCGTTTCAAAATCGTCATGAGGTGTTGTTTGTGTTAAACTTGCGTTTCTGGTGGTACTAAGTTTGGTGACTCCCCAACTGTTCCAGTTAAGGTTTGTTTCAGTTATCTTTATTTGAGCAGATTTCGGAAGTGTGGTACGCTTTGTCTCTTGCCAGTGGTCTATTGGTATTGTAAGATTGGATTTGATTGCTTTTCTCCTCAGAATATTTGAGCCCTGTAGCGTGTTACGCTCCGACGTGCTGTGTGATTCCAGTTCCAGTTATTTTCCGTCTTTTCCAAGATTGGCCGAGTATCTATCTTTTTGTGACATCTTATCGTCTTCAGGATATTCCTTCTGTTCGTTTTGTCAGCATAACATTCATTTATTCATTTACACTTATATCACGCATACATATTCACATTTGCCATCGATTTTGGTTTGCACTTTGTTTATTCAAATAACGTACATGTTTCTTTCCAAGTAGAAGGTTAGCTTAGGCAGAAAATGTGCTTCCTTTCTAAATTCGCCAACTGAGCTAATCCTCATGGATGATTTTTGATTTAGCTCATCTTGTCCATTTCTGGATGGGATGAATTCCCCAATCGAGTTGCTTTCTCATTGGGTAGAGCTTTGTTTGACTGTTTTCTCTCTAGTTATTCCTGGATGAAGTTGTTGTTTCTTGCATAGGCTATCTCATTGATTTTCCCCAGTAAAGTCGCGACCTAGACGTATGGTGCATTTATTTTGCGCATTTAAGTATGTGATCTCATCGGGAAGGTTTGATTCATGATTCTCCTTGATGAAGATTTTATTCTCTTCCAGTGTCATCGCAACTTCCTTCTGAGTTACCTTTCGGAAAACGACAAGCGGCAGCTCTTCACGAGCAACTTGTGCGTTATTATTTTGGAAAGCGATAAGCGGCAGCTCTTCACGAGCAACTTGTGCGTTATTATTTTGGAAAGCGACAAGCGGCAGATCTTCACGAGCAACTTGTACGTCAGTATTATCTTGTGGAAAACGACAAGCGGCAGCTCTTCACGAGCAACTTGTGCGTTATTATTATTTTTGGAAAAAACGACAAGCGGCAGCTCTTCACGAGCAACTTGTGCGTTATTATTATTTTTGGAAAAGCGACAAGCGGCAGCTCTTCACGAGCAACTTGTGCGTTATTATTTTGGAAAACGGCAAGCGGCAGTCTCTTTATTTGAGCAACTTGTACGTTATTATTTTTCTGGAAGACAGCAAGTGGCAGCCTCTTTATTTGAGCAGCTTGTATGTTATTGGTATTTTCTTTGGAAAACAACAAGTGGCGGCTTCTTTATTTGAGCAGCTTGTGTGTTATTGACACCCCTGGACGACAGCAAGTGGCAGCCTCTTTATTTGAGCAGCTTGTGTGTCATAGTTTTGGACGACAGCAAGTGGCAGCCTCTTTATTTGAGTAGCTTGTATGTCATAATACTTTTTGGGAAGACGGCAAGTGGCAACTTCTTTATTTGAGC
This sequence comes from Vicia faba, assembly GCA_948472305.1. Lineage (NCBI taxonomy): Eukaryota > Viridiplantae > Streptophyta > Magnoliopsida > Fabales > Fabaceae > Vicia > Vicia faba. Next base: position 27,567 of record CATIWC010001194.1, on the reverse strand, counting down.
AGCTTGCGTATCTACAATCTTATTATTATATCAGCATTAATGAGTATATCTCCGGAAATCTCGCAGAGAAGTTTATTATGAATCTTTACCTTCAGAGGTCGGTAATCCATCATCAACAAGGTTGATTACTTTTCGTCTATCTTCGACCTTGAGTTGTGAGCTCACTGTTTTGGGCCAATAATCTGTCTATGGCCTATGCAAGATGCCTTCTTTGTTAGGGTCAGAGGTCGTATTCCCTCAATTTTATTCGCTGTCAGGAGTCTGTCATTTGAAGTCGATAGCTCGTTTCCGCAGTAGTGTATAATCCATGTCTCTGTGTTTTGTTGGCGTTTGATTTCTCCAGCATTGTCTTATTTCATACAATATCTTTCTCTGTGAATTCAATTACTACATTCATATCAAGCATAATGGCGGTATCTTAGGGTAAAAATTTGCGTATTATGTATTTAAGTATCTTCAATCTCGTCGAAACGAAGATTTTAATCTTCATATCTCCGGATAGAAGAAACTTAAATAGGGGCAGCTGTTGTACCCCAAATTTTGACCTAAGATACCATCTCCCATCTGCATCATTACATTGCAAGCGTTTTGATCTATTGATTTTTAAAAATTCATAACTTTTTCAGGTCGAGAGCTGTTTATTTTTGAACGCTAAATTTATTAACTGATCAAGACTTAAATGATGTTTATTAATTATTTATCATCTTAAATTTAAATAATTGGAATTTATTTTCAGTTATTATATAATTCAAAGATCTATAAATAATAAAATAAATATTTGAAAAGAGGCATATTAATCGTTCAGACAGTGTTTATTTGTTATTTATTATCTTAAATTTAAATAATTGGAATTTATTTTCAGTTATTACATAATTTAAAGATTTATAAATAATATAATAAATATTTGAAAGGAAGTTCATTAATTGATCAACAATGTTATTTAATTATTTATTATCCTAAGTTTAATAGTTGAAATTTATTTTCTCAGTTATTATAATTTAGAGAATTATAAATAATGGAATAAATTGAAGAGAAGTTTATTGATTAAATGATGTTTATTTGTTTATTATTCTGAATTTAAGTAATTGAAATTGATTTTTAATTACTATATAATTTAAAGAATTATAAACGATAAATGAATAATTGGAAAGAAGAAAGAATCAATTGTTAAAATATTGGAATTTTATTTACTTTATTCTAATTATTACAATTGTTATTTAAATATTGTATTATTTACAAAAATATTTACAATAACAATTATATAAAAGGCTTAAAGTAAAATAAAAACTATTCTAATTTTTCCTAAATTCTAAATCTTCATCTTCTATCCAATGCCTTTTTGTCTGCTCATTTAATTTTACCTGCAAAAACAATTAAAAGAAAAAGTTAGAAATAAACAAATAATTAAAAGCAGAAAATTATTTATTAGTGTTCATCATTAAAAGCAAACAGCTGGAATCAGTTTTTACCCTTTTTGCAAATCGCGGGATTTCTCCCGGTTCACAAAAAGGGATGGATTTTTATTTTCAAAAATGAATGCACAAATTTAAATATGCACAAATTCATTTCTTTTGTCAAAATTGCATTTTAATTGTAAACTGCATAATCTCAAATCATTTCATTTCAAAAGCATATGCATTTTCAAAAGCCATTGCATAAATCAACATAAAATGCATAAAACAAAACAGCATATGCATTTTAAGACAATTTGCAACGTAAACCATGCAACCATATAAGAAGAAGCCAAAATACAATAGGCTCCTACTGTTACATTGGGAGACAAAGAGGATATGCATTTTAAAACCAATTTGCAAGCAAAGCATATTTCCCTTTTTTCATCATTTTCCAGCATGTTTACTTTTTCAGAACAGTTGAAGTATACAACATTTTAGTGTTTCATTGTACTAAGAGAGAGAAGAGAGATAGAAGTATGTTTTTACAGGTTTTGGTTTAGGCAGAAGGAGTTACAAAACTACAGCAGTAACACAGTAAGAGGAAAGAAGCATGAAATAAGATATCAAACAAAACTGCTGTAACAGTAAGAGTGCAGAATTACCAAGGATATAATAAAAGTATTCAAACCTGAGCCAAAAGATGCCAAGCAAAACTGTATAACATAGCAAGTAAACCCCTTTCAAAGACAAGAGAGTCAAACCTGCCTAAGCATTCAAAACTCAAATATACTACAACATAACCATTACCAAAAACCATAGCCTACTCCATAAAAACCAGTAGAACCAGCATAAACACCATAAAAAAAAACATCAAACCATTCCAAACCTGTACCATCCTGTTCCAAAAACCAGTTAAACCATTAACCTGTTATCTCATAAACCAAAACCTTATGGCCTAAACTAAAAACCTGCTACCATAACCCTTCTTTCAAAACCTCAACCATTACCAAAACCATAGCCTACTGCATAAAAACCAGTAGAACCAGCATACACCATACAAACCAACATGTCCTAAACCATTCCAAACCAGTACAACCATCACAAAAATCAAAACCATATATCAAATAACATGGCCTAAACCATTTCAAAAACCTGCTACCTGCATACAACCATCATACAGTATGGCCTAAAAACCATTAACCTGCTATCTCCTAAACCATATCAACTTATTCCATAACCTGTAAAACACAAATCTTGGCCTAAACCAGTAGAACCAGCATAAACCATATCAGAACCATATGGTCTAAAACCACAAACCTGTATCACCAAAAATCAAAACCAATGTCCAAACACGAAGGCCTCAATATGTCCATCATTGGCCATAAGCAAATCATACAGTAGTATAGGCGAGAAGAAGAAAAGAAACTGTCAAACCATTCCAACAAAAGCATACAGAAGTCAGAAAGAAGAAGAGGGCAAGCTAGTCAAAAAATTCATTTCAACAATAGCATCAAGGCAACATTGAAGCATACAAAGGCTAACCAAGGCAAGAAGAAGAAAGATACAAATACAGAGTACCAGGGTCAAGTAGCTAGCAAACATCACGTGCATCCCTCGCCGTCCCGGCCTCCTAGCTTTCCCCACCTTCCTTCCTCCTTCTCCAGGTAGCAACTTCGCACTCTTTTTCGCTCAAATTCCTCAAATAATAACATAATAAAACCAACTCAGAATCAATGAACATTGAAAATCACGAACATGCATTTGTAATAAAACCCTAGACGAGTAATAAAACGAACTTACCGTAAAAATCTGTCGCCCTCTAACGTTTTGCTGGAGGGAAGAGGAAAGTGAAGAGCTGGTGGCCGTGGCAAAGGACACAGTAGCGAAGCAAAGGCGAAGAAGACGATCGGAGAAGAAGACGATCGAAGAAGACGAACGCATGAACAAGAGAGAACGGCGCTGTAACTTTGGTTTAACCCTAATTCAACTAATAATTTTGTTTAACCCTAAAACATACTAAGAAGCATTGGACTAAACCTCAAACGCCTAAGCCCAGCGAAACCCTTGTGCACCCCCCGTTTTCAGTTCTGTTTGGGCCTCTTAAAAATCTTTAACCCTTATATTTACTTGTCCTTTTTTCCCTTTGATACACATTTCTATTTTTGTTTTCTTTAGTTTTTTTTTGAAATTATTATTACATTAGTTAATTAGTAAGTGTAATAAAAAACAAGAGATGTATTTAATTAAAACATTTTAATAATTTGATCATTTTATTAAGTTAACTTTAGAACTAGTTTAATAATTTTTAGTATTTATTTTAATTAGATTGAAGTTAATAACCTTTTAAGTTTTAATTTAGTAATTAATAAAATAATGCTTTGATAAAAACTATTAAAAAAAACATATAATAATGAACTTAAAAAAAAACATTTTTACTTCTTTTAATTAATTCACTCGTTTTAGTTAATACTAATACAAAAAATATATAAAAAAATAGAATTTAAGAATTAAAACATTTTCTTTTCATTAATATTAAACAAAATCACAAAAATGCATATTTATACCACTTAGTCTTTTATTTAAATTGTTGTATATCATTTATTTATCATAATTTTCTGTTTACATGATTATTCTATTTTACGTCTAAATCCAAGGGAAAAACGATTAAATTTGTCGACCTCATGTCCTCAAGTCTAATCGCGCGAGCATTCGCATTTCATTAAAACTTAGGAAAATTTTTCCTCAAATATTCAATCTTTTCGAAACTTATACCTTTTAAGCAAAAACTTCGACATTAGGTCCTCGTCTCTTCAAAAACCCGTCCGTACCCCTTTTTCGGCCAAAATGATTCATTTTTAAATCAAACGAACAATTTTAATAAACAGATATTTCAAAAGGTTCCTATAGAGTACTATAGATACATTGGGTGCTAATACCTTCCCACTGTATAACCAACCCCCGAACCATAGATCTCTTTTCAAAAACGCCTTGTATTTTTATTACTTTTAAAAAGTATTATTTACATTGCATATTTAGGGTTTTATTTCGCTCTTTCCCATTTTCCCTTGGAAATAATAAAGCGCGGTGGTGACTCTTGCTTTTGAGAGACGAATTAATCAATAATTCGATCTCCGATTTACCCCGCTACATTTTTTATCACTACACATAGTCAATGAATATACATTATTTTTATTTTGCATCTAACTTGGATCTTTCACCCTTTGGAACATGCACAAAATCCTTACAACCAAATACTCTCAAATTATCATACTTGACATTCTTTTGAATCCAATTTTTCCTAAAAATTCACTATTCAATGCAATAACATGAGTGAGATTAAGAGCATGTACTATTGTGTAAAGTGCCTCACCCTAGTAATGACTGGGCAACTTAGCTTCAGATAGCAATACATCTAACTCTCTTAATTAGTGCTCAATTCATCCACTTTGCTAAACCATTCAATTGAGGAGTTTTAGGAGGATTCTTTTCATGGGAAATACCATGTTGCTTGTAGTAGGAATCAAATGGTCCATGATACTCTCTGCCATTGTTAGAACGAACAAATTTCAACTTCTCGCATGTTTACATCTCAACCAAAGCATGAAATTCTTTGAACTTTTCCAACACTTGGTTTTTTCTATTCATGGCATACACTTATTATTTCCTGGAACAATCATCGATAAAGATAATAAAATAAAGTGAAGCACGAAAGGATTTTACCTTTAATGGACCACAAATATCATAATGTACCAATTGAAGCAACTTTGACTTTCTTTAGAGGGATGTCTCTTGAAAAATACTCTAGTATGATTACCAACCATGCAATAAGAACACTTCTCCAAATACGAAATCTCTAAACCTGGAAGAACATCCTTTTTGGCCAAAACATTCAGACCCTTTTCACTAATATGACTAAGTCTTCGGTGCCACAAAGATGCTTCCATGTCAATAGCATCACATTGTCCCTAGCAACCAAAGCTTTTGTCCAATACATTTTAGAAAGCTTATCCCCTCTAGCCACAACCAAGTTACCTTTGTTGAGTTTCCACTTTCCAGAATCAAAGTAATTTTCATAACCATAATCATTAAGCATATGCACAGAGATCAAATTAAAGCGGACAACTGGAGCATGTTTGAAACCTCTAAGCAAAAACTGCATTCCCATGTTGGTTTGCAAGAAAACATCAATAACACCAATTATCTTAGATACACCATCATTACTCATCTTCAACACTCCAAAGTCACCAAAACTATAAGATGTAAAGAACTCCTTTCTTGGTGTAACATGTAATTTAGCACAACTGTCAACTATTCACATGCTCTCATTTGATATGAGATTAACAGACTCGTAATCATGAAGAATAACAAGATCATCAATAGCAAAATTAATAACACAATCATCATTGTGATCTTCATGATCTCTTTGTTTAGAAATACCCTTATTTTCTTCCCTTTTCCACTAATAGAACTACTTTTTGTGTGTCCTATTTTGTGACAATAATAACATTCTAGATTCTTGAATTTCAGTTTATACTTGCTTCTGTTATTCTCTCTACCATCTTTTGGTTCTTTTTTCTGAATTCTCCCCCTATTTTTAGTGACAAATACTTCATATTGAGATTGAAGAAATATGTGTATTCCCTATCATGTTCTCATTAATAATACCTCCCTTAGTCGTTTCCAAAGAAACAACATCTCTAAGAGTCTAACTAGTTATAGAAACCTGAAACGTCTCTCAAGACTCTGGTAAACATAACAATAGAAATAGTCCAAAAATTTCATCATCAAATTTAATACTCATTTCTGACATCTGATCAAGGAGCCCTTCAAATTCAGTCAAGTAATCTGAAATAGAAGACCCTTAAACTTCAAACTTATGAAGCTATTCAACAAGAATAATTTATTATTTCCTAATTTAGAGGCATACAAAGACTCGATCATATCCCACAAAGGTTTGGCATGCGTCTTATTAGCAATATAATTATAAACATTATCTTCTAGATATTTATAAATAAAACCACATACTTTTTGTTGTACCCCAAAATTTTACCTCTCACTTATCAAGAAATTTCTCATAAGATCTCCTTAGGCTCAAGACTGCACTAGGGTTTGATCAGCTCAAGACACCTCCTTAGGCACTGATGACCAAAATTAGGGTTTGGGTTTGCACAAGGATTTTTGAACTATCAATGCTTCATATGACTTTCATGGATCATTATGGACCCCCAAGATCACTCATGTCAAGTTTCAAGCCTGGGATCACACTTTTGATCAGTCAATTGAACAGTTGACCTAAAAATTAACTGTATTGGGGAAAAAGTCAACCATGGCTAATTTACAGTCAAACTTCATAATTCTTTATCCACATCAACATTTTAGACCCATGTGTATCATTTGATCAATTTTGGACCATAATTCCTCAAGAAATTTGATCAAATCTCTAAAAGGGCAAAATGATCAAAATTAGGGTTTTGACTAAGAAAGGGAAATTTCTGATTTTTGACCTAGCAAATGATCAATTGGTTTGAGGCATGATCTCAAGAGTCAAATTAAATTATTTTTACCTAATGACATGATTCAAAACATTGCAAGTCCATTGGATTGACAGATGAATTTTGCAGTCAACTGATCAAAAGTCAACTGTATACTGAAAAGTCAAACTTTGACTTTTTGGTCAAATTCAAGTGTCAAAGGTCATAATTCATCAAAACATGTCAAAATAGGAAACTTATTCATCAATAAATCAATAAATCAAGATTTCAATTTGAAAAGTCAAATTTTTAAAACATAGAAAATTTTCTAAGTGTCAAAAGTTTCTTATTTTTTCATAACTTTAAGCCAAATTTTCACCATGATACAAGATGGTTCAAAGGAAACTTCCAACATGAAAGTTGTAGATCTCCATGAAATATACAAATTTTATTCACACAAATTCTCCCAAAATTTCCTGGATCTCAAGTTATAATTTTGTGAACACATGCTCATGAACTAAAAAAGACTTAGTGAAATTTTGCCCTAGTTAGGCAGATTTTTACCTAACTTCATGGCAATTTTTCACATAGTTCCAAGGGGAATATTCAAAAGTAATTCCAAGATGGGTTGTAGAGCACATTGTAAGCTTTCCAAAATGTCCAAGAACTCCTTGATATCATTCTTGAGTAGGGAGAATTGAAGAGATGAAGTTGGTGTTTTCTCACTTGGATTACAAGCCATTTTGTGAAGAACACTTGATCCAATCTTCAAGCATGATGTACAAATCTTGCTTTTCAGGCTTCAAACTTGCTAATCACTCCATAATTTAATGTTTACACAACTGATAGAGCCATTGTCCAAGCATTTGACCCATTATCCAAGTTGCATTTCCATTTTTGGAAGAAAGTCACCACTTCCATTTTGGAAAAGTGACTTTAATCACAATGTCAACTCTCCTTGAGCCCATACATTGTTACTTCTGACTCAAAAGAATTTAAAATCAAGAAGCAACATATCTATAGCCTTTTAACCACCCTGCAAATCCTTGTACTTCACATTGAAACCATGTTTGTCAACTTTGCTTCAAAAACAAGTAACCAAGCCATAACATGTGATTTGAATTTGAGTTGTTTCAAGCCTCAAAACCTCTTGCCTATAAGTACGAACACTATTTTCAAGGTGACACACAAATGATAGTGCCCTGAAACTATCTAAAACACTCAAGAACAATAAATCTGGTCACGAACACCATTGATACACAATTTTGAACCAAAACTCATCATCTTCATTTCAACTCATGCGTTTTAAAAACTAATCATTCAAACACCTTCTATACATCATACCAAAGCAATCCAGACCCTTATTTCAAGACTGTAACTCCTCCATCACTATCAACCATTTTCAAATATCAAGCTTGCAGGTTGACTTGAGTAGAGAGATTCAGGGACTTTCAAGGAAAAGTAGGAGTTGGAATACACTCAAGGAGGTCCAGGCAAGCTAAACAGGTCCTCAGGCCATCTCAAAAGTTGCTCAAACTCCATTCACGACTCCAGTTGTAAGAGGTAAACTTTCAAAGTTCTATCTTTCAAACTTTCAAACTTCTAAAGCTGACCATGTTCATAGTTCCCATTTATATTGACGGTGTATAGAGAAATTTGAATTTGAAATTTCTGAGAAAATTAGGTTTTAATTTAGGGCCAGCAAAATTAGTTTTTATCTTTGACTTTTAGCTTACATAAGTTATATGGTTGGATTCATGGGAAGAAACACCACAACTTTCATGTTTGAACTTTCCATTTTTGTGGAGAAATGAAGAAGATACAGGTGGTCCGGCCAGGCGTGAGGTTGAAGATGAAGTTGCCTTCATAAAGCAGTTTCTAATATATATTTATGTTTTGTTTATATGATCGGATGAAACAACCACCTCAGTGACAAGCGCGCGCGTACTAAGTCATATCTTACCTAAAGGGCGAGGGTTCGAACCAATGTCAACCCCCCTTTTGCATTTTTTCATATTTTTCTGATTCTCTAACTTTTTTTTGCAGGCGCTGGGCCCTTTGGGCCTGACAGTGTTTTTTTATTTTTGTAGCTCACCTCCCTGCCTACTTTTGACACCCTCTGGCCCATTTATTTTTATTTACTAATTTATTTCATTTTTCCTTTTAAATATATTTTCTAAAATACTAAAAAAAAATCATACAAAATATAAAAATGATAGATTTATGTTTTGACATTATTTAAATATTTTTTCCACACAAAAAATTATTTTTATTCATTATACTTTATTTACCTTTACTAATTTCCTTGTAAATTAAATTAAAACTAGATTATTATTTATTTAAATATATTTATTTTAATATAAGAAAAGGCCAAAAATATTTCACAACACCATATATTATTTTCAAGACAAAAATACAAAAAAAAAATATTTTTTCTTTAAACTTATTTTCTTTTAATCAACTAAATAGAATTAAGGTTTTGTTTAAAAAAATCTCTTCTTAATTAATTTAAGTTAATTTTGATTTAATTATTTTTCTCTAATTAGGTTTAGGTTAAAACCTCTTTCATATAAAAATCCAAACACAAGAACTATTTCTTTCAATTTGCATTTGTACTTTATATATTTCTTCAATTATTTGTACATATTCAATTTGGTTGTAATAGATTAATTAGGTTTATATTATTGCAATCCTCATTTATAAATTGTATACCCCCCCCCCCTCCCATAAATGTTGTAATAGCGTAGTAACTTTAAATTTCGCAATTTATTGCTTTTTCATAACATGCTAGTAATTAGGGTTTGTATGGAAAGAATAAAATTAATCAAGTAGAAAACCCTAATTCAAGACAAAATCAAGCATGAAAACAACACACTTGCACACAAGCACCCCTAGGGTAAAATCCACTTGGTTGCCTTATAAAATGGTCATATTACGCATGTGAGGTATCTTAGCGAAAACAAACAAAATAAAAAATCATAGTCCCTCGATGACGCTATCTAAAGTTGCCTTACAAATGATCTTAGTCCCTCAAAAAGAATGCTAAGATACCTTGCAACATTGCTAATCATGGCTATACGATGACCCACGCTCGTCCCGTTTACATCCAAAGATAGGGTTGCTTACCAAATCAATGGTAAGACAACAATGTCAAAGGAAAAGAAAATGAACAAGAAAGACATTTGAGTAGGTAGATTGCTCCTAATTACTTGCTCCATTCCAAAACAAACATCCTTGCTATTTTCAAAAACAATCACATACACTTTCAAAACATCTTACAAAACTTCAAAACATTTTCAAAAGATCAACATCTTTGTATACATTCTTATGAACGAGAATCATTACAAAGATTGCCTAAACAATGGCATCTTTAAAAAAAACTTTCAAAAATCACACAAATCACAATTTCAAACAAAAGCAAGTGATCTAGCAAGTAACTAAGAGCCCATGGAGAACCATGGATGAAAAGGGTGCTAATACCTTCCCTTTTCATAATTTACCCCCCGAACTCAAGAAACAATCTCAAAGGTCTTTCCTGTGCTTTTTCACCTTTCCTTTTTGGATAAAAGAAAAGTAGGTGGTGACTCTTGCTAACCGCAACATTTGCGATCAAACGCAAAACCCTCAAGTCAGTTCTCCCACCGCATCACACAACTGGCGACTCTGCTGGGGATTTCTTTTAAAAGTGGGGTTACCTTAGGGATTAGATCACATTTATTTTCTTACATTGTTTGACTTGTATGCTTTACATTATGGTTTTTTGTTTGGGTTTGAATCCTCTACCCGGATTTGGGATACATTATAGATAAGTAGCAATACATTATGGAAACTGTGCTGGGTATACCGACATGGTCTAAGCAATAGCTACGTTAGTGCGACATATTTGTGGCTACCGGTAGACTTTGAGTTAATCAAAGAGAATACGGGGCTGCTGAGTGATGTCATGAAGCACTAATGAACTTCTAGAACCTTTATTTAACCAACTTGGCCTTTAGGATGTAGTGAGATGACCAGCTCTAGTGCAGTCCGAAGTTTGTAGATACTCGATACTACACTCATTGAGGTTTGGTTTCATGGGATATTTCGGTCGCCATTAAAGAGGCTTGTGCTGAAACAATGACCAAGGAAACCAACCGGTGATATTGAGTTCCTTAGAACCCGATTACTATTACTAGGACAGGTTTGAGCCAACTAAACTTCAAGAGGGTACTTACCTATAAAACTCCATGCAAGCCTAAACCTAAGGACTTGTTTGCTTTGTTTGTATATGCATACTTATACATAACATCATGAACATGATGAACATCATATACATCCACTAACCATTTCAAGGATTTTTGGATTCATCTTTGTTCTTGCTTTGTAGGATATGGATTCACTTCGCAGGAAAACTATTCAAGTCAACCTTATAAGGATCCCTCCATAACTCAAGGAGCTAGCTTCAAGGATTCCTGAGAACTCTCCATTCACTGAGAGACATGGTCGCCTACCCAACTTAGTCACCTTCAACACAGATGAGGACATGATGAAGGTGCTTTTTCAGTTCTTTGATCTTTTACACCACTGCTTCACATTTCCAGACTATCAACTTGTGTCTACTTTGGAAGAATTCTCCCAACTCTTGAGGATTCCCATTTTCAATCAACTACCTTTCAACGGTACGGAAAGAGACCCAAAGCCAGAAGAGATTTCTCAAGCTCTACACTTGCACTCATCTGATATCACAACTCATTGGGAAACAAGGAGTGGTGTCAAAGGTTTCTTAGCAAAGTTCTTGTTCGAGAAAGCCCAAAGCTATTGGAACTCCTTGGACTTGCAAGCCTTTGAGGAAATTGTGGCTCTCCTCATTTATGGGATGGTTTTGTTTCCAAATCCTGACCAACTCATAGATGTCAATGCCGTCAAAATCTTCATATCCCGCAACCCGGTGCCCACATTGCTAGGAGATATCCTACACTCTTTTCACACTCGCACAATAAGGAAAAGAGGTGTCCTCATGTGTTGCACTCCTCTCTTAGAAATATGGTTTATTTCTCATCTTCCCCAATTTGTATTAAAGAATGAGCAAGGTTCAAGGTGGTCATAAAGGTTGATGACGCTCAAACATTCAGACATTCATTGGTGCTCCCGATCCAAAGAGAATGTTATCATTGTCGACCATTATGGGGAAATTCCTAATGTCCCTTTACTTGGCATTATGGGAGGTATCACCTACAAACCCTGTTTAGCTTTAAGACAGTTTGGTTAAGCCCGAAGGGATGGCCCGCATGAGATGCTGATTTAGGGTTTGGTATTTGACTACGACAACAGCGATCAAGGACTTCGCCGGAGATTTATCCGAACTTGGAGGATGTTGAATAAGGTGGATAGCAAGACTGTGGGGCATAAAAATTCCATCCCTCTTGAGCCTTACCTCAAACGGGTACAAACTCGTGCTCAGAGTCTTATGATGCCTTACCCCTCCATTCTCCCGGTAATCATTGAGCCTGTCATAGAGGGAGATATTCCATACACTATCCTACATCCTGAAATGCCCACATCTCTTGAAGACCTACAAAAGGATTAGATACAACTCAAGGGAGAGCGAGATACCTTCGAAGCCCAATTCTACGCAAGCGAGAAGAAGGTTTTGGAACTCACTAGGCTACTTCATGAGGAGCAGACTCTCAATGCCTACATTACACCAAAGAGGATGCGCACTACCTTTTTATCTTAGAGATTTTTGTATATCCTTATAAGCCCAAGAGGCATTGATGTACTCAAACTTTAACTTATTAATATAACGTGTGTTTCCTTTTTGTCTAAAACAAATTTGAATCTTAAAATCCTTGAAATCATTACATATGCATATACCATTCATCATAACATAAGCAGGTCTTTTGCAACAAGTTTCCTCATCTTTCTACTGTTTATTTCAGTAAAATGGATCTCAAGCAAACAGTGAAAGACTTCTAAGCTCATAATACACAATTTCAACAGTTGTTCTTGACCCTAGCCAAAGGACAAGAAGAATTGAAGACTTTGCTGGTTGAAGAGAGGAAAAAGAAGACAAAGAAGGTAATCAGAGTCCTAAACATGGGAAGAAGATTTCATGGGCAGACAAGAAGAACTTTAGACTTTGCAACGACATCTGGTGAAAGAGACAACCAAGATGGGAAAGGCAAGGAAACAGTTGTCCCGTCAGAATCGGAAGAGGAAGAAGAAGACTATTCTGAAGAATAATACCCTCCAACTGATGACAAGTATAAACATCTCGAAGAGAGGTTGAGTGCGATGGAAATCCAAAAAGTGCCTGGCTTGGACTTTGAGGAATTGGGGTTAGTATAGGGGATTGTCATTCCTCCGAAATTTAAAGCACCTGTGTTCACCAAGTATGACGGAGTCTCATGCCCTAAAATGCATCTCCGGTTATATGTAAGGAAAATACAGCCCCATACCACTGACAAAGACTTATGGGTACATTTCTTCCAAGATAGTCTGTCTGGAACTCAACTTGACTGGTTTTACCAACTAGAAAGATCCAACGTTCATAATTGGGAAGATCTTGTTGCAGCCTTCTACAAACAATACCAATACAATGCTGATCTAAGGCCTACCCGTACTCAACTCCAGAGTATGACCATAGTTTCTAATGAAGGTTTCAAGGACTATGCGCAAAAATGGAGAGACTTGGCTGGAAGAGTTCAACCCCCTCTATCTGAGAGAGACTTGGTAGACATGTTCTTGGGCACCTTGTCCGGTCCCTTCTTCAATCATTTAATTGGAAGTTCATTTGCAGGTTTTACTGAACTAATATTGACCAGAGAAAGGGTAGAAGCCGGTATAAAGAGTGGAAAGATTCAGAAAGATACATCCTCTTCTGCAGCTGTAAGGAAGCCTTTCATCGGAAAGAAAGAAGTGGTTGTCGTTTATCCTCAGAGAAATCAAGATAGGGCCGAGCGCCGACCAATGGTGGGGGTTGTAATGATCCCTAAACATGCGCCTGATCAACAAAGAAATAACCAACCAAGGATGGAAAGTCCAGCCAGACAATTCACCATAATTAACATGACCCCGTCTCAGGTATTACCACATCCACTAAGATCCAATTTGGTGACCTTGAAAGAAGCTCCGAAATACCCCAACACAATATCTCCTCACTATCATCCCAATGCCCGTTGCGCATATCACTCTGAAAGTCCCGGCCATGACACTAATAATTGTTGGGCTCTAAAGAACAAAATACAAGACCTCATTGAAGCAAAAGAGATTGAGTTTGATGCGTCCGAAAAGCCAAATGTCATTTCTGCCCCTATGCCCAAACATGGACATAATACCAATGCCATTGAAGAAGAAATGTTTATTACTTCAATTGATGAACTTATGACCCCACTTCTAACTATTAAAGCGAACTTGTTGAATGCCGGTGTGTTCCCGGGCTGTGATGAAGTTTTCCATTTTTGTTTATTTTCACCAACCAACTGTCCTTTGTTGAAAGCAGGCGTTCAGTGCCTAATAGATAAAAAAGAAATTTTATTCGAGAAGACTTATGTTCCACCTATTCCTTTTTAAGATGTTCCTATCATTACCATTTCCGCCAATTCTTCCAGGGTCTCCACCAAAAGACCCGTTAGAATTACATCAGTTCCAAAAGCAACTTCTTTAATAATTACAATGCCTGGACCAGTCCCATATTCGTCAGACAAAACCATACCATGGAATTATGGAGGGGATGTCTACTACCATGGTATCAAGCAGGACTGGCCAGTCGTCGAAGATTCAAGCTCCGAGAAAGTCAACTCCGACATCAGTAATATTGCAGGAACTAGCAAGATTACCCGAAGCGGAAGGACATTCTCTCCAAAAAGTGCTCCCCCAAAAGAATTTTATGGACCCGTAATCATTCCTGTTGTTGCTCCCGGTCCTACAATCATCTCAGCTAATACTCCAACTAACAAAGCTATTACAACCCCTGTTATCATTTCTACCAACACTCTTGCTGCTGAATTAACCGAGACTCGAGGAAAAGGTGTTTTGGTTGAGTCTGTCAAGACAAAGACACAATCATTGGCTATCCCTGAGACCTCTCGGAAAGAGTGGAGGAGATCCTGAAGATCATTAAAAGAAGCGACTACGATGTAGTTGAACAACTAGGGCAGACTCCCTCTAAAATTTCCATGATGGCATTACTACTATGTTCTGAGGCACATGCAATAGCCTTGGTAAAATTCCTGAAAACTGCCCATGTACCCCAAGAGACATCTGCCGATCAGTTTCAAGACTGCGTAGCCAGCTTAACTGCAGATAATGGTCTAGGTTTTTCAGATGTTGATTCAACGCCAAGGGGAAGGAAGCATAATGAGGCATTGCATGTCTCAGTTGAATGTAGGGGCACAACCTTGGCCCATGTTTTGGTGGACACTGGCTCATCTCTGAATGTATTTCCTAAAAAATCTCTTGATAGGCTTGACTGTGAGGGATTGACGTTGAAGCCAAGTAACATAGTAGTAAGGGCTTTTGATGGCTCGAAAAGGATGGTACATGGGGAGGTAGACATTCCCATAAAAGTTGGAACACAAACATTTGATTCAACTTTTTACGTAATGGATATCCGTCCCTCATATTCCTGCTTGCTAAGCTGACCATGGATTTACAATGTTGGCACTGTCACTTCTACGTTGCACCAAATGCTGAAATATCCGACTCAAGGGAAGATTATCACCGTTCATGGAGAAGAAGAGTATATGATCAGCCATCTCAATTCCTTCAGATATGTGGAATTAGATTGTGAATTTATTGAAACTCCATTCCAACACTTTGAAGAGGTCTCGCAAGATGTGGCAGTAACCAAGGTTGTTCCCAAGATCACAAAGCCTCCACTCCGGATGTCATCTCTGAAGGATGCCAAAGTAGTTGTAGAAAAAGGTGGGTGCACTATCTGGGGACAACTCCCAGATATCCCATATAAGTCTGACAAGTTTGGCCTGGGTTTCACTTCAAGTGCTCAGAAGGTTGTACACCGCGCTCGTGCCGGAGGACCACCCCTAAAGATCAGCAACCGCGAGGTCAACACCGTAGAAGACGATGAAGATAGTTGTGACTTGGAGGACTGGATATTCCTAACTGTCAATTAAGGGCTCGGCAACTGGGAGGTTAGAGATTTTGTCCCGATCACTTTTATTCCACAGTAATTTGTCTTTACATTTTGTTGGATCTGTAATATTAAAACAATTCGCACTCTTAAAACCTTGTGTCTTACCCGAGGCACAATGGTCCATTTGTAAGGGTTATTATCTCATTTTTATATGACATCAATGAATCATGGACATTTTCGCATACAAACTTTTGTGCTCATTGTTTTTCTTTTACATTTTATTTTCTTTCAAAGATAGTTATACCCTTACACACACTCACACTCATAATACAGGTATACATCCGTTCGGGATTCCATGGGTAAAAATACTGCTATGGCCTTTTGTGACTCTGAGAATCTAATCTACCAAGCCGGAGACGAAGGTGAGGAAGATTGTGAAGTACCAGGAGAACTTGCCAGACTACTACAACAAGAGGAGAGAACCATTCAGCCTCACGAAGAACCCGTGGATACAATCAACCTAGGTACCGAAGAAGACAATAAAGAGGTCAAAGTGGGTGCCAATCTAGAACCCTGTATCAAGGAACGTCTGATTCAAATATTACACGATTATGTTGAAATCTTTTCCTGGTTGTATGAAGACATGCCAGGACTTGATGCAAATATTGTGGTACATCGTCTTCCTACAAGAGAGGATTATCCGCCAGTAAAGAAAAAGGTTCACCGCATGAGGCCTAATATGTCAGAAAAGATTAAAGCAGAAGTCATGAAGCAATTCAACATTGGATTCTTGGCTATCACCTCTTATCCCCAATGGGTTGCCAATGTTGTTCCCGTTCCCAAAAAGGACGGCAAAATATGAATGTGTGTGGACTACAGGGATTTGAATAGAGCAAGCCCTAAGGATGATTTTCCACTCCCCCACATTGATATTCTAGTTGACAATACGGCACAACACAAATTGTTTTCCTTCATGGACGGATTCTCAGGTTACAACCAAATCAAAATGGCACCTGAGGACATGGAGAAAATAACCTGTGTCACGCAGTGGGGCACTTTCTGCTATAAGGAGATGTCATTCGGACTAAAGAATGCTGGGGAAACCTATCAACGTGCCAAGGTAGCTCTATTTTCACGACATGATATATCACGAAATAGAGGTCTATGTGGACGACATGATAGCCAGATCTCAAATAGAAGAAGAGCATCTTGATCACTTACAAAAACTGTTTGAGAGACTGAAGAAATACAAGCTGAGGTTGAATCCAAACAAATGCACATTTGGGGTACGGTTTGGTAAACTCCTGGGCTTTATCATCAGCAATAAAGGTATTGAAGCAGATCCTGCCAAGGTAAAAGCAATACAAGAGATGCCTGCTCCTCGTACTGAGAAGGAAGTCAGAGGATTCTTAGGACGTTTGAACTACATTGCCAGATTCATCTCTCACCTAACAGCTACTTGTGAACCAATCTTCAAGTTGTTGAAGAAAGATCAGGTAGTCAAATGGAATGACGAGTGCCAAGTTGCTTTTGACAAAATCAAAGAATACTTACAAGAGCCTCCTGTGTTAATGCCACCAGTCGAGGGAAGATCGTTGATCATGTATCTGACTGTTTTAGAAAACTCAATGGGGTGTGTATTGGGGCAGCATGACGAGTCTGGCCGAAAAGAGCATGCTATTTATTACCTGAGAAAATTTTTTACCGACTATGAAACCAGATATTCACTCCTCGAGAAAACTTGTTATGCTCTGGCATGGGCTGCTCGCCGGCTAAGACAGTATATGCTGACTCATACTACTTTGTTGATATCTAAAATGGATCCGATAAAATACATCTTCGAGAAACATCCTCTCTCCGGGAGAATAGCGAGATGGAAGATGATCCTGACAGAATATGACATACAGTATACTACCCAGAAAGCGATAAAGGGTAGTGTATTAGTTGATCACCTTGCTCACCGAGCTGTAGAAGACTACCAGTCCATGAATTTTGAATTTCCAGATGAAGACATCATGACGGTAAATAACTGTGAAGAATTCAGGCCATATGACGGACCTGAACAAGGATCCCGATGGACCCTGTTCTTTGATGGGGTATCCAACGTACTTGGTAATGGTATCGGTGTTGTACTCATATCTCCCGAAGGGTGTCATACTCCCTTCACCGCAAGACTCTGCTTCAATTGTACAAACAATATGGTAGAATACGAAGCGTGCATCTTTGGTCTCAGAGCTGTTATAGACTTGGGGATCAAATCCTTGGATGTATTCGGAGATTCAGCTCTGGTCATCAGTCAGATCAAAGGGGAATGGAACACCAAACACCCTAACCTTATCCCTTATAAAGAACATGTTTTGACATTGCTACCACATTTTGATAAGATTACCTTCGAGCATTTCCCGCGAGAAAAAAATCAACTAGCAGACGCACTAGCCACAATGTCATCTATGTTTAAACTTAATTGGGATAACGAGGCTCCCCAGATCACCATTGAGCGAATGGATGAACCAGAACACTGTCACAATATTAATACTAAATAAGTAGTGGACCAACCTCGGTTTCACGAAGTCAAGAGGTATCTCGAGGCTCAAGAATATCCAGAAGGAGCTTCAGTCAATGATAAGAAGTTCTTAAGGAGATTTTCTGCTAAATTCTTCCTTAGTAATGACATCCTGTACAAACGCAATTATGACTCTGTGTTACTTCGATGCGTAGATAAGGTTGAAGCTGAAAGGATCATGGCTGAATTACATGAAGGCACTTTTGGCACCCATTCCAGTGGACATACGATGGAAAAGAAAATCCTACGGGCAGGCTATTACTGGTCTACTATGGAAGCAGACTGCTATCAACACTCTCGAACCTACCATAAATGCCTGATTTATGCTGACAAGGTGCACGTACCTCCGGTTCCTCTGAATGTCTTGACAGCTCCTTGGCCCTTTTCTATGTGGGGAATAGATATGGTTGGGGAAATCAAGCTGGCAGCCTCTAGTGGACACCGCTTCATCTTAGTGGCCATTGATTATTTTACAAAGTGGGTGGAGGAAGCTTCCTTCGCTTCCGTTACCAAGAATGTTGTTGCCCGTTTCATCAAGAAAAATCTCATTTTCCAGTACGGTATCCCGGAAAGGATCATCACTGACAATGGTACGAATCTCAACAACACTATGATCACCACCTTGTGCGAGCAATTCAAGATCCAGCATCACAATTCTTCCCCTTACTGGCCAAAGATGAATGGTGATGTCGAAGCTGCAAATAAAAACATTAAAAAGATCATACAGAAAATGACAGTTACATACAAAGACTGGCATGAGATGTTACCATTCGCTCTCCACGGGTATCGTACCACAGCTTGCACATCGACCGGGGAAACACCATATTCTTTGGTATACGGCATGGAAGCCATCTTTCCTATTGAGGTTCAGATCCCCTCTCTGAGTATTATGAAGGATGCAGGGTTGAACGAAGACGATTAGATCCAGACTCGACTTGATCAACTGAACTTGATTGATGAAAAGAGACTTACTGCTGTTTGCCATGGTCAAATGTATCCAAAATGGATGATCAAGGCTTTCAACAAAAAGGTCAGACGCCAAGTGTATCAAGTTGGGGATCTGGTAATCAAACGTATCAAACTGCCACAAGGTGATCCCAGGGGGAAATGGACTCCTACATACGAAGGACCATTTGTAATCAAAAACATTTTCTCTGGTGGGGAAATGATCTTGACTACCATGGATGGCGACGACCTGCCGCATCCTGCAAACGTGGACATAGTCAAAAGATACTACGCATAAGAGACCCGCTAGGTTGACATACCTAGGCAAAACAAGGGCATCCCGACGAACCAAAAAGGTTCAGGCAAAAATTAGGGATAAAACAAAAAAATTTATACACCCGACAAGTTGAAAACCCGAAAGGGCGACTTGGGCAAAAAAGGGTTTCCCTGTGGACTGAAAACCCGAAAGGGCGGTCCAGGCAAAAGTTAGAGAATTAAAGCGTATGACTATGTCCCGTTGGATCACCTTACAGACAAC
Source organism: Vicia faba (assembly GCA_948472305.1). Classification (NCBI taxonomy): domain Eukaryota; kingdom Viridiplantae; phylum Streptophyta; class Magnoliopsida; order Fabales; family Fabaceae; genus Vicia; species Vicia faba. The sequence continues at coordinate 7,583 of CATIWC010001194.1, read as the reverse complement.
CTTTGGCTTCCACTGATAAACTCAGAGGTTCTGATCAATTCAATCATCTTCAGACGAGGCAACAAATAGACAAGATGCTCAGAGATACAAAGGCTATAGCAGAATGGGAACCCCATGGGATTATTGCACATTGCTATCTTTTCTTTGTATTAAAATTTTCATTTTTTCTTACGAAGGCGTTCTCTTACCAGAATGTTCGTCTCATTGTACAAAAATACTTACTCAAAGTTAATGCAAAGATATTCCTCTTGAAAGTGCAAAACTATCTGTTTTTTCTTTACTCTTGTGTTTTGTTTACGAAAACGTCCAATGATTCATTGTTGAACATATGCATTTGAACATAATTATTGTTTACAAATAAACCAAATGAAAAAAGGCAATTACTGATAGGTTGAAAGGATAGGGAAATACCTCTAGGCTATTCCATAAGAAATCCCCCGCAGTATTTCGTTTAATCCCCAGCGGAACAAAGCTTCCAGTTATCAATCCCCGGTAGAAATCATCCAATTTCTCCAAACAGATCTTTAAGCAATATATAGCATTTCCCTTGCAACAGAGTTTATTTCTCTAAACGGAAATTCATCAACACTTCAAGACATGAAGACTTACATATCCTCAGCAACATTTAGGGATTTATTTTCCCCAATCCAACAGCAGTGCAGCAGATCAGCTCGCATACGCATACATCGCATCCATATATCATAAACATTGATTACACAAATGCATTATATCATACATTTCATACAACATGACTTTGCATTTTAGCTAACATTTTACCATTTTCAGGATAAGATTAACAGATATCATTAACAATGTCCAGAGCTTTCAGATACAGTACATATACGCTCCAGACACGGATGCCATTCTGATACTCATTCAGAGCCTCTTCCAGATACAGTACATATACGCTCCAAACACGGATGCCATTCTGATACTCATTCAGAGCCTCTTCCAAATACAGTACATATACACTCCAGACACGGATGTCATTCTGATACTCAATCAGATTCAACTTTCAGATATAGTACAGATACGCTCCAAACACGGATTCCATTTTGATACTCATTCAGATTCGACTTTCAGATATAGTACAGATACGCTCAAGACACGGACGCCATTATGATACTCATTTTTTCAACTTACAAATTCAATACTAACAATCACTTTTGGATGGCATATTTAAGCCCATCTCCTACAACTTTCTATCACTTCTCCAAATGGCATCTTTAAGCCCATTCCCTCAATCTTCACATCATCGAGTGCAAATTTCTGGGCACTCTAGTGTCCAATCATCTTCCACCTTCGAGTCACGAATGGAAAAACTCGCCAATCTAACTCTTCAGGTTTAAGAAGATTGAACTAGGGCAGTTTTTATACCCCAAAATTTTCCCTCTCACTTATCAAGAATTTTCTCATAAGATCTCCTTAGGCTCAAGACAGCACTAGGATTTGATCAGCTCAAGACACCTCCTTAGGCATTGATGACCAAAATTAGGGTTTGAGTTTGCACACGGATTTTTGAACTATAAATGCTTCATATGACTTTCATGGATCATTATGGACCCCCAAGATCACTCATGTCAAGTTTCAAGCCTGGGATCACACTTTTGATCAGTCAATTGAATAGTTGACCTAAAAATCAACTGTATTGGGGAAAAAGTAAATCATGGCCAATTTATAGTCAAACTTCATAATTTTTTATCCACATCAACATTTTAGACCCATATGTATCATTTGATCAAGTTTGGACCACAATTCCTAAAGAAATTTGATCAAATCTCGAAAAGGGCAAAATGGTCAAAATTAGGGTTTTGACTGAGAAAGGGCAATTTCTGATTTTTGACCTAGAAAATGATCAATTGATTTGAGGCATGATCTTAAGAGTCCAATTACATCATTTTTACCTAATGACATGATTCAAAACATTGCAAGTCCATTGGATTGATAGATGAATTTTGCAGTCAACTAATCAAAAGTCAATTGTATACTGAAAAGTCAAACTTTGACTTTTTGGTCAAATTCAAGTGCCAAAGGTCATAATTCATCAAAACATGTCAAAATAAGAAACTTATTCATCAAGAAATCAAGAAATCAAGATTTCAATTTGAAAAGTCAAAATTTCAAAACTTAGAAATTTTTGTGTCAAAATTTTCTTATTTTTTCATAACTTTAAGCCAAATTTTCACCATGATACAAGATGGTTCAAAGGAAACTTCCAACATGAAAGTTGTAGATATCTATTAAATCTACAACTTTTATTCATACAACTTCTCCCAAAATTTCCTGGATCTCAAGTTATAATTTTGTGAATACATGCTCATGAACTAAAAAAGACTCAGTGAAATTTTGCCCTAGTTAGACAGATTTTTGACCTAACTTCATGGAAATTTTTCACATAGTTCCAAGTGGAATATTCAAAAGAAATTAAAATATGGGTTGTAGAGCACATTACAAGCTTTCCAAAATATCCAATAACTCCTTGAGATCATTCTTGAGTAGGGAGAATTGAAGAGATGAAGTTGGTGTTTTGTCACTTGGATTACAAGCCATTTTGTGAAGAACACTTGATCCAATCTTCAAGAATGTTGTACAAATATTGCTTTGAAGGCTTCAAACTTGCTAATCACTCCATAATTTAATGCTTACACAACTGATAGAGCCATTGTCCAAGCATTTGAGCCATTATCCAAGTTGCATTTCTATTTTTGGAAGAAAGTCACCACTTCCATTTTGGAAAAGTGACTTTTATCACAATGTCAACTCTCCTTGAGCCCATACATTATTGCTTCTGACTTAAAAGCATTTAAAAGCAAGAAGAAACATATCTACAGCCTGCTAACCACCCTGCAAATCCTTGTACTTCACATTGAAACCATGTTTGTCAACTTTTCTTCAAAAACAAGTAACCAAGCCATAACATGCGATTTGAATTTATGAGTTGTTTCAAGCCTCAAAACCTCTTGCCTATAAGTACAAACACTATTTGCAAGATGACATATGAATTCTAGTGCCCTAAAACTATCTAAAACACTCAAGAACCATAAATCTTCTCAAGAACACCATTGATACACAGTTTTGAACCAAAACTCATCATATTCATTTCCACTCATGCATTTTGAAAACTAATCATTCAAACACCTTCTATACATCATACCAAAGCAATCCAGGACCTTTTTAAAAATTGTAACTCCTCTATCACTATCCACCATTCTATACCTTCTATAACATGCTAGTAATTAGGGTTTGTATGGAAAGAATAAAATTAATCAAGTAGAAAACCCTAATTCAAGACAAAATTAAGCATGAAAACAATACACTTGCACACAAGCACCCCTAGGGTAAAATCCACTTGGTTGCCTTATAAAATGGCCATATTACGCATGTGAAGTATCTTAGCGACAAATGATCTTACAAATGCTCTTAGTCCCTCAAAAAGAATGCTAAGATACCTTGCAACATTGCTAATCATGGATATACAATGACCCACGCTCGTCCCATTTACATCCAAAGATAGGGTTGCTTACCAAATCAATGGTAAGACAACAATGTCAAAGGAAAAAAAAAGAACAAGAAAGACATTTGAGTAGGTAGATTGCTCCTAAGTACTTTCTCCATTCCAAAATAAACATCCTTTCTATTTTCAAAAACAATCACATACACTTTCAAAACATCTTACAAAACTTGAAAACATTTTCAAAAGATCAACATATTTGTATACATTCTTACGAACGAGAATCATTACAAAGATTTCCTAAACAATGGCCTCTTTACAAAATACTTTCAAAAACCACACAAAGCATAATTTCAAACAAAAGCAAGTGATCTAACAAGTAACTAAGAGCCCATGGAGAACCATGGATGAAAAGGGTGCTAATACCTTCCCTTTTCATAATTTACCCCCCGAACTCAAGAAACAATCTCAAAGGTCTTTCCTGTGCTTTTTCACCTTTCCTTTTTGGATAAAAGAAAAAGCCGGTAGCGACTCTTGCTAGCCGCAACATTTGTGATCAAACGCAAAACCCTCAAGTCAGTTCTCCCACCGCATCACACTTGTAAATATAATTTCTTCATAAATAGTAAGTCTTTCATCTTGCCCTTTCAAAAATGATAGTTAGAATCATTCAAAAATATCATTCTCATATTTGTATTTGGCTTCATTATTCAAACAAGTAAAAATATCCTTTAATCAAAAGCTTTGATGTCACTCTGCTGGGAAATTAACACAAAATAATAAACCAATACATACTAAATATAAAAATCAACAGACTTGTAAGTACTTATGAGGATCAACAACAAACATATGGCAATAAATTGAACAAATAAAGACACGAGAGAACATAAATATTTTAACATGGTAAACCCTCAATGTGAGTGTAAAAAACCACAAGTCATCCCGGTCATGGAAATAGTTTCACTATAATTAAATAAGGGAACAAGATATTCTCAAAGTGATTCAAAATCCAGTGCTAACAACACCAAAATCACAAAGCAAACTAGCTTACAAATAAGAAACAAGAAGCTGGAAAATACCTGTAGCAGTGAAAATCGGAGATCAAGCTATTAATTAACTTGACTCACAAAAACAAGAGTTGCCACCGCGCTTTATTATTTCCAAGGGAAAAGGGAAAAGTGCGAAATAAAACCCTAAAATATGCAATGTAAAATAATACTTAAAAGTAATAAAAATACAATGCGTTTGAAAAGAGATCGAGAGTTCGGGGGTTGGTTATACAATGGGAAGGTATTAGCACTCAATGTATCTGCGGTACTCCGCAGGAACCTTTTGAATATCCGTTTTTGGTTTAAAATTGTTTGTTTGATAAAAATGGTTCGTTTGGCTAAAAATGGGTATGGACGAGATTTTGAAGATGCGATGACCTAGTGTCGAAGTTTTGACTTAAAAGGTATGAGTTTGAAAATGGAGTCTTTTGGGAAAATTATCTTAAGTTTGGAAAAAAATAGTAAATAAGCAAAAACTGAATGAGGGTATTCGCACGATTGTAGAGATGTATTTGATGACATGAAGTCAGCTGAGTTGAAAGATTCCCTTGGAATTAATCATAAGCAGGTAGATCTAATATTCGAGTAAGAAATCATAAATAATTAAAATCCACGAGAAACGAACAAGGTAGATATCAAGATAAATTGTAAGAAACTAAATGAATGGACAAAGAAGAATCATGAATAAAAGAAAAGTGTAATTAAAAAATTATCTAAACTAATTTGAAATTCTAAGGTTACTAAGTAAACTAAACTTAAATTCTAAAGTGTCTAACTAAATAAAATTTTGAAGTTATTAACTAAAATTAAATTAAATCTCTAAAGTTACTAACTAAAATTCGAAAGTTATTAAATTAAAATCTAAAATAAATTAACACTCTAATATTACTGAATTAGGTCTAAACTAAATTAATTTTAAAGTTGCTAAATTACATCTAAACTAGTTTAAGTATAAACTAAATTCATTATAAAATTACTAATTTAATCTAAACTATATTGATAATAAAATTACTAACTTTAAATCAAAACTAAATTAATTCTAAATTAAAGATTAAAATTCTAAGATTAAATTAAAATTCTAAAGTTATCAAAATGTATCTAAACTAATTGGAAGTTTAAAAATTATAAAATAGATCTAAACAAATTAAAAATTTTAAGTTATCAAAATATACCTAAACTAATTAAAGGTTCTAACATTACTAATTTATATCTAATTAAATTAAAATTCTAAAGTTATTAATTATGATTCTAAATATTTTAAAGTTATAAAATACATCTAAACTAATTAAAAAAAATTCTAAATTAATACTAAACTAAATCTAAATATAAGATTTACTAATATCTTTTTATATATTTTTTTTACTTAAACAATTTTTATATTTTTCTCAAGAATATTTAGAAAAAGAATGAACATCATATTTTGTGAGAATTTTTATACATATAAGAAACTAACTTTCTACGAAAACAAAATAACATAGAAACATTATAACCCCGCTTTAATGATCCTAGTTCTAAACAAGAAACCCCTTCATCCATTTAAACTACAGAAAAGGAATAGAAGTTGACTTCCATTTTCTAACATAATTTCAAGAAGAGCTAAAAAGAGAAACAAAACAACATCATATGTTCTTCTTTCTCCTCTCTCATCTCAATTCTCTCAAGAGTTTCCTCGTAAACAAAATCAAACAACAAGCTACACACCCCTTTAGATCCAATCATTAAAACAAACACAAACATATATGGAAAATAAAAGAGGAGCAAATGAAGAAATGGTGGTTACGGTGATAAAGAAGCGGTTGTGAGGGAGCTGACAAAGATGAGGAGACGGACGGAGGGGGCTTGCAACGGAGTTCTACGATGGTGATCTCTGTTTTGAAGCTTCTGAGTCTCTTTTCAAATTATGCTTTTTGATTGTTGTCACTTTGTTTTCAACTTATCGGTTCTGTTGTCGGCGTTTGTCGGTATTGCATCCTGTCCACCACCTGTTTGACAAAAAGCTTGAACCAATTTCTTCTATTTTTTGCATTCTAATTTACAGGTTGTGGTGACCATGATGTTGAGAGAGTGAGTGAGTGAATTCGTGTGAAGAGGGAACAGGGGAACTGGACGATTGAAGGATGATGGTGTTGATATGATGTTTGGCAGCGGTGGTGATGATAGTGAGAACGGTTGACTTGAGGAATCGCGGATTGGATTTGTGTGAGGTTCAACAGAGGTTGGTGTTAATGGAAGAAGCAGTCTTGGTGTGGGTTAGTGATGGAGGGAAGATATCGGGGAAGTATGTTTTACGATGATGATTGAGGATGAGAAGAATGGTCACATAAGAGATGAAGGGATGAGTCGATGAAGGTGAGTGGTTGACGGTGATGATTGAGGGAGTATTTGAAGCGGATTGAAGGGTGGAACGAGATGGTGAAGACTGAAGACAGTGGGTTCACGGACTGTGGTGGAAGCTGTTCGGAAGTTTGGGTGTATGGGTCTCGTTTTTGTGTTAGCAGGTGGAAGACGGTGGGTATCGCGTGAGAAAGTAAAGTTTGGTGATTATAAGCGAGGCGTGGGTTTCGCGTGAGAGAGATGGATGAAGAAATTGAAGATGAGAAATGGGTCACTGTTTGCTTTTTGTTCTTGTTTTCTTTCCTTGTAGACAAAGAGATGAAGATTCTTAAATAGAGAAAATGAAAAGGAATATTGTTTTCAGATTTAATCTGATCCGTCCAAAATAAATTCAATTTATTGATCCGTAACTTTTGTTAGTAACCAATAGGAATCACGCACAGTGTAAATAATATTTTTTTGTGACCAAATAGCCCTTAAATGATAAAAATAACCAAAAAACTAAATGTATTAAAATTAACTCAATTTAAAATGATTTTTTTGAATATTTTATGAATAAAATATAAAGACCCAAAATGACCAAAAATGATTAAAAAAAAAACGAACGAAAATTTATCCGAAAAAATAAAATGAACACATTAAAATAATCTACACGTCACAAAGATTAAAGAAAAAATATTCAAGAAGTCAAAAAAATCAAAAATAAAATAATAATAAAAATATCAGACTAAACAGACGTTTAAGGTTAA